>OY856399.1:22500-341269 GCA_963693495.1 Malacosoma neustria | reverse complement strand
TGTATTCCGGAGATGCATGGCGTAACAGTTGCATTCGATAATATTTTGCTTTTTCATTTATATTTTAGTGTTTGTAATCCAAAATAAACCATAAGATATATCCAAAAAATTCTGCCCAAAGTCACTATTCCACATGGACAGTCGTGGGCACAGCTAGTTATATATAAATCTTATCTTATTCTAAATGTTAACTAACTTAATCAATATGTGCTTAGTATATAATATTATGTTCTATATCATTTTTGTTCTTATTAATTTCTCTTAATTACTATATTCGCTATTTTCTCAGTTTGTCATGAACTCAGTCTGGTGTGCCTTTTTCATCAGCTCTTTTATGTTATCGGGTATTATTTGTATCCTTAATTTTCTTCTGGCACATACCTTTTCCCCGCAAAGAATAGACAGAATAGGCTCACAAAAGTACTAAGGGTCCTCCTTGCATTTAAATCTAGCTAGATACTCAGAGAAACCGTGCCAAATATAGTAATCCTTCGCGGGACCCCCGGGCATACGGGTATCATAGGCAATGAAAAGGCCGATGAACTTGCCCGGATTGGCACCAAGGAGGCACAGTACGGACCTGATCCGTGCTGCAGCGTACCCAAGAGCCTGATCCGGCTCAACCTCAGGGAACAGTGTACCAGCGAATCTCTTAAGCGCTAGAACACAATTCCAGGCTTAAATCACTCCAAGGTGCTAGTAGAAGCCTACACTGGCACTAAACAGCAATCAGCTATGCACCTCAGCATCATAAGGATCAGGGATAGCAAAGCCTGCAGATTCTGTAATGAGGCAGATGAAACGCCTCTTCACCTGCTGTTACCACTGCTGTTCCCTGATGCATAACATAATCTCATATTAGGAAAGCACATGCTGGAACCGGATGAGTTACGAGTAGCTCCTGCCAAAAAACTGCTTCACTTCGTATACACACTTATGACACTGGGAAGAAACAGTTTTGTAATTATTGTACTGGTTGACATTTTATATCTTATTTCCAAGTGTATCATTATAGTTGAACTACTCGACAGTATGAACTAGTAATGATTATTGTCACAGGCCTCTTTCCTGACACTTTGTACATGGGCATAGTGTCTTTTTTTTTCATCACAGCAGACAGGCTGATGGCCTGCTTAATAGTTAATTACCATAGCGTATGGATGTTTGCGACACTAGGGGCATTGTGAACACACTGCTGTCCCATACGGGTATAGGAGCCTAAGGCACTAATGCCAGAATCCAACCCAAGGTTATTATTGTGGTATACTTCTATAACTTTGGTCTATACCAGGTTGCCATTCAGTTGGGCTTGGCCCTATCACGTTGCTAAGATTGTTTTGTCGCCTTTTACGACGTGCCAACCCGGCTACTGGGGTCGGTATTCTTAGTCAGCCCTTGCGCAGATAAGAGAGGGAGTATCCAGAGTATTCCTCATTAGATAATGGGGTGGGTTTACTGGATATACCACTGTGTAGTGCATCAACATGTGTCCCGTTGCATGATAGTCCCATACTATACCTCTGTCAGCCCCCAAGTGATGGGTGCATGTCACTAACTCAAGAACAACAAAAGAACTAGGTAATTTAAATAACAATATCCGGATGACCGAGCTTTGCTCGGTATTTTTTTTTATATAAATTGTGTTTTTGGAAATTAACAATTGATTTACTTAGTCTAACCTCAAAGCAAACACTCATTGACTTCGTGTTACTTAACAACGCCATCTGCTGGAATAGCTTTAGTGTTGTTGTGTCGTTTAAGCAATTTAAAAAAAAATAGTATTACTATTCGCCGATAGATGTCAGGAAGTCACATTTTTGTTATTTTTCTTCCAATAAAAAAAAAGCGAATAAAATGACATTTTCTAAAAATGATTCCTAGCTAGATCGATTTATCGCCCCCGAAACCCCCCGTATACTAAATGTCATGAAAATTGTTGGAGCCGATTCCGAGATTCCAATTATATATATATATATATATATATATATATATATATATATATATATATATATATATATATATATATACATATACATATACATATACATATACATATACATATACATATACATATACATATACATATACATATACATATACATATACATATACATATACATATACATATACATATACATATACATATACATATACATATATATATATATATATATATATATATATATATATATATATATATATATATATACCTAGTCAGTCAGGTATATATATATATATATATATATATATATATATATATATATATATATATATATATATATATATACCTAGTCAGGTCATAAGTATTGTCACACAGTAAAAACTTTTCTTTTAGAATGCTGGCCACAAAAAAGTTTATTGAATTCGAATTTTGAATTGTTCATGAAAATAAAAATGTATACTTTTAGAATTTTACTCATTTTTAAATATGGAGTGGACGCTTAAAGAAGACCGTGTTGCAGTTATTGCGTTGCATCGTTGCGGTTACGCGCCAATTCAAATTTTTAACATACTGAAAAATTTGAATATAACCAAAAGATTCGTTTATCGTACCATCAAACGATACAATGAAGACTCTAGTGTAGATGACAGGTCAAGAAGTGGTCGCCCTCGGTCTGTTAGGACTCCAGCAGTGATAAAAGCTGTGAAGGCACAAATTCAAAGAAATCCCAAACGTAAGCAGAAACTGTTGGCCCTTCAGATGGGGTTAAGCAGAACCACGGTGAAAAGGGTGTTAAATGAAGACTTAGGGCTTCGGGCATATCGAAGAAAAACAGGACATCGTTTGAATGCTCGTCTAATGGACCTGAGACTGAAGAGATGCCGCGCTTTGTTGAAGCGGTACGCGGGAAAAAAATATCGGGAAATTCTTTTTTCGGATGAAAAAATGTTTACCGTAGAAGAGAGCTACAACAAACAAAATGATAAGGTGTACGCACACAGTAGTGAAGAAGCGAGCAACCGTATTCCGCGTGTCCAACGAGGTCATTTTCCATCCTCGCTCATGGTATGGTTGGGAGTTTCTTATTGGGGCTTAACAGAGGTACATTTTTGTGAGAAAGGTGTAAAAACGAATGCTGTTGTGTATCAAAATACAGTCCTGACGAACCTTGTGGAACCTGTTTCTCATACCATGTTCAATAACAGGCACTGGGTATTCCAACAAGATTCGGCGCCAGCTCATAGAGCGAAGAGCACACAAGACTGGCTGGCGGCGCGTGAAATCGACTTCATCCGGCACGAAGACTGGCCCTCCTCCAGTCCAGATTTGAATCCGTTAGATTGCAAGATATGGCAACACTTGGAGGAAAAGGCGTGCTCAAAGCCTCATCACAATTTGGAGTCACTCAAGACATCCTTGATTAAGGCAGCCGCCGATATTGACATGGACCTCGTTTGTGCTGCGATAGACGACTGGCCGCGCAGATTGAAGGCTTGTATTCAAAATCACGGAGGTCATTTTGAATAAACTTTAATGTCATAAGAATCTATGTTTTGTTAAGTTCATTTTGGTATATGAATGGTTACATAATGAATAAACTTGTTACAATTATTTTACATTAAACATGTGACAGAATTTATGACCTGACTAGGTATATATATATATATATATATATATATATATATATATATATAATATAATATATATATATATATATATAATATAATATAAAATATATATATATAAATATAAAATATATATATATATATATATATATATATATATATATATATATATATATATATATATATATATATATATATATATATATATATATATATATATATATATATATATATATATATATATATATACCTAGTCAGGTCATAAATTCTGTCACATGTTTAATGTAAAATAATTGTAACAAGTTTATTAATTATGTAACCATTCATATACCAAAATGAACTTAACAAAACATAGATTCTTATGACATTAAAGTTTATTCAAAATGACCTCCGTGATTTTGAATACAAGCCTTCAATCTGCGCGGCCAGTTGTCTATCGCAGCACGAACGAGGTCCATGTCAATATCGGCGGCTGCCTTAATCAAGGATGTCTTGAGTGACTCCAAATTGGGATGAGGCTTTGAGCACGCCTTTTCCTCCAAGTGTTGCCATATCTTGTAATCTAACGGATTCAAATCAGGACTGGAGGAGGGCCAGTCTTCGTGCCGGATGAAGTCGATTTCACGCGCCGCCAGCCAGTCTTGTGTGCTCTTCGCTCTATGAGCTGGCGCCGAATCTTGTTGGAATACCCAGTGCCTGTTATTGAACATGGTATGAGAAACAGGTTCCACAAGGTTCGTCAGGACTGTATTTTGATACACAACAGCATTCGTTTTTACACCTTTCTCATAAAAATGTACCTCTGTTAAGCCCCAACAAGAAACTCCAGACCATACCATGAGCGAGGATGGAAAATGACCTCGTTGGACACACTGTGTGCGTACACCTTATCATTTTGTTTGTTGTAGCTCTCTTCTACGGTAAACATTTTTTCATCCGAAAAAAGAATTTCCCGATATTTTTTTCCCGCGTACCGCTTCAACAAAGCGCGGCATCTCTTCAGTCTCAGGTCCATTAGACGAGCATTCAAACGATGTCCTAATTTTCTTCGATATGCCCGAAGCCCTAAGTCTTCATTTAACACCCTTTTCACCGTGGTTCTGCTTAACCCCATCTGAAGGGCCAACAGTTTCTGCTTACGTTTGGGATTTCTTTGAATTCGTGCCTTCACAGCTTTTATCACTGCTGGAGTCCTAACAGACCGAGGGCGACCACTTCTTGACCTGTCATCTACACTAGAGTCTTCATTGTATCGTTTGATGGTACGATAAACGAATCTTTTGGTTATATTCAAATTTTTCAGTATGTTAAAAATTTGAATTGGCGCGTAACTGTAACGATGCAACGCAATAACTGCAACACGGTCTTCTTTAAGCGTCCACTCCATATTTAAAAATGAGTAAAATTCTAAAAGTTATACATTTTTATTTTCATGAACAATTCGAAATTCTAATTCAATAAACTTTTTTGTGGCCAGCATTCTAAAAGAAAAGTTTTTACTGTGTGACAATACTTATGACCTGACTAGGTATATATATATATATATATATATATATATATATATATATATATATATATATACCTAGTCAGGTCATAAATTCTGTCACATGTTTAATGTAAAATAATTGTAACAAGTTTATTCATTATGTAACCATTCATATACCAAAATGAACTTAACAAAACATAGATTCTTATGACATTAAAGTTTATTCAAAATGACCTCCGTGATTTTGAATACAAGCCTTCAATCTGCGCGGCCAGTCGTCTATCGCAGCACAAACGAGGTCCATGTCAATATCGGCGGCTGCCTTAATCAAGGATGTCTTGAGTGACTCCAAATTGGGATGAGGCTTTGAGCACGCCTTTTCCTCCAAGTGTTGCCATATCTTGTAATCTAACGGATTCAAATCTGGACTGGAGGAGGGCCAGTCTTCGTGCCGGATGAAGTCGATTTCACGCGCCGCCAGCCAGTCTTGTGTGCTCTTCGCTCTATGAGCTGGCGCCGAATCTTGTTGGAATACCCAGTGCCTGTTATTGCACATGGTATGAGAAACAGGTTCCACAAGGTTCGTCAGGACTGTATTTTGATACACAACAGCATTCGTTTTTACACCTTTCTCACAAAAATGTACCTCTGTTAAGCCCCAATAAGAAACTCCCAACCATACCATGAGCGAGGATGGAAAATGACCTCGTTGGACACGCGGAATACGGTTGCTCGCTTCTTCACTACTGTGTGCGTACACCTTATCATTTTGTTTGTTGTAGCTCTCTTCTACGGTAAACATTTTTTCATCCGAAAAAAGAATTTCCCGATATTTTTTTCCCGCGTACCGCTTCAACAAAGCGCGGCATCTCTTCAGTCTCAGGTCCATTAGACGAGCATTCAAACGATGTCCTGTTTTTCTTCGATATGCCCGAAGCCCTAAGTCTTCATTTAACACCCTTTTCACCGTGGTTCTGCTTAACCCCATCTGAAGGGCCAACAGTTTCTGCTTACGTTTGGGATTTCTTTGAATTCGTGCCTTCACAGCTTTTATCACTGCTGGAGTCCTAACAGACCGAGGGCGACCACTTCTTGACCTGTCATCTACACTAGAGTCTTCATTGTATCGTTTGATGGTACGATAAACGAATCCTTTGGTAATATTCAAATTTTTCAGTATGTTAAAAATTTGAATTGGCGCGTAACCGCAACGATGCAACGCAATAACTGCAACACGGTCTTCTTTAAGCGTCCACTCCATATTTAAAAATGAGTAAAATTCTAAAAGTTATACATTTTTATTTTCATGAACAATTCGAAATTCTAATTCAATAAACTTTTTTGTGGCCAGCATTCTAAAAGAAAAGTTTTTACTGTGTGACAATACTTATGACCTGACTAGGTATATATATATATATATATATATATATATATATATATATATATATATATATATATATATATATATATATATATATATATATATATATATATATATATATATATATATATATATATATATATATATATATATATATTAGTTAGTATTCTATATACTAGGCCCCTGCACGGAAAGTAATAACATTACAAATATTATCAAATAAATATGTCAGTTTCTGTAACACTGATTTTCTGAGCATAGAGCCACAAGGAAAATGTTGGAAAACATGTGCACTAAATTTCCTTTTAAGGCTTGTCACTACCATCGCCCAATAAGGAATACTAAACAATTGTTAATTTCCAAAAAACACAATTTATAAAAAAAAATACCGAGAAAAGCTCGGTCATCCGGATATTTATACATAAACACCCAGACGCGAGACGGGAATCGAACCCGTGACCTCCGCATGCGTACCGAAGTGCGTTATCCGTTACGCCACAGAGGTCGTCTTTGGCTGGACATTCTTCCCCATTTCCTGGAGCTTCTCTTTTCCTGTATAAAATTGTTCTCAAGAACATTCATGTTACATACTCTCCGGATTTGAAATGAACTTCCGGCTGAGACTTTGGGGGCGTCCATGTATTACGTGAGGTGTTTTTTTAAATTTTCTGTCCCTCCCTCCCCCCCCCCCCTGGTGAGATGTCGTGAGATTTTTATCAACCCCCTCCCCCATCCCCCAATCTCACGTGAGATTTTTCAAAATGTGGGTTTCTTACGTAAACGCGTTGGATTGTTATTGTAAAAAGAAAAAAAAATGTTTCTGCTTTTATTTACGACTAGTTAAGACTAGTAATTAATATTGCTGAGAGTTTAATTAAAAGTGTAATAAAAATTTAACAATAGAAATTAAATCTTAAGCATGTATTACAATGTGGATTAAATGGACCAAAATAGTATAATTTTTTTTGTTTCAATCAGAAAAAAATTGCTTGATATTTGCCGAGACCCCCCTCTCTCTAACGTAAGATTAGATGAGGGTTGACTCGACCCCCTCCCCCCCTTAAACACCTCACGTAATTTATGGACGCCCCCTTTCCCAGTGCAACAATATGAGGTTTCAAAAAAAGCTATTGCAGTAGAACCTCTTTATGTTCAAAAACCTCCCTAACTCCCTAAATTCAGAACTTAATTTACCTCTATAAATCGAAAAAATAAATAGGACCTCTGCAGAAATTTTCGATTTTACAACCTTTACAACCCGATTATTTGAAAACCAACTTTAAGAATAGGTATACCGATAATGTGCAGCATTGTTTCTTATAGCTAGAGATTTTATTTCACCTCGTCTTCTTTATTTTATTTGTGGCTCCAATGCTTTAGGCACTGATTTTGCCAATGTCAATATTAGTTAGAATAAATTATTTCAATAAAACGTAAAACATAAACATCTACGAAATAATTAACGACATAAGTAAACCATTAATTACCCAGTCGAAAATCTCAACAACATGACTTTCGTCATCAACGTATAAGAGTGCAGGCGGTCAACTCGGGGTAAAGATAAGCTGCCTGCACTACGACCTCGTAGACAATAACTCGAGTGATAACGATTTCTCTTGAGGGCCGGGGGATATCTTCCCCCTGATTGGAGAGGATCGCGTCCTTAGTACTTAACAAGTCGAATGTTTCCTTACAAACTTGGCAAAAGGAAAAAAACTCTATAAATCGAATTTTTTGCCGACTCCCTTCAAGTTCGACTTACAGAGGTTTTACTGAGTATATTGTAGTATTATTGCCACGTGCCGACGCTGAAGAAAAATCATCATCGTGAGGAAAGTTGCCGGAACGTCACCAGCTTGTGCCCAGTAGTGAGACGATAGCATACGATTCTTTTTGAGGGAGTCCACGCCCATTGAACTATTTATGAGCGGGTAATAAATACTAACCTAAATAAAATGGTGGATAGTAAGGTTCAATGACCTGTCGAAATGTAGAATAGACAAATGTGATACAGCAGCCGAATTGCTTGTCCCAAGCTTCAAAGAACGACTGTGTGAAGCACTAACCTTTAACCATTTAAACGGGTATTGGGATCCGTAGTCTTGGCGAATCATCATCATCATCATCTTAGCATTAACAAACATTTATTTAGGACAAATAAACAAACTTTCTGATACAAAAACTAAATGAGCCGTCACGGGATGCCTGGCACATGTGAAACATTATAAAAGCGTGTTTTTTTATTTATTTTTTAACTATAATTTATTTTTAACTTTTTAATTTCATCAACTATAATTCATAATTATGGTTAACCACCATATCTTAAAACTCTACACTTTTAAATTAACAGCGACATCTATGATTCACTTGCAATACTAATTAAACAAATATTCAAACGAACTTCTATGGTTTTTAATACGTGAACGTAATTGTTCTTGTACATCCTAGATGGCAGTATTTATATTCAGAAATGTAAATTATTTTTTAAACATTATTTTGTAATAATATGCAGAAAAGAACAGATTATGATAGGAACTAAATATGTCATAATGATAAAATAAAATATTACGATTTTTTTTCCAGATAACGATGACTATTTATTGAATATACATTTATTTCCATTAAATACAAATAACGCCGGATCGAGTGGGAGAGAATCGCACAGTCGATTGCGCCGCCACACCCCACACCGTACACACTACTGCATATAGACTGTATATATATACCATCATATAGCGGTATGCGGCATGCGTCGCCACGCCAGAAATCGGTTTTACGTGCGGCTATAGATGTTTCACATCAAAAAAAAAAATAAACAAACAAAAATACATCATTGTCCCAAACTGGATCCAGACTCGGCATCAGTTAAATTCTGATGTAACACAAACTTCCGCTTCGGTGCCCGAAATCAGCTTTCCGATTTCTTCTCCACTTCTCACAGTGTTCGGCATCCCTGATACACTAACACATTTTACGATGTCAAGCCAGCGCTTTTTGGGCCTTCCGGAGCCTGGTAGAGGCGGCATGGTTAAACATTTGCTCCCCACGTAAGTGTTCGGTGGCCGTAAAACGTGGCCATACCAGCGAAGGTAGGAAGAGGATACTCCTCTGCAATTCATCCGGACGTGAAGACTGCCGTAAATTCGCGGTCCTTACGCGTCACTCCACACATCTACTGCGGCATATTCATCTCCGTGACTGCCTGCTTGTGTCACACGTTTCATAGCCGTATAAAGTTTTTATCCGTGCAGGGGCGGAGAAAGAATACTAACCTCTGTGGCCGGGGTCGGCCTGTCGTAAAAGGCGACAAAACAACCCACCCTAGCTACGTGGTAGGGCCTCAAGCCCGTCTGGATGGCGACCACCTTTGGTCTTAAGTATGCCGCCATAATAACCTTGTGTTGTGTTCCGGCATTAGTGACCCAAGTTCCTGTACCCTTATGGGACACCAGCGTGTTCGCGATGCCACTGGCGTTGCAAACACCTATAGGCGACGGTAACTGCTAAATTCTAAGCGGGCTGTCAGCCTGTCTGCTGTCCTACGCATAAAAAAAAAAAAAAAAGCTTGTCTTATAGACCTGTCCCTTCAACTTAACCTGCATTTTGGGGTCACAAATGACACCAGCCACCATGGCGACTGATCTGCAGTTTAGAGGGCTACTGGATAACAAGCCAAGTTTGCCTCCAAAAATGCTGGGTGTGCTAAACCGATATAAATCTCTTAGACCTCCCAGATCGTGTAGTCGACTATCCCATACTCGGTCTTCGGAGAAACTGCGTCTTTTCGTATTCTACCGTCTGTATAAATGAATGTTCTGAGAAACTGTTTAGAATGGTTCTTTCGTCTCTGCCATCGCACCGCCCGCCATCGGCTGAGTGTTCTTTCTTTTTTTTTACCAAAATATTTCTCAAGAACTTTTATGTTGTGTACTCTTAATATTATATGGAATAAGCTTCCGGATGAGGCTCATCGCAATACGTTATAGAGTTTAACAAAACTGGCGTTAGTAATTCATTCGTCTGTGGCAGATCGTTGTCAATACCCTTGGTGTGTATATAACCAAAGACAATGGTGACCTCTTCTTTAGTCCGATGTTATGTATTGTACATGCAGGACTTTCTTATCCAATCAAGCACAAGTTGGAATACCTACATTTCGCCTAGACAGAAAAGAGGCCGTTCACAATGCATCTCCCGAACGGCCCTGAGCACAGTTCTATATCACTCCAGGTCGTGCCTTCACATCGTCATCGACTGCCAAGGTTTTGAAAAGCCACATTTACTTTTCGGGTCCTTTTAAACTACAACTTGCCGGAAATCCCGCAGAGGGTGTGGCCTGTTCAGCTCCATCTGCGGGGTTACAAACATCTCCAAAGAATCATGGGACTTCAATCCAACCCCCAACCATTTTTTTTATTGCTGTACGACATCAGACAGGCTGACGGCCCGCTTAGAATTTAGCAGTTACCGTCGCCTATGGATGTTTGCAACGCCAGTGGCATCGCGAACACGCTGCTGTCCCATAAGGGTACAGGAACTTGGGTCACTAATGCCGGAACACAACACAAGGTTATTATGGCAGCATACTTAAGACCGAAGGTGGTCGCCATCCAGACGGGCTTGAGGCCCTACCACGTAGCTCGGGTGGGTTGTTTTGTCGGCTTTTACGACAGGCCGACCCCGGCCGCAGAGGTTAGTATTCTTTCTTCGCCCCTGCACGGATAGATGCTTATAATAATCATGTAATATTTATTAATGACGAAAACAATTTCATAAGGTGAAGGTCACGCATACTGAGGTGCGCAGCTGCCGCGCGCGCCTGTAACGGTAAAATCTGACGCTTAGCACAGATAGCGTGGCCACGCGGCGAGCGCCTATATGCGAGCGGCCCAAACGTCCGTATAGAAGCTTTGCTTCAAAAACCTAAAGTTTTGAACCTTATGAACTAGTATGTTTCATATCCTTCCCTTAGGCCAAAGCTACGCGCTCAGTTACGTCATGTTAGCCCATGTAATATGTGTTTTATGATGACATTTATATAAATTTCTGGCAAACAACTACGTTTTAAATGTGGCATATTTCTGCAAGCCATTCCTCCGTGACCATTCTTTGTTGAAATTACTTCAGAACATTGGCCTACATTTCTTACAATATCGAAGTCCGAATTGTGCTTAAATATATATAATGTCACTATACTCTGATAATTGAAATAAAGACAATTGCGTTTTTCTGTAAAGACAAAATTTTAATTTATTAATAAAAACGTTTTTTATACAAAGTTTTTCCAGTTTTATCGTACTTAATTTAATTACTCACCTGTAAAGACAAAAAAACAACATTTAAAGCCTTTATTCCAGGTTTAGATATTTCTTTAACGTATTAATTTCAATTTCAATTTCGTATTATAACAATAAACACTAACGTATTAATTTCATAAATATCTCATTGTTCTCCTAGATGTCACTGTCAAATGTGACATCTATAAATTCTTATGGCATGGATTACGCGATTTTCTTTACATATATATTTATATAATATTGTAACAGTGCTTTATAGTTGGCTGACGGCCCACTTAAGTAAGCATTTACTGTCAGACAGAACAAAACACGAGGTTATTAGGGCACACTTATACACCAAGGGTAACCACCCTTTACTGTAAAAGGCAACAAAACATTTTACGTGGTAGGGCACCAAGTCCATCTGGATGGCCATTATTTTACCTTGTGTTCCGGCATTAGTGACCCAAGTTCGTGTACCCTTATGGGACAGCAGCGTGTTCGCGATGCCATTGGCTTTGCAAACAGCCATAGGTGACGGGAACTGTTAAATTCTAAACGGGCCGTCAGCCAGTCTGCTGTCCTGCAGCAATAAAAAAAATTATGAAATTCTATAGAATAGGAACAAAAATAAAACAAAGAAATCTTCAAGAAACTAAACATGTAAATTCCAGCTGCTACACTTTTTCTAGTGGAATCTTAATTTTTTTATGGCCCTTAATGTAGCTATGGAAAAAAGATAGTAACATCTGTTACTCTATCTCTATTACGTAAACGATCTAATATTTTAACTTTATCCAAAGCATTTTTTTATAAATTCGTTAATTTATGAACCGTGTAAAAGTGAAATCGTGTAAATAGCGGGATTAGTGTACTTTATTTTCTAAACGGAAAAGGTACAATTACTCCAGCATCCAGAGGATGCAAATAGGCTCGTACAAAAAAACTCTTTAAAAATAATTTATTCAATTAATTTTTCTTTGTTTCAGATACAGAAGAAAAAAATGCAAAAACAACAACCACCGTCCAAACATAAACATAAAATCTATTAAATTAAGTTTACTTATAAGAATCAAATGTAAATTCTGTATATTCTACGCATAGACTATAATTATTTATCAAAATGCCTGTCGTATCGCCGTCTAGGTATACTTCAACATCTTCTAGTCTGTCAGGGTCCTACCGATCAACTCTGACGTCTTCGTCGAGTTTAGATAAGCCTTACTACCGCACCAGCTCAGGAACGTACGTTACGTCATCAATAAGGAATAGTTTCGGGGACAGAACCACAGAGTATCGCTCAAGGTATACCGATGTTGATGGAAAAAGGGAGAGGAAAGCTTCTCTCGTTGAATATACTAGAACATCACGAGCGCCAAGCGTTACAGACTCTGATAGTGGAATATCTTCGAGGTATCGATCAGAAAGAAGTGAATCTAGAGGAAGAGATGTATCAACGTCTAGAAGTGAGAGCAGTAAGACAGTCAGCGAACCGTTAACAAGGAATAAGAGAAGTTCTTTATCTTCAGCAGCTCTTGCTATGTCCACAGCAGAGTTGTACAATAAATATTCTCCGTCAAATTACGTGCCATTAACTCAGAGGATTCAACAAGCGGCCGCAGCAAACAATTACGGGGAGATTTCCAGGTCAAAGTCTATCTCCAATGACATCGGACGACCGCCTGCAGCTGATCCTTCCAGGTTTGGCAGGAAGCCAAGAAACTCTACAGCAGCTACTATCAGTGAGGTGAGTATTGCAAAATTGCCTTATGTATGCAATTTCTAAATTTCCTTTCTCACATTATCCTTAGAAATGATCCTATCTATTCTCACCGTCTTTTATTACTTTCCTATTAAAAGACTATTAGTATTCCACTGAACTTCCCATTTCATAAGACCTCTTCGTGTTGAGTATATTATTAATAATTTTATTACTTCAATTGCAACTATTGCTATTAAAAATTCTCTTTACCTCCTTTTTTCTGAATTAAGTCTTCAATTCAAACTACACTCCTAAATCCTATGAATTTATTGTAGCATTTGAAAGTTAATTTACAAGACGATATTTGAGTGTCTGCGAAATTTTTAATTCATAAATTTCATGAAAAATATTTCCTTAAAAACATTTTTTATATAAGTTTTGTAGAGCGTTTGGGTCTAATTTGATGTAGTGGAATACTGGCCAGCAGTAGCTAAATAATTATAACGTATGTATCGTTCACTACACCAACAACAAGTCGACATAGGTATATTACACTTTGACGCTAACAAATCGAGTTTATATTTGATCTATCAGATTAATATTATCTTCAAAATCTGGCTAGAATCCGCCAGATTGTAATAATTTTATAGAATACTAAAACAAAGCACGTCACGGTTGTGTGAGTTTGAGAACTGGGTTAAGATGTGAGTGAATTTTGCATTATTTTGATCGGCATGATAGAATATACTTCGATCATATACTTCCTTACTTTCATTGAAACTCTTATCATCATTTAAATTTCGTCATTCTTGCCCAATTTGTACGATCTCATTTCAGTCATATACTTAAAACATTAGCGCAAAAGTAGTCCCTTGCGGAATGCCAATATTTTCGGGCACATCTGTAGTTCTACAATACTTTGAAATATTCGTGTCAGTATTCACTTAAGTGACTTTCATTATTATATTTTATCATTATTCATTGAGCTATGTATTCAGTGAGCTATCTCTACATTTCAAAACTTTACAATATTCTCTCGATTTCAAATGTATCGTTATCTGGTTTGCCAAATGCTAAGTAAGTTAAAGGTACCCATCATTATTTCAAAAACAATACACAGTCAATTTAGTTTCAACAGGAAACGAAATAGCGCGTTAATTGTTAAAATATTCCAGTCTTAACATAGTTCCATTCCTTTCATAATTCAGTCATTTACCTCTGATTGTCATTTTGAAATGACAAATAATCAATTATTATTTCGCAGGCACACAATTTTCTAAAAGGGATAATTGGTAACTCAAGTTATGTATACCCAATAGAGATATGTGAAATGTTTTTCTATTACTATATATTAAAGTATGATAAAATATTCCACATGTTATTCTAAGATTGTTGAAATAACCTATGCATTTGATACGTCGATCCATTCAGATATAGTTAAATCAGATACTATTTATCTAAAACATGAGTTGCTAAGTATTATTGCAGCATTTAAGTTTATTTTCTTAATAGTTGTACTCATAAATTACTTCAGAATTTAAATGAATTAACAGTTTTATTACATTTGATTCTTTTTCATCAATTACTTTTCATATATTGCTAACGAAGTTAGTAAAATTTCTTTACTATAATAGTTAGGAAGTAATTTATGTTTTCATATTTATCTTGAATCTATTTGCCTTGTTCATCACGATCGCGTTAATATTATCAAATTTAGTAATTTAATTTAGTATTTCTTTTTGAATTTCCACTGTACTTAGCTTAAAGATTTTAACTTCTTAGAGAATATGAAAGATCGCGATGAACAGGTCGATGTCTCAGATTACCAATGTATATTATAAAACTACATCAAAATGTGTGCGTGTGTTTGTGCGTTCATTAACTGTAGCCAGCATTTGAGTGTGTTCATTTATCAATGAACATGAAACTGCTGCGACAGCCATTTTCAGCTTTAGATTTCAAGTGATAAATATTGGGAATGCGAGGTTTATTTCTCAATCTTCTAGTCATTTATTTAATTCATTTACAATTGTTCTTCCCTCCAATATATTTATACAATCGTAAACGTCGCTTTCTCAACAGCACTAGTAACACATAGACGCATATTTGCTGGTAATACTAAATTTAATAAATCATGAGACACATGAATTGTTAAAGAATTTTTGACTGTACATTATTTAGTTGCTTGTATTCTCGCTGTTCCCGTACGAGTTAAAATAATTTTTTGCATCATATTTATAGAGAATAATTTACAGTCAAAAAAGTATTGCGGCAAAGCATGTCTAAATGTTGAACTAACACACTCACACGCTCACACACACATTTCCATTGCAAAAAGAAAAATATAACTTTTTCGGCGAAACCAGAGACCTGAAGGCAGAAGATACAAAGAGAGCTCTCCTACGCCAAGCTACAGTAAAAGATCCTCAATGTTAAACGGTATAAAAGACACTAATGGAAACGAACTACCCTCATTCTCAGAGATTAGGAAAAGATTTGATCCAAAAATGACCGTAACAAAACTTCCAGCGAACGAAATTCGATATGCTAAGAGCAGTGCTGAGCAGTATTTAAACCAGCTAAAAGAATGCGAGAATGGAACTGTTGGTTATACTAAAATTTTACAAAAAAATGATAAACCAGTTCCTGTACATTTGCCTTACGTCGATAAGAGTAGCGTAAGCAAATGGGATTCTAAGAACGACTTTACGATCAGCAAGACCATTTCCGAGCCAGTCAGTCTTGCAAAACCGTCAATGGAAAAAAACAATACTATGTCCACATCTCTTACATCGAAGTTGCCAGCAGACCGCTTAGCCAGCATAAAAAGTCAGTTAGACCCAAACAATCCCATAGGGAAGATCCTAGAAAAATCAACTGTTATACAAGTAGAAAATGGTGATATTGGTAAGAAAATCAAATCTAGTCCAGAAGTTAGTGTTAAAAATATTAAGAATGATATAGAAAAACAAGTTAGCACGCCAAAACATACGTCTAATTTTGCATCGTACATACAAATTTCACAGCCTGTGTCTTCATCGACGACGAAAAAGAACGAACTTATAACGGAATCACCAAAAGAAAAGGACACAAAAGCAAAAACGAAAGCCAATATTAAATATATAGATTCAGAACAAGTTAACCTTGTATTAAACAATGATGTAGAATCTCCCAGTGGCACTGGTTTTGAGAATAAGACGTTTGAACATGAAAATTATTTGAAACGTCGCACTGAAAAGGGGGATGAGAAAATTGAAGAGAATGGTGTCAAATCAATGGAAACTAGTACAGAGAGCACTTTGAGTGAGGTTACTGAAGACTCCAGTCCTGAAACGCCATCTTCCAGGAGAAGAATATTAGATGTCAAGGATTATGAAGATATCAAAGCGGTAAGTACTTCATTAAATTTACTTGGCAGGGTTGGATTGATCAATTATAATGGTACGGACTACCACAAGGCACTTTAGTTGGTCGTGTGACTTCTATTCAATTTAGCTTTTTTCGAAAGCGCTTTAAGGTTAATTATTTCAGAGATACTTTGTTGCCATTGAATTCAAATACTACGCCCATAACTGCATTAGTTTTCACGACTTGTATAAAATATCTTTGAAATAATGAAACCTAATTTATTATTTTAAAAATCAATTCATCGACTGCCAGGTGGAATATGCACCCCATTTTTTTATGAATGCCTTCGAATTGATTATTTATTTTTGTGACACTTATTATGTTTATATATATATTATTTGTAGTTTGAAAGATTTTGTTTTCGTGGTATTTGGACTTATTTTTAATACGCTATTAGTCGTAAAGTAAATAATGGTCATTTGTTTTCTATTACATCTGTCTTCACTTTGGAAAAATTTGTATTTTTGTTGTAGTTCTTTGGTCTTCTTCTATCTACTCTAGGATCTTACACAGTCAATTAATATTATAGGTCTAATAAAAAAATTGACAATTAAATCGTTTATAACGTCTTTCTAGCGACCACATTTCGTAGAGGTATCCACTTTATCAAAAGCCCTATCTAAAACTGCTGCAATTCAGTTATCCATTATAATTCTTTTAATATCGTAAGCGTGATATATCGAAATTTTAATCAATTGTGGGAGAAACTTTATAATCATTTTGAATATTCTATTCTTTCGGTTGCGCCTGGTGGTTAAAGCATTTTCTACTCAGACTTCTTATCTCGAGGATCTGGAATCGATTTCCAGTTGGGCATATTTAGAATTCCTGATATTTTCTCCGGACTGGACTTTTTTTTCATTCGACCCCAGAAACAACGTTCTAGACGTTTGGGGGCGTTCAAGTATTGCGTAACGTAATTTGGGGGAGGGGTCTTGTAAAACATTACGATGTGTTATCGAGGGCGGGAGGTTTGAATAACTCGTTACGTAACATTTTTACTTGGAGAAAAACGTTTTGGCGCGTTACATAGAGGGAGAAGGGTCAAAAATCTTTAAAAAATGTGTTACGTCTTAAACAAGCCCTTTTGAAAAGTGCGATGTGGCATTATGAATTTTTTTTATTGGTATGGCATGACAGCAACTTTCCGTAGGCTAGCATCATACTGTACTTTATTATAAAATTATTGAGTCATTTTGTCTCTTATGTGCTTTTCAATTAGTATACCATGTAAATACATTATTATAAGTAGTGTAAGCGGCCCCACCAAGACCGAACTTCAAGTCGAGCCGCGTCGGAACTTTGAAGGGGAAGGCGATGCAGGGGGTATCCGATTTGCTACTGCGATCATTCAACTGGCTGACAAAATATAGTCACGGTGGTTGCGTATCCACTAAAAACCTTGGTGATCTGAATTTGGCGGGGTGGTACCCCATGTTGGTCGATCGACTTTTGGTCATTTGATTTGTGACACCCGCAGCTAGCCATAGACGCCGTGTAGTATGTAATTTATTTATATATTGGGATATTTAACACAACGCCATCTAGTCCCAAACTAAGTAGCATAGCACTTGTGTTTGGATACTAGACGACTGATATACGAGTACATACTACATATATACTTTTCTTTTGGAAATACATACATATAATCACGCCTCTTTCCCGTAGGGGTAGGCAGATACCACTTCTTTCCACTTGCTACGATCCTTACATACTTGTTTCTTTATAATCAGTCAATATACATATTATACATAAACACCTAGATGCTGGGCGGGAATCGAACCCGTGACCTCCGCAAACGACTGGAGGTCGTCAGTATTATATTTATCTACATATAGGTATATTTTTTTACTAGTGCCATACCGTGACACAAAAGTTTTGGTTACATACGCAACCGTGATTAACCTCTTGAATGGTGGAAATATCTTAAATATTAAACTAGGCTTTGTCCATCATCATCAAGATTACACACACTGTTAATATACTTAACGATAAAAATACCAGGAACACACAATAGCCGAAGAGGTCATCCGAAATACACTAACACAAACAAAAGGTCACTGGTGTACGAATATAGAACACACACAAATAAACGACCCGAATAGTGAAATGCTAACGACCTCTGTCTCTTTATAAATTGAACCTAATGTATTTATGTGTGTCCGATGTTCGAGTCCATACATATTAGGAATACCGCCAAATTTGACGTCAGTATGTGTTGAGGCATTTTAATACGCTAAAATAAGGCAAAAGACTCGGATCATACAGATTTGTCATGCCTTAATATGGCCGGCCAATTATGTAGGATCTTGTTCTAGGCATCTATTTTTATTGTCTATATGTATTTTATTGCTGGACGGTATAGTGTAGTGTAGTATAATAGATATGCATTTTTGGGAGGTGGATATTCATGACGTACACCCCGCCGCGTGGGAACGGGCGGCGGAGTGTAGTGTGGGACTCCCGCTAGTAAGGCCGCGGTCCTCTTCAAATTCGCGGGGGTGGTGAGCCCCGGCATCTTCCTCATGCAGGGGTGAGATGGGGATCACTACGGTATGCAGACGGTGCACCTAGCCAACTACCAATAAGTTACCTTTTTTCGAAAAAAAAAATAGATGCAATTCAAATTTCACTGTATTCATTTAATAGATAATAAGGTAATGCGATAAGGAATATGCATACTAGAATTACTAGTCTATGTGACCCATCTACCCTTCCTGCCTTGATAAGCGTGGCGGAGATAAAATTTGTAGCCATAGCATGAAGGCGCGAGCCCAACTGTGCAATATTTTACGCTGATTGTTTGAACATTGTAATCTACAATTCAATTATTGATTCTAAATTTAAAAGCTAGTACATATAATTACATCTTAGCATTAATAGACAAGAGAAAATGATATCAAACGCCTTTTCGAAGGAATTTGAAGTGATTTGTGAAATTTCACTATACGAACGGCCGTCCTACTTTCTAAGCCGACACTCGCACAAAAAATTAGGTGTATTGTCTATTTATAAGACGCCAGCGCGAAATATGTATTAAAATAACTACGGAATCATCTTTGGATGTCTGAAATCTGTGCAGTGTTGCCATGATTGGATATACAAGCTAATTACAGATTTTTAGTGGCAATATTCATTAACATTTTTAATTTTCTTACGTGAATAATATAAGTGTAAACTCTGTTTAGCGAAATTAAAGGGACCGGGTACATTATTGCGCTATGAAAGTTTTCATTAAAGGTTGAATGATAGAAATACAATATAATACTTACATATAAGTTATGTTTTAATTTTTACTAAATTAAGTAAAAAAGTTTACATTGCAATTTTATAATCAGTTATTTTTATTTGTCGTTATTTACTGTGCCAGTATTTTAAATATATCTTTCGTTGTATTTTATTCATATTTTGGAATATAGTGGGATCATCTTCGTTGAATGATTACAACAAACAAATGAACACACTTCTAAGAACAAGGTCAGTGAAATAAATGTTTATTGGGGTTTATCTAACGATGTATTGTTTTGTTATTGAAAGTGGATTATTTTGTCTAGATTATTATATTCTGTTATATAATTTCATGGAGGCCGGTGAACGTTGGCAAAGCCCATGGTATTGCAAACGTCCATAGACTACGGTGACCCTTTGCTGCTGGGGGCGACAGTCTTCTGAACTCCAGAAGATGTATTATAGGTGTCTCTTTTTACTGTGACTTTTCCGTTTCATCGAGTTTCAAATCACAACGATGCTAAATAAGTTTTCACTTCATATATTCTCCTTATGTCGTTTATCCTCATTACTCAATGTCGTTTATGCTCTTATAATAAAGTAAACACAAATATTTTGCATGAAACCGAAAACAATTATGTATAAAAATTAAGTATTTTCATTCCTGAACGTATACAGTATTTACGTACCTAAGTGTTATCATATTCGAAACTAATCTAGAGTTTACAAGTTCGATTCCTAGACATGTACTACTTAAACAGATTTTCTCGTCTAATGCTTATATTATAACATAATATAATAATTGTCAGATATCGATGGCGAAGGTAATTATTTTGAGGAAACAGTATATTGCACGTTCCCGGCAGTGTGACGTTATGTAATAATTTTACTTCACTGAACGTTTTATGAAATTACAAGATCATGTTTCGTTAAACGAAAATCACGTTAATTATATATGAATATCTACAAATGTAGTGTCGTAAAACCGATGAAAAAAATATGCTGATTATATTTCAGATTATTTTAACATTGACTCTGGCAACACTACTCACTAGCCACATCGGACACGTGCCCGCGCCGACCATCTTGGCATTTCGCGAAAAACGCGGCAATTTTGACATAACCTTTTGACAGTTCGCAGTGTCCCGGTTTTAATTTTTTTTAAACGTGAAATTAAAAGAGATTTAACATTTTCGAAAAGGTTGAATAATTATATAAATAATATCTGTTAGATATTATATTTGGTGTTTGTTACTGCGCCAAGTTTCTGTCTTGTATACGGCAGTTGAAAATTTTGGTGACAATGTTAACTGGTGGGTCGATCAGGCTAAAATTCTGCAAGAGTTATTTAAAGAATAACAATATGTCAGCTACAAACAGTCATATGTCGTAAAAGGCGACAAAACTACCATAGTTTTTACGTGCGTGAAATTATTTACCCATATAATTTATATTAAATTTCGTCGTAGTCGTAGAATAGTGATCTGACATATATTAAACTTTACAGGACAGCCATTATAAAAATACACAAGCATCATTTTACTATGAGAGTCTATCATATCCGTCACTTTATCGACTGCTTAATTTGAAATCTAAAATATATGTAATTTCTTTTTTAATGTAGCAATAATATTTAGACAATGTAGTATCCAAATATAGTAAAAAGTGAATTTTGGTTTTTTTTCAAATCGGACGTTATTATACGATCACGACGATTTATTTATTTTTTAGCACAGAAAATGTCATGTGAATTTATACAATGTAAAACATCTAGGGGGGGGGGGGGGTTACGAGTTCGATTCTCATCTCGAATCTGAGTGTTTCTTTTGATAGTATTTATTAACAAAATATATGTAAGTAGTTATAACAGTTATTTTGTACCCATAATACAAGAGAATGAGTTTATGTATCTGGGTTCAAAGTATGCAAGAGATGAAAAGTGTGAGAGTGATATTGAAAGAAGAGTGAATGCAGGAAACATGGTGAATGGAGCTTTGCACTCCTTTATGAACAGTCGGAAGGTGTCTAACAAGGCTCGTCTGGTTGTGCATGAGGGGGTGTTGGTTCCGACACTCATGTACGGAAGTGAAAGTTGGGTATGGCAGAAGAAACATGAAAGCAGAATAAATGCAGTTGAGGTGAGAGCGTTAAGAAGTATGTATGATAGGAGTCAAACTCAGTGACAGGATAAGAAATAGTGAGATAAGGAAACGTTGTGGTCTGAATGAAGATGTAGTGACAAAAATTAAGAAAGGTATGCTGAGATGGTTTGGCCATGTCGAGAGAATGAATGAAGAACGATTGACGAAAAAAGTGTATAAGGCGAGTGTGAATGGAAGTGTTGGAAGGACCAGATCAGGGACGTCTTGAAAAAAGGCCAGGTCAAGAGTACCCTAAACCGAGGGGCATGTATGAAGGGAATAATGAAAGTGGACGAAGCGAAACAAGTATGTAAGGATCGTAGCAAGTGGAAAGAAGTGGTCTCTGCCTACCCCTACGGGAAAGAGGCGTCATTATATGTATGTATGTATGTATAATACAAGAGGTCTGCTGTTTACTTTTTATTATTGCTAACGGCCCACTTCATAATACGCAGTTACCGTCGCCTATGGATGTTTGTGACGCTAGGGGCACCGCGAACACGCTGCTCTCCCGTAGGGGTAATTTGGTGATTTTGGGACTAAATGGCGTGGTATCCATTGCAATATACTTAATGATTAATTTTTCGATAAAAAAAAATACAATGTGGGTAGTTAGTTTAGCCGTTTCCCTTTTAGCCAGCATTTTAATAAGTTATCTATAAAATTTATATATGTATATTGAAATATCATCATCATCTTTGCGTTGCATCCCGGTTGCAGCCCAAACTCTCGCTTCGGCGCCCGGGGTCCGCTTTCCGACTTTTTCTTCTCCACTTCGCACGGTCTTCTGCATCCCTGGTAGTGAGCCCATTGGCACGCATATCACCCTTTACGACGTCAAGCCAGCACTTTTTGGGTCTACCCCTCCTGCCGGGGCCCGGCGGGGGCGGCATGGCCAGACATTTGTTACCCACGTAAGCATCCGGTTGCCGTAAAACGTGGCCGTACCAACGGAGCCGACACTCCTGCAGTTTATCCGCAATGTCACGTACATGAAGACCGCCGCGAATGCGGGAGTTCCTAACGCGGTCCTTCCGCGTCACTCCACACATCCACCGCAGCATATTCATCTCCGTGACACGCAGTTCTTGCTTGTGTCGCTCTAACACCGGCCACGCTTCACAGCCGTATAAAAGGACAGGCCTAATGATGGTCTTATAGACCTGTCCCTTCAACTTTACCGGCATCTTGGGGTCACGAATGACACCAGTTACCTCACGCCATTTGGCCCACGCGGCAGCAATGCGTGCCTTGACGTCGCAATCGATGTCACCAGACGCGTGATGTATATTGAAATATATACTGGGACAATTCATACAGCATCATCTATGTAGTTCCAAAGTACGGTGCTTGTATTATGGGTACTAGGTATCCAGTACACTAAGTTTATTGACCACACAGTTGTACCTGCCTGTCGTAAAAGGCGACAAAACAACCCAACCTAGCTACGTGGTATGGCCCCAAGCCCGTCTGGATGGCGACCACCTTTGGTCTTATATATGCCGCCATAATAACCTTGTGTTGTGTTCCGGCATTAGTAACCCAAGTTCCTGTACCCTTATGGGACAGCAGTGTGTTCGCGATGTCACTGACGTTTCGAACACCCATAGGCGACGGTAACTGCTAAATTCTAAGCGGGCCGTCAGCCTGTCTGCTGTCCTACAGCAATAAAAAAAACACTCAGACGCGAGACGGGAATTGAATCCGTGACCTTCGCAAGCGCACCGATGTAATATGCATTAGCCGTCACGGAGGTCGTCACTTGACACTGTTAAACCTTTTTCGTTGACTTGCATTTCGAAAAGTCATTTATCATTTTAAAAAAAATATCACGTCAAAATTGCCATCAAAATATTTAAAAAAACTGAGTGCGTTTGTAATTTTCTTATTTTTTAAATTATTATATCAAGAAGTGATCTTTTTGATTTGATTCGTTTTTAAGATTATTTTATGTAAATATTTCATTTTTAAAAGTGTCGTGTACGATGTGACGGTAAAAAGTGATTTGTATTTTTTTTAATTTGTCATTTTAGTGTATAATGTCACTAGCTGACCCGACAAACGTTCTGCCATATAAATTTAAAAAAAAAGTAGCCTATGTCCGTCTCCAAGGAAATTCATCAAAATTTGTTCAGCAGATTAAGCGTGAAAACGTAACAGAGATGATAATTACATTTACAATATTAGTATGGACGAAATCTTGTTTCAGCATTCCATCAATTGGCAGTTTTGATAAATAATTTTCAGGAAGGCGACTATATCTGTAAACGAGATAACGTGTATTGAATATTTAACACCTCAGTATGTAAACGGTTTACTATACGTCATGTTATTACATAATAACGTTGCATCATATAGCCATAAAATGGAAATTATCTTATTATAAATATATTTAAATACAAGTTACAGTTCGTGTATTAAATATTGAAGAATTAAAAATGGTTATAAAATTTACAATTTGATTGTGTAATTTTTTTATAACTATTTAATAAATATTTATATTAAATAAGGGATAAACAGTAATGAATTTTTTTGTTCTATTTTCGATATTGTAAGAGGTATTTATTTTTTACAATTCGACGAGAATCATAAACGAATTCAAAAGTGAAAATGTTTAATTAAGTGTTAATAAATGCTTCGCACCCTCGGGGTCCGGTTAGTGGTGTTTGAAATGCAGTTCTGCAAACTGTTGACGGTGTATCCTCACAAGATGACAGCTATTGACAGTATAGTCAAATATCAAGTATGTTTATTTATTTATTTTAAATTTTATATATTATAAATATGCAAGGAACTCTTGTCTGTCTGTTACGTTTTCACGCCTAAACTGCTGAACCAATTTTTATGAATTTCAGTGATGTTCTTCCTAAATTCAGTGATGTTCTTAACCCCGGCAGGAGGGGTAGACCCAAAAAGTGCTTTGCTGACGTCGTAAATGGTGATATGCGTGCCAATGGGCTCACTACCAGGTATGCTGAAGACCGTGCGAAGTGGAGTAGAAAAAGTCGGAAAGCGGACCCCGGGCACCGAAACGGAAGTTTGGGTTGCAACCGTGATAATACGCTTAGATGATGATGAGTGATGTTCTTAGCAAAGACAAAGATAAATTGATTACATCTTCTTGTAGACTCTGGAAAGTATACAACAACAGTTTTATTGGGCAAAGAGAATTCATAGACTTTCAACAAATAAGTTTAAAAAAGCTATTAAGCAACGTTTGTGTGGGAAAGGATATTACACTATCAAAGATTATATTGACTTATATGGCAGAACAACGTTCACCGGGTTATCTAGTAAATCAAAATACATACAGATCGCGGCCTATAAGTCTAACCATGAACTTGTATGCGCAGTGACACATTTTTGGGTCTCAATTGTGTGTGGTATGGGGTGAGACGCGAGGGGGTGTGGGTGTATCCATAGCAACGTAGGGACGCTAGCTCCCGCCCGGTGACACTGCCCCACGTTACCCGCAAATGCTCCACGCGGTCCTTGTGTACATACGCGCACATTTTTTTTTCACTTTAGATTGTGACAATTTAATTTCACGAAAATGTCTCCGCCCCATCCAACCTTAAAGAGGCAGTCGAGAAAGATGAAATTTGACGTTTACAATTATTTTTTAAAATCAAATAATATAACTTATAACTAACTTATAACTTATATCTAACTAAAATGAAGCACGCTGTATATACTAGGGCCGCTGCTCTAAACCGGTTTGCTACTAGCGGCGCGAAGAATATGTACGGCAAGCGCACAACTACCCACTTAGTTCCAAGATTATTAAACGATTTACCAACAAATATAAGAGATAATCATAACCAAAAAATATTAAAACCTCACTAAAAATACTTTTTAGAGAATTTGTAATCTAATTTTAATTATTCGTTTGAACGTGCGTAGACTTAAGTTTCGATGGCATTGTACAAACCTTAGTCGATTTTGAGCTGTTATTTTTATTAAGCCAATGTAATAACTGTGAACTTAATAAATAAAAAAAAACACTGTATCTGTAAATGAAACTGTCGAAGCTACAAAAAGTTTGTGTGCACAGTTAAAAGGATTGTAAGAGAAAGCAAAAGTTCAGAATTAATAGTTGCGTTTAGGACCCCTGGTAAAAGGAAACAACGAATGAGACCAGTGACAGACATGGACGATTTCGACAAGGGAGTAAAAAACGATGCATGCTCAGATATAAATTTTTAAGGTTCAGCAAAAAGTTTTAGCCGAATCATTTAAGAACTCTAATTCAAATGGAAAGGCGCCGAGAAGAACAGGAAAGTTTTAATTGAAACAACAGCCATGTCGTAAAAGGCGACAAAACAACCCACCCTAGCTACGTGGTAGGGCCTCAAGCCCGTCTGGATGGCGACCACCTTTGGTCTTAAGTATGCCGCCATAATAACCTTGTGTTGTGTTCCGGCATTAATGACCCAAGTTCCTGTACCTTTATGGGACAGCAGCGTGTTCGCGACACCACTGGCGTTGCAAACACCTATAGGCGACGGTAACGGCTAAATTCTAAGCGGGCTGTCAGCCTGTCTGCTGTCCTACGCAATAAAAAAAAAAATTATTGAGAATAAACTACTTACAAAAACGAAGAAAATATCGTCAAGAAAATAGACCAATTATTTACATAGATGAGTCATATTATGTTCATGCCACGCACACAACACCGAAAGGTTGGACAGATGGGTCCACTCAGGGATTGAAAAAAACTATTTCATAAGTGCAATGCGTCGTGATAGTATATGCCGGCCGGATCGGAGAATGGTTTTGTGTCAAACGCTTTGTTAACCTACAAGTCAGGCACGAAGAAGAGTCGCCGCACTCTCATCACGATGACATAAACTATGAAAATTATGAGAAGTGGGTAATTACCAATTAATACCAAATCTACCCCCGAATTCGGTAATAGTTGTTGACAAGGTCATATAACATAACAAGGAATATGATTTAGCACCAAATGCTAATACAAAGAAAGCCGACATTGATTTTCGGAAAAGGAAATCAGTTATGATCTTGATATGTTAAAGCCTCAGTTATATGATTTAATAAAAAAAAGAACGCCTCAAAGTTTTTAGTATAGACCCGGACCTAAATCCCATTGAAATGGCATGGGCAGCAATAAAAAGGCATACCAGTAACAAGAATGTTTAGTGGAATGTGACCCGTGTAATACAGTTTGTGAACTAAAAACTAAATTCAATGGGGCCAAGAGACTGGAAAAAACAATGCGATAAGGTCAAAATAATAGAAGAGGATTACGTCATCGATGACATGAGTGAAGAATTTATAATAGGAGTTGGCCATTCTGACAGCAGTGATTCAAGCGATAGTGAAGATGAAGTCGCAAGCCCTTGTCCAAGTTCCATACCACTTCGAAATTTCTAATGATCTCTAAAACAATACATCCGATTGACTTGAATTTAACATACTCATTTTATGATGTAGCTCGCTAAGGACGGATCTTACGGAAATCTTACCCGAAATCCTATATCTTTAAACGAGCAATTCTTGTATATATATACCTATATAATTGGAATCTCGGAATCGGCTCCAACAATTTTCATGAAATTTAGTATACGGGGGGTTTCGGGGGCGATAAATCGATCTAGCTAGGAATCATTTCTAGAAAATGTCAAAAGGTGGCGTTTGAATAGTCCCAATTTAAACTGAAAAATGACTCTTCCTGACATCTATCGGCGATTAATACTATTTTTTTTAAACTGCTTTAACGACACAACACTAAAGCTATTCCAGCAGATGGCGTTGTTAAGTAACAAGAAGTCAATGAGTGTTTGCTTTGAGGTTAGACTAAGAAAATCAATTGTTAATTTCAAAAAAACACAATTTATATAAGAAAAATACCGTCATCCGGATATTTTAATTTAAATGGAGGAAAAACGTTTGCCGGGTCAGTAGTAAATTAAATCCAAACGAAGTCGGGTAACGTGCATAGTAAATATGTATTGCAAAATTTGGCAGGCGCGTTTGGCTTGCCAACCCGTTGTCAGTAACTAACTAACCTTTGGTTAAGCTGCATTGACGAAATGAGTGAAAATTTAACATTTCGCGTATTACGTGATAATGTCGCCGCCATTTTGGTATCGCGCGCGAAAGTGTCAAAGTGACAGTTTTATTTTTAATCGCCGTTCTAAACTTGAACTCGACGCGTGAACTTTTCGTTTTTGACTATTTTTATTTTTAAATGTTATTATTGTTCTATAATTTCTGAATATTGGTAGTGTTCAGTGATGCATTGATAATGGAGTGGACATATAAACGACTAAAAGTTGGATTTTAAAGAAAAAAAGTTTTAGCAGTGTTTGTTTTGGTAATACAGTTGAATATCCAAGTCAAACTATCAAAAGTTGAAAAACTTTGTCCCCTTGCCTTCAAGGCCCAAAACTCGATTACTCTAAATTTCAAGTCTTTATTAATCTAAATAATTAGTCAGTTACTATTACGTTTTCACGCCTAAACCGCTGAAACAATTTTGATATATTACGGTATAGATTGGACCTTAGAGAAGGATATGGGCTACTTTTTGACTCTAAAATTAAACTTTAAGGGAGTTAAATAGGAGTGAACTTAATTAAAGTTCTGTTTTTTTTTTTATAAAATATGGTAGAACAACGTTTGTTGGGTCAGCTAGTTTTATATAAAATACCCTATTTAATACGAATTATTTATATATTTTGTCCAGAATATATTTTTAAGTCTTATGTTTTTTGATGATACTTTTCGTATTATTCACTTTATTAATGTGCGATTTGTGTTATAAATTATTAGAGTGCCTTTTGTGTCATTAATAAATATAACTTTTATAAATTATTTTATTAATCGTGCAGACTTTTAACAAATCTTTTGTTGCGTGGACTTTTCAATCTGTCGACGTGGAGTTTAATTTGGCTTATTAAAAGCCACTTATATGAGTTACTACGAAGTGCTGGTGATATTGGCTTGTGTGACGACGAGTATTCTCGCCGCCCTGAGGCATGAGGTGTGGCTCTCGGCGCTGCTACGACCCGCCCACGCGCACCGCCGCCCTGCCCGCGAATTGCCCACGCCGCACCGCCCTTCACCGGACCTATGGTGTCAATGCGTTTCACCAGGTTAATTAGCATTTGTTTCTTTTTAATTTATAATGTCAGTTTATTGGTGGAATTTTAACGAATTTATGATTGGTACCAATTTTCATATGGATGTATGGCGTGTCTTTATAATTGCCGCCTACTGACATTATAGAATATTAAATCCCCATGGGCCACCCATCGCAGCTCTGTTCCATCCAACTTCGTACAGTTTGTCTCACAGACGATCTAAACATCCATAGTCGATGACAAAACACTTATCATACTGACATTTGCAACCGTCCTATCCGTGCAGGGGCGGAGAAAGAATACTAACCTCTGCGGCCGGGGTCGGCCTGTCGTAAAAGCCGACAAAACAACCCACCCTAGCTACGTGGTAGGGCCTCAAGCCCGTCTGGATGGCGACCACCTTTGGTCTTAAGTATGCCGCCATAATAACCTTGTGTAGTTTTCCGACATTAGTGACCCAAGTTCCTGTACCCTTATGGGACAGCAGCGTGTTCGCGATGCCACTGGCGTTGCAAACACCCATAGGCGACGGTAACTGCTAAATTCTAAGCGGGCCGTTAGCCTGTCTGCTGTCCTACAACAATAAAAAAACCGTCTATTGAAGAATATCAATGTAGGTACCTGGTGGCTCAGTGGTATAGCACTAGAAGACCAATCTGGAGATCCCAGGGTATTATAGCATAATTGCCATGTATCGAAAGTAAAACACGGGGAAACCTGCATACTGAGGTCACCGGTACGTTTAAACCACTAATCCGCCTTGGACTGTCCCCCTAGAGAGGTCCAAGCCCATCAATGGGACGCTATGTACTGTTATTATATTAAAGAATATCAGTAGCTATTACAGCTTTGAACCGTGACCTCGAAAGAACTCACTTGAGCACATTTAATAGCGTATAAGCATTTTTGGAGGTGTTCAAATAAATTAACTAGTAATTTAAAAAAAAAAATACAACGTCCTCCGACTCCCTCTACTGTAAGTGACTTCCAAGATGAGCGAGTATTTGATGTGATCTTGAGTATCTCCGTGTCCAGCAGCGATGAGTTAATGATATTTATTCTTAATCAAAAATATTTCCATAGCCATCTAGTTTTGAATAGTAAAAAATATTTGTCAAATTTGAATTAGAACACCTACCCTCGATTTACACGGAAGATAAGTTCCGACTAAACCGTATAAAACGACTTAAGTAAAGCATTTTAAAACAATTCGTCAAGAAACTAACGGAATCTTATTTTTTTTTCTTATTATGGCTTCATTCATGGAAAAAAAATAACATTCTTTACTCTCTCTGTTTCTGTTACGTAAACGATCCAATATTTTATTTTGGTTTCTATACAATTTTTTTTCATTATTCGTTAATTTATAATCCGTGTTAAACAGGCGTCGTGTAAATCGCGGGATAAGTGTAGTATCTATCTTATTTAAATATAAAATTTCGATATTAGAGCTATCGCACACGCAGCGACAGAAAGTCGCCGGCGATCGTGTCGCGCGACGTGTCCTCGTCGGCGGTCGTGAGCACAGTCACTATGCAGTGCGACTCGCTGCAATGACGCTCGCTCGGATGGTATGCCCGGTTGGATCGTTTGACAGATTTGAATCGAATGTTAAGAGTTTAATGTCACTAAGATGGTTGTGTGTTTGTTACTCAAAATGTTAATCGTACACGTAATTCTGGAGTATAAAAAAACGTGTGTATGTATTTATGTACGAACGCAATAAGAACAAAATTACAAATTATTAAAAACAAGAACAAAATTAGCTAAATATTTGACCCCGAATGCCACAACTCTTTTTGTAAAAGGAATGATAAAATAATATTATATAAAATTCTCGTGTCACAGTTTTCGTTGCCATACTCCTCCGAAACGGCTTGACCGATTCTCATGAAATTTTTTGTGCTTATCCGGTATCTATGAGAATCGGTCAACATCTATTTTTCATCCCCCTAAATGTTAGGGGTAGTCCACCCCTAAATTTTTTTTAAATTTTTGACATTTTATTATTTATATGGCAGAACAACGTTTGCCGGGTCAGCTAGTATTATATAAAATTCTCGTGTCACAGTTTTCGTTGCCATACTCCTCCGAAACGGCTTGACCGATTCTCATGAAATTTTGTGAGCATATTGAGTAGGTCTGAGAATCGGCCAACATCTATTTTTCATCCCCCTAAATGATAAGGGTGACCCACCCCCAAAATTTTTTTTTAATTTTTTGACATTTTATTTTTTATATGGCAGAACAACGTTTGCCGGGTCAGCTAGTAATATTATAAAAAGAACCGTCAATTAACCTCAAATCTAACGATATTTCACAATGGCCTCTTCACTACCATATATAATTTAAAATCACATACAGACATATATATTTATGAATAAATATAATTTTATCTACACTATTGCAAAACACGTGTTGTACATATTTATGATATTTAAGAAACTTTTCACGGAAACTAGAGAGACAGTGTTCAGCTAACTTTATCGTACCGCTTTTTTGGTTTCGGGGTCGGGCGCGCACAATGTTAAAATTTTACTCTCATAAAATTTTTCATAAGAAGTATAACTTCAAAACACTTATTATATTAAACTGAAACATTTATATTACTAAATTTAATAAAGAGGATTTAGACAGGATTAGACTGGCCACCCCTAGGCGACCGGCCGTCACTTTTTTTTCATTGCTGTAGGACAGCAGACAGGCTGACGGTCCACTTAGAATTTAGCAGTGAACACGCTGCTGTCCCATAGGAGTATAGGAAAATGGGTCACCAATGCCGGGACACAACACAAAGTTATTATGGCGGCATACTTATGACCAAAGGTGGTCGCCATCCAGCCGGCTTGAAACCCTACCACGTGGTGGGTTGTTTTGTCGCCTTTTACGACGGGCTGACCCCGGCCGCAGAGGTCAGTATTCTTTCCCCGCCCCTGCAGGGATATAAGTTTAGAAATCGCTGACAAATATTGTAGCCAGTATGTTACTTTAGTGAATAGAGTTATAACAGTAGGCTTCTCATTTCATACTTTACGCACGGAGTATATGACACGTGTCCATGATATTTTTAAGAAATGAACGTACTGCAGCAATACAGAAAATCTTATTTATTTTTAAAAACTTCGTAGGTAAAATGGGCAATTGACCATTATAAATTGAAACTGCGAATAGCATTTTGAGTAATTCATCGATTGTTTCTTACATTCGAGTTTGATTAAATGATTTTTGTTGACTGTATTACTAACAAGAAATGTTATAAATAATACGCATGGCATTTACGAGGTTAATGTGAAAAGTTCTCGGCCTAATACGGAAATTGCGTTCGAATCAGCGAAAATTTATTATTCCTGACTGGGTGCATGTCACTAGTTCGTATGACAAGTTACAACTTGTTCTCTCAAGTAGTTTGTGTACACGAATTTCCGCAGTAGACGTCCTGCGTGTTTTTCGTTAAAATGGATAAACTTGAATATCGTGCGTATAATATTCTTCGTTTTGGATGCGATTAACCCCTAAGGAAATTCATCCGAAGTTGACATAACCTTACGGAGACTGCTTCTTCAATGTCATCCATTAAAAAGTGGGCAGCTGAATTTAAACGCGGTCGCATGTGCCTCGAATTTGATCCACGTGAAGGAATGCCAAAAACCGCAATCACACCGGTAACCATCGAAAAGATGCACGATATCGTGTTGAATGATAGGCGTGTTAAGGTGAGTGAGATAGCCGAGGCCGTGGGAATATCGGAAGAAAGAGTGCGAAACATCTTGCACAAACAGTTAGGGATGCGCAAGATGGGTGCCTCATTTTCTGAATACCGATCAAAAACAAATGCGCAAACGATATTAGCAGCAATGTTTGGACTGATTCAATTGGGATCTGACCGATTTTGTGCGGTGATTTGTGATTTTGTGTGGCATGGGTCCACCACTACACGCCAAAAATGAAACGCTGTCGAAGCAGTGGGTAAAAGCCGGTGGTTCAGCGCCAAAGAAAGTGATGTCTATCGCATCTGCCGTAAAGGTCGCATGGCCATTGTGTTTTGGGGTGCGAAAGGGATCCTGTCAATTGAATAGAATAGTACTCTAATCTTCTTGATCAGCTGGATGCCAAAATTCGCGATAAGAGGCCTGGCTTGAAGAAGACAAAAATCATTTTCCACCAGGGCAACGCACCTGCTCGCAAAGGTGCGTTGGCATTGGGAAAACTACGGGATTTGGGATATGATTTGCTCGGCCATCCCCTTATTCTTCTAAATTGGCACCCTCCAAATTTGAAGAAATTTGTTTCCGGGAAGCGCTTCGCGTCCAATGAAGAATTCGAGAGGACCATAGATGGATATTTTCACAATCTTCCAGACTATCGGAATATGTTGGAGAAACGCTGGACCAAGTGTGTTGAAGTCAAGGGAGAATATGTAGAAAAGTAAAATCATTTTTCAACTGAAAATTGCAGTCTTTCATTGTCAGGTCGAGAACTTTTCACCTTAACGTAGTATGTAGAAACAAATTTAAAGTATTTATTACTATATCACGCTTACGATTTTTATGTTGGATAACTTTGTTGGGAATTAGTTAGGTGTGAAGTTCGTAGGTTATATTTTCTCTTGGTTTATAATAATGGGCATTGTTAATTTTTTTGTAAATGTTGTAATTGAAAAACCATTTAGAGGAATAAGGTTACTGATCATTACGGACTAATTAATTATGAAAATATTAACATTTTATTGATATTTTTAATAAAATATGATTGACATTCTCTGCCCTTCAAATTTCACTATATAGTTTGTATCGTTGCCTCAGAAAATAAAAAGTAAGTGGCAAGTATTGATAATCTGTCATGTGTCAAATTTATAAAGGTCAAAAATAAAACCTAAAATTTTTAACCATCCGATTTTAATTTATTTTTTGAAAATTTAGAGCATTTTGAGAAACTAATTTGAATATTTTGAAGATTGGCTCAACAGTTATTTAAAAAAAAGTTTAAATATTTTCAATTTTAAAGGAAGTGACGTCATCACACGGCACGGAAATAATTTAAAAAGTTGAAAGCTGTCAACACGATGTCATCCATCTCATATCTGTCAAAGTTCATACGAGAAAAAGAGAAGTCACAGGAAAAATTGTTATTTTTGACATTTATAAATTTGACACATGACAGATTACTAATACTTGCAACTTACTTTTTATTTTCTGAGGCAACGATACAAACTATATAGTGAAATTTGAAGGGCAGAGAACGTCAATCATATTTTATCAAAAATATCAATAAAATGTGAATATTTTTCATAATTAATTAGTCCGTAATGATCAGTAGCCTTATTCCTCTAATGGTTTTTCAATTACAACATATAAAAAAAATGAACAATGCCCATTCATAATACGAATACGATCATTCGAGTCTCGAAATTTTAGTTTTAAATTTTAATTATTTTCCACTAATCTAAGATATAATACATTAAAATAAAAATACATAATAGTAAAATAGGTCAGGAGATTTATAAAATATAGAGCATTTGAATTTGACATGGTTTAGAATTGATGTTTTGCGTTTTTATTGCTTTGGGACAGCTGATAGGCTGACGGTCCACTTAATATTTAACAGTTACTGTCGCCTATGGATGTTTGCACTGCAATACGCTGCCGTTCAAATAAAAGGAGTGGAACCCGAGTTACTTGTGCTGAATCACAGCACAAGGTCATTATGGTGGCATATTTAAATACCGAAGGTGGTTGCTCGCTTAGTCCATTTAGGATTATTTTGTCGCCTTTTATAAAAAGATCAGTGTTCGGTATCGGGAGTGTAATTTGAGCAATACAAATACACGACCACTTACCTCTGTCTTGGTGCTGCTGGGGCTCTTCGATTATGGCTGTACAAAGCACTGGCACGAACTACTTTTGATTGCGCTAGTTAATTTCTTGAAATATTGGAATAGAACAACGGAAGTCGACGCGACGCGTGCGCAGCGTATATTTTGAATGAACGAATCGAGAGATGGCAGCGTCGTCGTAGAATAGGGGTGGCAATGCATCTGCTTAGATATGATTAACTCGATACTAGGAAATATTCGCGGTAAATTGATTGTGCTAAATACGTAACAATCAGTATTTGTGCTACGGATATCTTAAATGTGTAATTTTTTTCTTTTAATCTGGTGCTGCAAACGTCCATAGGTGACGGTGACCACCTGCCAGGGTGGGCCGTCTGCCTGTCTGTTGAACTATAGCTATAAAAAAATCTGTTGGTTTTGGTTTGGTTATTTATGTCTTTAGGGAACAATGATTGTAGTGGGTTATATAGATTTTGTTTGTATTGTTAGGACCTTATTAATTGTGGTGTGTGTCTGTCGACAAGTAGTGTGTGTCGATGCGTGTTTTATAGTTCGTAGTACACTTTTATGCTAGAACAAAACATTTTATAAGCACTCTGAAATTGCTTTCTTTTAGGTTAAAATGTTGTTTCCTTTTTATTTTGTATAGTAAGACATTGATTTCTACAATCGCTTTGACGTGTTTCATTTATCCAAAACGTAAATATACAAATAGTTTTTGAGATGCGTTTTTATTTTTTATCTAGGACAAAGATCCGAGACTAGTTTGTTTTGCTAACCCTAGATCTACAAACCGGGGTTAATACGCCGTCACTAACTTCCGAATGTAGTTAAAATTTTGCTTAGAGTAGGTTATAATTAACGTAATTTAACCCCGGTTTGTAAATACAATACATGGGTTGAACACACGAATATGTTGTCTGCCACTGTTGGAATATTATTTAGTTGCTTTATCATCGCCTAGTTTGTACGCGGCCTTATTTTGTTTTATGCCTCTTGTTTTATTTGCATGATTGTTTATTGTTATCATCAGTATATTTATTAATGTTAATTTAATATGCATTTTGTGTGTATATATTTATTAATTTTTATTTAATTCGCCATTTATGTAGCGTTTTAATATTACAAAGATGAGTCGCATTATATAAAAAGTTTTTGTTCATGGAAATACTATTTACATTACACACTGGGCGACTAAAAAGTCGCGTATGTCACTGTACATAATTGAACTTGGGACGTGTCGCACGATTTTCAGGAGCTAGCGGGAGGCAAGAGCGGTCCGAGCGGCTTACGGAGGAGCAGCGAGAGATCTGATTCGATAAGTGACGGTAGAATAGAGAAATCTAGTCAAACAAGCGGTGAGTATTATTTGATTTCATTAGGACAATTCACTCGGCGCCATCTAGTGCCAAAGTAAATAGCATAGCACTTGTGTTATGGATACTAGACAACAAATATACTTATAAGCGTACCGAAGAAGAAGAAGAGATGGGTGAACAGAAGAAGGTTCTATATGATGTGGTATGACATATTCCAGGTCTAAACGGCCTAAGGAACATAGGCAACACCTGCTTCATGAACAGCGTCCTCCAGTGCCTGTCGAACACGAAGCCCCTGCTGGAATACCTGGCCGATGACAAATACGCCGACGAGACCAACACCACGCTGTCTTGCATGAAAGGAGCCCTTATAAAAGGTGAGTGGATGAATTGCATTCTGCACTAATGTACACTTCAACTCCCAAAATCTCCGTTGAAATTTAAACCCTCTATAATCGAAATAATTAGCCAGTCTCTATAAGCAAAGTACTTACTAACCCTCTATAACTTGAAAAAAGAAATACAAAAAAAAAATACGCCTTAATGATAAATCGAACTAAAAAGTGAAAAAAAAAAAAACTGAAAAGCAAAAAATAATAAATATGACGGCGCGTCTGATTATTTCTCAGAATAGGAGGTTTTATTTAGGGCAAAAGAGCAATGATAAGTGACAGTTGTCAACGTCACGTAACAAGGGTACTGTCATTGCTGTTTGCTCGGACACAACACCGGGCGCTAAGTGCAGCAGCGTGGTGGAATAGCGGTGTGAAGATAAGTTTGGTTCCTATCGCGACTTGTGCTACGTGTTTGGTGGAGTGTCATTTGATTTAAGTGTGATTAGTTATTGGATAATTCAATTGGAAACTTATTATAATGTCGCTAATTGTGATTTACTTGAAATTATAACGCATAACCTAAAGTTGCGTTTCCATTCTCCTCGCCCGACTACCTACGCCCGTCTGTAGTCAAATATGGAAGCTTCTGATAATGTGGACGCCCCTCATGTCTCTTTAAATATTTTTTTATTAACCTTAATAACTAAGTTCATAAACTAATGTAAGTATACCTAAGTAATTTTGAGTCGTCGCCAGTGCCCTCACGCATGCGTCCGTTCGGGTTGCTGTCTCGCTGACATTAACTTCGTAAACGTTTTGCATTTTCCGGCGAAGGGGCGCATTACGCTTTTACAAAATTATTTAAGTATACTTACATTAGTTTAAGAACTTAGTTATTAAGGTTAATAAAAAAAAGTTTATTATTTTTTGCTTCAATTTGCAATCAAATGTTTTTGAGAACTTTTTTATTGAGCACCACACGCTTTTTTCACAATGATACTAATATTTTTTCATCATTATTTTATTCCTACATTAACAATTATTTATCACTTTAGTTTGTGGCGCCTCACTCGCCACCTGATTCGTTACACTGCTAAAATCTAAGAATTGTATACTTTCTTGTATATTCTTCTTTCTAGATATATGTATACTTTTTAGATATTTTCGAGAAGTTATTGATGTCAATACAAATGTAATATTATTCAGGGTTCTGTCACTAAATTATTTTATATAATTAGATACGTTTTATAATTATTAACTAGTTATCACCAATAACATGATACACGCCATCATTAAAAATAGTGAGCCAGTGAAATATATGTGTTTGATTAAATCTCTCGCTTAGAGAATCTACCCCATAGGAGGTCCGGTTAATCCTCCAAAAGTTCAATTTATCATTAAAGCGTGTTCTTTGTTTATATATATTTTTTCTAATTAAAATTTGCTTTTAATATTTAACGAAGCGATATATAATACTTGATAAGTTTAGTACGTTTAATTTGAATAGGACAGCAGACAGGCTGACAGCCCGCTTAGAATTTAGCAGTTACCGTCGCCTATAGGTGTTTGCAACGCCAGTGGCATCGCGAACACGCTGCTGTCCCATAAGGGTTATTATGGCGGCATACTTAAGACCAAAGGTGGTCACCACCCTTGGGCTTGAGGCCCTACCACGTAGCTAGGGTGGGTTGTTTTGTCGCCTTTTACGACAGGCCGACCCCGGCCGCAGAGGTTAGTATTCTTTCTCCGCCCCTGCACGGATAAAAAATAATGATAAATAATAACAGCCATATCATACATTCTTCTGATCTGGGTATAACACATTTTCAGCTTTCGCGAGCGTGATAAAGGAGCTGTGGCGCAACGGCGAACGGGACTCGGTCGTGAACACGACGAGTCTCAAGTCCCAGGTACAGAGATTCGCGCCCCGGTTCATGGGTTACAGCCAGCAGGACGCGCAGGTGAGTTCACTGTTATGGTGATGACCGCTGCGGCCTGGGAAGGCCTTTCGTAAATGGCTCTTGTGTTGTGTTCCGGCATTAGTGACCCAGGTTAAGAGGGCCGTCGGCCTGTCTGCAATAAAATTAACCGCTCCACGAAACTACGCACTAGAACCCACCGGTATTCTCCTATCACTTAGTATTTAGGCATATATGGACAGCATCAGGGTGGGATTTATCCATGGTGTGCACCAGGGGTTAAAGAGTGCTTGAAGTTTTGTTATTTTTACATATATGCTTTTTAATAAATGATTATAAAGTATTTATAATATACATACCGTCACGAGTTTTGAGCGCTCGGCGAATGTAGTGGGGAGACTTGCGCGTGTGTACACTCGCGCTCATAATTATTACGACGTCGACGTGCGGACGGTACGCGGGAGTGGCGAGCGACTGATAAACCAATACGGCGTCGGCGCTGGCCACCTCACCCGTCGCACCCCGCTCCCCCTACTAGTGACCCAAAAAATGACAACTGTGCATTAAAGGCCAGCGCTAAAAATTCTTGACGGATATTATTCGTTACCCCAATTGGGCCCAGTTGGTTAAATACGTATGATATCATTTGCAGGAGTTCCTCCGATACCTCCTCGAAGGTCTGCACGAGGACGTGAACAGGGTGACGGTGAAGCCCAAGCCGATCCTCACCGAGATCGACGACAGTCTCAGGTGAGTGGGGGGGGGGAGTCATTCTCACTTATGACGTGTAGGAGACCGCCTCCAAATGTTGGTTTGGAGGCGGTCTCTTTCCTACCCGTCGCTAACGAAAGCTCTGTCGCCGTTTACTGCCAGAATCGTCTTTGGCTATTTGTGCCAAATGGCAGGAGAGATTGGAGGGTGTTGGGTTGAAGATAAGTAGAACCAAAGCTGAACATCTATTTTGTAACTTTGATGGAATATCCTGGAGCTGCCAACTTGTTCAACTTCCGGTACCTCGGATCATTAATCCAGAACGACGGTGAGATAGGTCGAGATGTGAAAAACATAGTGAATGCAGGATGGATGAAATGGCGACAGGTCTCAGGAACAATTTGTGACCCAATAGTACCACTTTAACTCCGAGGTAAATTTATAAATCCGTAATAAGGCCTGTCGTATTGTATGGATCGGAATGCTGGGCTACAAAGGGCAGGGACCAAAGGGTGTTACACGCTGCGAAGATGAGAATGCTGAGATGGATGTATGGAGTTACGAAAATGGATAAAATTTGATATGAGTATATTAGAGGAAGTGTGAAAGTAGCGCCAGTGGTTGAAAAATTTAAAAGTAATAGACTATCGTGGTTTGGCCATGTAATGCACAGGGAAGAATGCCATAAGATAGAAAGATGGATGGATTGCGTAAAAGATGATATGGCAAAAAAGAGTGTGAATGTTGGGATGACGGCTAACAGAGGAGATTGGAAGAAGAGAACCTCATATAATTGGGATAAGGGCAGGAAGAAGGAAGGAAGGGTGACTTTGACAAACTCGTCCAAATTCACACAGAAGAATCTTTAGTGAAAGTTATGAGAAACGTGTATTTTAGTTTAGTATCGCATAGTACAAAAATGTTGAGTAATCTGCATCACAAAGTTATCCAAAGAACTCGCAATTTACATAATACGGCGCGCAAGTGTCAATGACCTCTCCATCGGTACCGCAAAAAACTGGTTCAATGACCTAGTACGAGGCGGTCATTGCATCTGTGCGAGCGAATACTACGCAATACTAATATAATTTACGCGGGAGTGACAGAGACGGGTAATAACAGGTTAACGTACGAAATTTGAACCATATGACTATTTTGTACGATTGAATTAGTGACCATATTTTCCTTGGAATGAAATATTTTACGGTGAAAATTTAACATACAATGCATACAGTGCACATACAGTGCGTAAAAAAAATTTGGACGGTTTTGTCAAAGTCACCCTGTATATTTGCAGTGACAGCGCAAAGGCAGCGGAGGCCTGGAGCCGCTACCTGCGCATGGAGGACTCCCGAGTGGGGGACATTTTCGTGGGCCAGCTGAAGTCGACGCTGCGCTGCACGCACTGCCGCCACGACAGTGTCACCTTCGACCCCTTCTGGGACCTCAGGTTAGTGGCATTTTTTAATAGCTGAGCAACAACAGATAAGCTGACGGCCCCATTTAATACAAAGCAGCTATCGAATACATCACAAGGTTATTATGGCGGCATACTTAGGACCAAAGGTGGTCGCAATCCAGGCAGGCTTGAGGCCCTACCACGTAGCTAGGGTTTTTTAGTCGCCTTTTACGACAGGCCGACTCAGGCCGCAGAGGTCAGTATTCTCTCCGCCCCTGCACGGATGCTGTAGATTATACTTCAAAACCCGCCAGAATGGCGCTAATCTAGATACAGAGTTCTATGAATGTTGTTGTTTGTAGACGAATCGGAATATGCCTAGTTAATTTTCGATCGCTCTAATAACTTTTGGCGCTTTCTTAAAAAAAAATTACACTGATGCGATTGTGGCGCCGCCTTGATGCATATCGGCAGATACTTTTCACACTCATTTATTTTTCTATTGCTGTAGGACAGCAGACATGCTGACGGCCCTCTTAGGATTTAGCAGTTACCGTCGCCTATGGGTGTTTGCAACGCCAGTGGCATCGCGAACACGCTGCTGTCCCATAAGGGTACAGTTATTATGGCGGCATACTTAAGACCAAAGGTGGTCCCCATCCAGACGGGCTTGACCACGTAGAAAAATGAATAGCTCTCCTTAAATCTGCTTGTTTGTTTCTCCAGTCTGCCCATACCGAGCCGCACCGGCAACCTGAAGCTGCAGCAATGTCTCCAGCACTTCACTAAGGAGGAGGAGATGGACGGTGACGAGAAGCCGGTACGTTATATCACATTTCCATAGATAACGATTCGTCCTCTACGGTGAACGGGCAAAGATCATAGACAATACATCCATGTCACTCGTCATTTAAAGCAAATGTTATAGATAAATTAATCTACCGGCACGCTGTGATGGCCGTTTTGACGTTTGTCCACTCATGAAGTTTCGTATTAATTAGTAATTACATTTGAAGGAGCAAATTGCTGTTCTTTATTGTCAATAACTGCACGTCGCTATTCATTTATCCCAATAATAATGATGGATTTATGGTTTTTATTTTTTTACTAGCGGTGCCCGCGGCTGCGTCCGCGTGGAATAGTGACTGGGCAGCATTTTTTGGATATATGAGGTCAACTTAAATTGGAAATTCAAACTACTAAGTCCAGCCTAAGCTGAACCCTATTTCATATGATTGATGATATAAATCTGAGGTCAACTTAAATTGGATTATTAAATTTCCGAAACATCATTTTTAACAAACACATTTTTTTTTTCTGAAATATAAATAGCCTAAGTTACTCCTTGTTACATCAGCTATCTGCCAGTGAAAGTCCAGTCAAAATCGATGCAGCCGTTTCAGAGATTAGCCGGAACAGACAGACAGACAAAAATTGTAAAAAAATGTTGTTTTGGTATATGTACCGTGTATACGTCCGAATGCACTTAGTACAAAGCGGTTATTTTAATATTACAAACGGACCCTCCAATTTTATTTATTTGTATAGATCATTATTATTACGAATAATGTCAAAATTTTTAGTATGTACATAAATTCAATATAAATGTTTTTTTTTTTTTTAATAAAAATATTTAATATTTTTCTCTCGATGTTTTTTCCTTAACTTCATGGCAATTATGCTATAATACGCACAGCGGTGAATACTACCATGGAATTCGAAGCCGGGGACCGTGTAACTTGTCTTAATAATTTTGGATGATGTGACTGACGTGTTGCAGACGTGCTCGAAGTGCGGCGTCCGTCGCAAGTGCCTCAAGTGGTTCACCGTCCAGAAGTTCCCGCAGGTGCTCGTTCTGCACCTTAAGAGGTAATTTTTCTTTTTTTTTTTTGCTGTAGGACAGCGACGGCCCGCTTAGAATTTAGCAGTTACCGTCGCCTATGGGTGTTTGCAACGCCAGTGGCATCGCGAACACGCTGCCGTCCCATAAGGGTACAGGAACTTGGATCACTAATGCCGGAACACAACAAGTGGTCGCCATCCAAACGGGCTTGAGGCCCTACCACGTAGCTAGGGTGGGTTGTTTTGTCGCCTTTTACGACAGGCCGACCCCGACCGCAGAGGTTAGTATTCTTTCTCCGCCCCTGCACGGATAAAAAATTACAATTACATGTTTTATTGCTGAAGAACGGCAGCAGTTACCGTCGCTTATGGATGTTTGCAACGCTACTGTCTGCCTGTACCCCTACAGAAACATGTGTCAATAATGCCGGAAAACAGTTATTATGACAGCTTATACTTATACACCAAGGGTGGTCACCATCCAGGCGGGCTTGGGGCCCTACCACGTAGCTAGGGTTGTTTTGTCGCCTTTCACGACAGGCCTACACCGGTCGCAGGACAAAAATTTTACATCACATCTTCCCGCTCGTTCACTCCCATTCGAGACCGTAACTTCCTCTCTTTCCCGCATCCCGATTAACGTATGTCCATCGCTTTCCATCTTGCTGACAGAAAATGCAATGGAATATTGAAAACTACCTCCTTTATAAAGGACTTTGTTAAGAATTTAGTATTTTTTTTTTATTGTGACCATTGATACATTGGGCCTTATGAGAAAGCTCATGGTCGCTCAGAGGGCAATGGAGAGGGCTATGCTCGCAGTTTCCCTGCGAGATCGAATCAGAAATGAGGAGATTCGCAGGAGAACCAAAGTCACCGACATAGCCCGGATGATTGCAAAACTGAAGTGGCAGTGGGCTGGGCACATAGCTCGAAGGACAGATGGCCGTTGGGGCAGAAAAGTCCTCGAATGGCGACCGCGTACCGGAAGACGCAATGTTGGTAGGCCCCCCACAAGATGGACCGATGATCTGGTCAATATCGCCGGAATAGGTTGGATGAGGGCAGCGCAGGACCGATCGTCGTGGAGATCTTTGGGGGAGGCCTTTGTCCAGCAGTGGGCGTCTTCCGGCTGAAATGATGATGATGTGACCATTGAAACAGCTCAATCTATTCCCATAGTAAACAGCAGAGAGCTTCTGTTATGGGTATTTTGTAAACCAGCTGTGCCCGCGACTCTGTCCGCGTGGAATAGTGACTGAGCAGAATTTTTTGGATATATCTTATGGTTTATTTTGGATTACAAACCCTACAAACTCTAAAATATAAATAAATGAATTATACACATTGCGTTCGAACCTACAAAGTCCAGCCTAAGCTGAACCCTATTTCATATGATTGTTGATATAAATCTGAGGTCAACTTAAATTGGAGTATGAAATTTCCGAAACTTATCATTTTTAACAAACACAATTTTTTTTTTTTTTTTTTTTCAAAAAAAAATAGCCTAAGTTACTCCTTGTTACATCAGCTATCTGCCAGTGTCCCGTCAAAATCGATGCAGCCATTTCAGAGATTAGCCGAAACAAACAGACAGACAGACAAAAATTGTAAAAAATGTTTTGGTTTATGTACCGTGTACACGTCCGACTGAACTTAGTAAAAAGCGTTTATTTTAATATTACAAACAGACACACCAATTTTATTTATTTGTATAGATGCATATTATTCATAAACACCCGGATACGGAACAGGAGTCAAACTTGTGACCACACACAGATACATTTTTCTATTCACGAATTCTATTCTTTCAGGTTCTCCCCGTTGGAAAGGTTCCGTGGCAAGTTGAACGTTCTTGTGGAGTTCCCCCTAAATGGCCTGGACATGTCCCCGTACGCGGCCCAAAAGGGCTCCCAGCAGCTTTACAATCTGTACGCCGTCAGCAACCACTCTGGTGAGTACTCGGTACCCTGGGTCACGTTCTTTTGGTGCGTTTGGAAAACATTTTACGATAAACCATGATGAAATTGGCTTATAACTGTTTCATAAGTTTATATGTATTATTTGTTTTTATAAATTGTGTTTTTTGGAAATTAACAATTGATTTTCTTAGTCTTACCTCAAAGCAAACACTCGTTGACTTCGTATTACTTAACAACGCCATCTGCTGGAATAGCTTTAGTGTTGTGTCGTTAAAGCAGTTTAAAAAAAATAGTATTATTCGCCGATAGATGTCAGGAAGAGTCACATTTTTGTTATTTTTCTTCCAATAAAAAAAGCTAATAAAATGACATTTTCTAGAAATGATTCCTAGCTAGATCGATTTATCGCTCCCGAAACCCCCCGTATACTAAATTTCGTGAAAATCGTTGGAGCCGATTCCGAGATTCCAATTATATATATATATATATATATATATATATATATATATATATATATATATATATATATATATATATATATATATATATATATATATATATATATATATATATATATATATATATTTACAAGAATTGCTCGTTTAAAGATATAGGATAAGATATGGTGGTTATTATATATAGTGCCATTGTGAAAATTCGTGTATGTATACATTTGTAATTGAAGGTAGTAAACAAATAATACTTTTTTTCAGGCACTACGTATTCGGGGCACTACACGGCATACTGCAAGCACCCGTACACCGGCGAGTGGCACGAGTACAATGACTCTAGGTTCGTATTTAGAGAAATAATACACACACACACACACACACACACACACAAAAAAAAAACAACCGCAACCAGGTGGTAAGGCTCCAAGCCTGTCTGGATGAGGCGCCTTCCGAATAGGGTTACCGGAACCTAGGTTACTTATGCCAAGATGAAGAGAAGAAGGATAGTTGCCATCCAGACGGGCTCGCACCCCTACTACCTAGCTAGGGTTGGTCGCCTTTTATGACAGGCCGACCCTGACTGCAGAGGTAACAAAGAGAATGGCGTGGTTTCAATCACAAATGTGGATAATGCATATCTCCATATTTTACTGGGTAGTCTGAAACGGCTACAAATGGTTTACACGCTTCGTTAGTTCATTTACACGAAATTATGATAACACGCAATAGTGTAATTGTGTTAAATAATGATGACTTGACAGGGTTACCCCAATAAGCCCCCGCCAGGTGGTCTCCTCGGAGGCGTATGTGCTGTTCTACGAGCAGGCGCGCGGCGCGGACACGTAGCAACACCCCACCTACACGCGCCCCCCGTGCCTGGTATGTATAGAGTGTTTGTTTGTTGCGTTATACCGTGAGATAGGTGTGGTATACCATGGGATAAATACGTTATACATTGGTATACGTGTGTTATACTCGCAATTTACATAATACGGCGCGAGAGTGTCAATGACCTCTCCATCTGACCTAGTAAAGGGCCGAGGACGGCGGCATTAAACCGGCGAGCGAATACGCACTATTCATTTACGCGGGAGAGACAGAGACAGGTAATAACAGGTTAACGTACGAAGGTTGCACCATAGGACTATTCTGTACGATTGAATTAATGATCCTATATTAAATATTTTATGGTGAAAATTTTACATACAATTTTTTTTACAAAAATAGGTTCCTTAAATGATGTTTAGTGCGTAAAAAAACTTTGGACGGTTTTGTCAGTCACCCTGTAGATAGATTGGGCCTTGGAGAAGGTGCATGGGCTACCTTTTGTCGCGAAAATGACACCCGTAGGGGGTGAAATAGGGGTAAACCTAATTGTACGTTTTTTTTGTTTATATGACAACAACTTTTTCCAAGTAGTTATGCACAATTGTCAGTACGACACAAGATGGCGGATGTGTGAAACCCGCCTAGGACGTTTTGGGCTCCTGTTTTTTTTTTAATTGCTGTGGACAGCAGACAGGCTGACGGCCTGCTTAGGATTTAGCAGTTACCGTCGCCTATAGGTGTTTGCAACGCCAGTGGCATAGCGAATACACTTGTCCCATAAGGGTACAGCAACTTGGGTCACTAATGCCGGAACACATCTCAGTTATTACGGCGGCATACTTAAGACCAATGGTGGTCGCCATCCAGACGGGCTTGGGGTCCTACCACGTAGCTAGGGTGGGTTGTTTTGTCGCCTTTTACGACAGGCCGACCCCGGCCACAGGGGTTAGTATTCTCTCTCCGCCTCCACACGGATAAACATGTATATTATTTGAATGTTGCAGTTCCGCCAACTTGCCTCAGCCATTTTAAGAAAGAACAACTGTTGCAGAATATTAAGATTTTAGATATTAATAAATATTATTTAATTAATATATTAATAAATTATTTTAATTTATAATTAATAATGCAAAAAATTAAGAGTGAAACTAAAACTAATTATGATTGATATACAAAAAAGGAGATTTTTTTTCATAAAAAATCTTTTTTTTTTAAATATGGCGGACGCGTCACTCATTAGTTGTGAATATTAATTATAAAAGTACAATAAAAAAAATTAAATTATTTATTTCATTATTAAATATAAAAAAATTACTAAGTCATTAATGTTACCAATATTTTTATTATATTAATATATTTGTATTTAGCAAATAATTGTAATTTTTTTTTGTTATACCTTTTTTTTAATCTATACCGGGGAATTGTTATCATGTTTTCGTTATACCAATAAATCACAAAATATTAAAGCTTTAAATCTAGGTTTATACCTATCCGGGAAACTTGCTCACCCCAATTGCATGTAAAGAAAATATTTCACAAATTAAATTTTTTTATTCATAATAAGCTAGAATATTTTTTGAAAGTCAAATATGTATTTTTTATATTATACCTATTATTTGCAAAATTAATTAAAGTTGCCATCAGTCCAAGGTGCGTTGTCGAGGCTTGTCACAGAAAATTAAAATAATTAAAAAAGAGTTTATTCTGAGGTTTTTCCCATTTATGTAGGATATAGGGGTTTTCAAAAAAGGCGTTATGAAATTTCTTGGACTACGGCAGCGTGTTTGCAACGCCCCCGGTGTTGCAAACATTCATAATAGACAGTGACCACTTGCAATCAGGTGGGTCGTTTACTGCTATAAAAACCGGCAGCTATAAAAAAATAAACACCTTTATTCGAAAAGAATGACCATAATAAAATGTATAAAATGTGTTTTAAAATTATAAATATACTTTTCAGTATGTTTAAAGTTAAATCATTTATTTTAATTTTTTTTTCTACAGGATTATCCCAAAAATCTGTTATCCTGTGTTATATATTAAAAGTTCTTAATAATTTTGATTAGTTGTTTATAATGATTATGTAATTTAATACCGAATAAATATATAATATGAAATTTATTGTTACTAAAATTTATTAACTTTTTTTAATTCACTTTGAAATTGATATATGCTATTTATAACTATAAATTACATTGTAACAGATACATCACAATTTGCATTTTTGAGTTCACAAGTAGTTTTGAACATGCGTATTTTAATTTAAAATAAAAAATGGATGTATAGATTTTAATCTAGACTTATAATATTATTTATTAAACAATTATTATAAAAAAATGTTTTATAATTAATTTTGAATTATAATAAAACTATATATAGAAAAAGAATTATATCTACAATAACAGTATTTGTTTAGGAATATTTGTTTCAATATTACGTTAAATAATCAAAATATTATAAAAGTTTTTAAATTTTTTAAATTAATTTTCACCGTTTAATTTCGCAAATAAAATTTAGTTTTTTCAATGTTGGATTTCTGTTATTCCTTTAGTGTATATATTTATGTTTAATGACAAGACAATTTTTCAAATTGTTGTACATTTTTCGAGTCTCATAAAATTAGTGCAATAAAAAAAATTTAAATATATGTTTTCAATTATATTTAGAATGAAATGAACACATACAAATGTAGAGAGAATGATATTCTATTTATTTTTGGCTAATAATTGATGTGTGAAACCCAACACAGAAATATAAATGGGTATTTTTGGCGCGAAATTTGACAGTTGCAAAATCAAGATGGCGGCCACGCAATATTCATTTAAACGGTATGTTAGATGTAATGTATATAGGAATTATTGTTTTTCGCAATGTAATAATGAAATTTAGGTTTTAAAGTACGTATTACGTGTGATTATAAGATGTTACCTATTAATGCATCGTTGTGATCTAATTGTTGTCCTTGAAATGTTTATGCGACCGTGACTCGTCCGCCCCCTCAATGTATATATTGTGTGGAAAAGGCTTATTGTTATATATTTAATAAAATATATTCATGGCTTAAAATCTTGGAATAATAAATGTTTTGTTTTCAATTTGACTTTTTATTTGCTTTTTTTATTGCTGAGGAACAGCAGACAAGCTGACAGAATGTTTGTGACGCTAGGGGCACCGCGAACACGCTACTGTCCCTTAGGGGTACAGGAACCTGGGTCACTAATGCCAGAATAGAACACGAGGTTATTGTGGTGGCATACTTAAAACCAAAAGTGGTTGCCATCCAGACGGGCTTGGGGTCCTACCACGTAGCTAGGGTGGGTTGTTTTATCGCCGTTTACGACAGGCCGACGTGGGTCACAGAGAAAATCCGTGTGAAATCTTTGCAACCAAAACTAACGACTGACAAAGTATAAGATCCCATGTTGGGATTTAGTTTAAAGTAAATACAATAATCTTAGCGATAGCTGGTTGTAACTCAAGCTTTCGCTTCGGTGGACGGCGTCCACTTAATTGATATGGCTGTGACTTTAATGGGAGCGACTGCCTTCTGAGCCCCCAAAACCCGAAGGGAAAGCTGTCATCAGTGCCTCGTCTGTTGTTCGGCACGGTGCGCCGACTTCCAGGTAAGGTTAACTTGGGCCCCGAAGATATTGGTAACCACTTAAACCCCATCTAGATAAAATTGTGTAGTGTACATTGTGAACCGTAGCTAGAATACGATATGAACTTAGCTATTCAAAGAGTTACACTAATATGAAATATAGTTATAAATTGATGAAATACTTCATTCCAAAAAACGTGCTATAATTGATTCCTTACTTGAGATATAAGACTAATAACTGGTACGTTAACAATAAGGAGAATATCAGGCATTAAATTGATGGTTTTGATGAAGAATATCAGTCGTGAAATTTTAATAAAATATGCACTGTGAGCCGAGTTGGCTCTAACGCCTTATAGAAATTGCATGTTAACACATGTCTTTCGTGATTACGTGTAAATCTCTTGTCTTATTAACGTGTGTCAACTATCGAGTTTGTTCGTTATAAAAATTCTGTCTATTATCTGCTATGGTGTTGTAGCATACCAACACCGTGTGTAAGGCGCTTATGAATAGCATATAAAGCTAAACACTGGAAAGGCTAGTCATCTTCAGTCAATCAAAGTTGCATCTCATCAATCAGTAGTAATAATTACAGTCAGCATGACACAACTCCGAAAATCGAGCACATAGTCCGTTTCTACCTCTGTAAACACAAAATTTAGGTACAACCAGTATTTTATTATAGTTGGTTATAGTGCCATCTAGTGTTGAATAGTGTAAAAAGTTTGTACTAGATAATATATTTTATTAGAAACATTCGCTGTAATAAAAGCCATTTAGTACCGAATAGTATAATTCATTAGCATATGTAGCGCCATCTAGTATCCAGCCGAGAAATAAGTGTGTTATAAATACTGTCATCTAGTGTCGACTGGCAAAAAAAAAATTATATTTTTTTCGACCTGTCATCTAGTATCAAATAGTGAAAACACAATTTTATACGGCGAACAATGCCATCTAGAACATAAATTTACAAAATAACGGTGACATCTAACAATATATTTTTTAAAACTCATAATGTCGTCTCGTAATAATGATAAATTTTTCAATAGATGGCGCCACACAGAAATTAAAACTTCCTTTTTTTGTAAGAAAATATAATCCACTTAAAAATATTCTATTTAAATCGAAATAATTGATTGATTTGACTGTTATGAAAAATAAATTAATTTACATGAATTAAAAGTTTAGTATATTTTCTACGCAAAGTTATACATACATTACATTAATCACGCCTCTTTCCCGTAGGGGTAGATAGAGGCCACTTCTAAATACTTGTTTCGCTTCGTCCACTTTCATTATTCCCTTAGTTATATTAAATTTTAAATAAATTAATTAATAAAATTAATGTTATTATTGTAACCATATACCACATGTCGAGAGAATGAATGAAGAACGATTGACGAAAAAAGTGTTTAGGCTAGTGTGAATGGAAGTGTTGGAAGAAAAAAGGCGGACGTTTATAGGGTGACTTTGACAAACCCATCCAAATTTTTTTAAGCACTAAACATCATTTAAGGAACCCATTTTTGCAAAAAAAAATTGTATGTCAAAAAAATATTTCATTCCAAGGAAAATATGATCATTAATTCAATCGTACAGAATAGTCATATAGTGCAAACTCCGTACGTTAACCTGTTATTACCTGTCTCTGTCATTCCCGCGTAAATGAGTAGTGCGTATTCGCTCGCCCGGTGCAATGACCGCCGTCCTCGCCCGCTTACTAGGTCATTGTCAGCTTTTTGCTGTACCGACGGAGAGGTCATTGACACTCTCGCGCCGTATTATGTAAATTGCGAGTTCTTTGAATGACTTTGTGATGCTGATTACTCTACATTTTTGTACTATGCGATACTAAACTAAAATACACGTTTGTCATAACTTAAACTAAAGATTCTTCTGTGTGAATTTGGACGGGTTTGTCAAAGTCACCCTATATATGGATCGTAGCAAGTGGAAAGAAGTGATCTCTGCCTATCCCTATGGGAAAGAGACGTGATTATATGTATGTATGTATGTATTATTGTTACTTAAAACCTGCCAAAAAATTATCAACGATGAATTGAATCAAATAATCAGTTATTAGCGTAATATACCAAAGGGTTACACCATGGTACATTCGTTTGGGAACATAAAAGCTTAATAAATAAATAGCTTCACATAAAGCTCAAATTGTATTATTATGCGCAGATAGAATTAGTACAGCGTAAATACTTAAAAGCTATGAACTACCGCTGCTATGGCGCTAAGTCCTCGTATGACTGGCTTCTTATCAAATATTCTTTACACAAACTTGAGACGAGAAGGAAGTCGCTTGACGCTATACTTCTGTATAATATTTGTCATAATAAATTTGACTGTAATTCATTAATTAGTAAACTGAATATCCATGTTCCGCAGAGATATCAAACAATTAGAGAAACACGTACTCGTAATTCATTTACTTCTCGCATTTGTAAAACTGCAGCGGGGGCTCGTGCCCCTCATAATAAGATTATGAGACAATATAATAAACGCTTCACGGATGTAGATATATTTCACCTTTCTGCTGCTGCTTTTAGGAATAGTGTAACTAAACAATTGGTTATGCAAACTGAATGACCGTCTGTATGTATGTATATCTTTCTTTTTATTATAGGTTTATAAGTTATGTTAAAAATGTGTAGTTTTTAATCTAATGTAGTTTACCTTAGCTTAATTTTTTTTGCAGTTTGTCACTGTGGGCAACGATACTGGTTTTACCATTAGTAATTTAAATTTGTATTTTACCTCTATTGTAATTTTTATGGTAAAATTGTTTGTAGCTCCTAATAAATTAAAAAAAAAAAAAAAAAATTATCGGATCCGGCAAACGGTATTCTGACATAAAAATTAAAAAAGTATCCTCTCTCCTTCTCCGGGGTCCAATCTACCTCTGTACCGAATTTCACCAAAATTGGTTCACCGGCATTTGCGTGAATACAAGACAGACAGGGGCCGTGCAGGGGCGGAGAAAGAATACTAACCTCTGCGGCCGGGGTCGGCCTGTTGTAAAAGGCGACAAAACAACCCACTCTAGTTACGTGGTAGGGCCCCAAGCCCGTCTGGATGCCGACCACCTTTGGTCTTAAGTATGCCGCCATAATAACCTTGTGTTGTGTTCCGGCATTAGTGACCCAAGTTCCTGTACGCTTATGGGACAGCAGCGTGTTCGCGATGCCACTGGCGTTGCAAACACCTATAGGCGACGGTAACTTCTAAATTCTAAGCGAGCTGTCAGCCTGTCTGCTGTCCTACGCATTAAAAAAAAAGACATAGTTACTTTCATATTTATAATATTAGTATGAATAGATGTACTTTTTAAATACATAAAAGTGTATTCGTGGTCCCCATTACACACTTGCTGAGACGTGAACATATTTGCATTTCCGCAATTGTATTTGTTTTTTGAACGGAGCAAACTGGAATTTATTCAATTGCGTTTTCAAGGACGAGTGGATCGATCACTTGTGTTAGTGAAAGAATTTTAATTAAGGTCCTATACCTATACATACATTGCACTTGGCATCCTTACCGTAATACGTCGTTTGATTGAGACGACACGTGCTGCCACGGTCTGTGAGTTCGATTCCCACAGGGAGTAATCCATACTAAAATGATTGATGTAAAATTAACTATGTCTGTTTCTCACGCTTGAACTACTGAATCAATTTGATGAATTTTGGTATAGAGATGGATTGAACCTTGGCTTGAACATAGGCTTTTTGTCGCCAAAATGTAACTTGAAGGAGGTCAAATAGGGGTGATTGTAATTAAGTTCAGTTTGTTTTTTAAATTTATTTCGCAGAACAATGTGAAGAGGTTTTGGCATGGAAATTAAACTATCCGAACTCGGTACTCTTCTTATTTATTTATTTAACGTGCAATGGACGCGATGCGCGTTAGGCTTGTTGAAAAAGTATCGATATATCGATATTTTTCATTCAATATATCGATACAAAATATTCAATATCAAAAATTGTATCAAGAACGATATATTTTCTTTATCTAACTAAAGTCACTAGAATACTATACCGTAAAGGATAGGAAAAAGTAATTGTATTGGAAACTGACCAATTGGTTCATGACATCTGGCGCTTGAAATTTTAACTATTAATAGCTTACAAATCTATCGTCATTGCATTAGTATTTGTGATCACTAATACTACGAGTATCTCATATGTGTACATACATAGAAATGGTCTATGACTATTGATGTTTGCATTGCGTGTATGTGTGTGTGCGGTCCTCCATTATTCATCAACCAGTGATAAAGCACTTAAATACACCTACGGCTTCCTCTGTACCTTCAGAGAGAGTGGCTTCTGTCGTTAATTTGGCGGTTCCTAACAATTGAAGCCGGCTAATAGTGGAGCATGTAAAGAGCAGAGTTTTTTATTTTCGCTATCGGACAAATACTGGTTTGCCTGATACAATAAAATATTAATTATTGCTTAGTAAAAAAGAATACTGATAAAATACCTCCGTTTTTATTGAGTTTTTTGTACATTTTATATAAAAATTACTATCGATATTATCATATTGAGATAAATACAGTATTATTTTAATCCGCAAAATCTTTAAAAATTACCGATTTATCGATATTTTTTCTCGATATATTGACGTCGATATTGATATTTTAATAAATATCGATATATCAATATATTAATATATTTTTTTAACTTCCGACATCCCTAGTGACTGCCTGTCCGGGTTGGCCTCGGCTCAGGACCCGTACTATCCTCCCGCGCATTTCGTCTCGTGAGCAATTGGCCGTAATAACACCGCCACAAACATTTGTCGGGTGAGCATTATAAATATGGATACTAATAGTTTGACCCGGACTGGCTCTATTTGTTTGTAAAATTCACTTTCTTGGAAAAACGCCGCATATAATAAAGTATAATAATAACAGAATATATCGTCCCACAGCTGGACTCAGCGGGGAAAGAATACTACCCTCTGCGGCCGGGGTCGGCCTGTCACACACAAAACAACCCTAGCTACGTGGTAGCCCAATCCCGTCTGGATGGCAACCACCCTTGGTCTTAAGTATCCTGCCATAATAACTTTGTGTTGTGTTCAGGCATAAGCGTGCCAGGTTAAATTGGCGTCGCAAACATCCTTATGCGATGGTAACTGGTTACTAGTGGGCCGCCAACGTGTATGCTGTTCCTTGAAACTGCCAACGTGCATGACATCCTGGCATGCGAACCCATGACCTCTAAATCGGTTACCGAGTGTTATACCACTCGGCTGCCAACAATGCTGCTCAACACCTAAATAGTTTAAAATAATTTCGCAACTAACAAAAATTTTGTTTTATAAAAACAAGCACAACAAAGAAACTCTCTTGTTACACAAACATTTTTATTTCAAGCATGAAAATGAATACTCGCAATATTAAGGCAATATTTTGGCAATATTTAATTTAAAATGCAAACATGGCGGCGTTTCTCAAGCATCAGTTGCCGTGTGAACAAGACAAGAGGCACAGACGTGTAATATCGCCGAGTAGGGGTACACAATCCATTTGAATGCGATCTTGGTGAAAACTTCGAAAAATCGTTATTTCGTTCTGACGTATGGATCTTTGAATTTGCCGCGGGTGACGTCAGCGGTGTCCTCTGACGTCACCGGCTTACCGCCTGACGGAGACCCGTCGCCCCATCTCGCTCCAACCAACCCGAAATGAATGATAACGAAAGAGATAGCGCACCGCGCGTAAAGGTTGTGAATCGAGCTCTTTTTCATGACCGAGCGACGATCAACACAAACCGTATGTGTTGATAAGGATTACGCTGATAAGATCTTCTTTCCCTTATCTATTGCGCATCGAACGCTGCATATTAATCGCATTTAGCAAAATGTGAGAGTTTTTTTTTATAATTATTGTGAACTTGTCGACGGTGTCCGATTGATATAACTAGTTTATTAATGAAACGTTGTGGACGAACTCGATCGTCCCCCTAGCGAATGACGTGAGTGACAGTGGCGCTGCGGCGGCAAAAAGCTTAAACTGAGGCCAGTGCACGAAATACGCTTGGCCGATACGTGAGTCCGGGCCGAAATTTTCACGTATCTCACGCGAAAATGGCCAGCAATATCAAGCCAATACACAAAACGAAGCATTTTCCGATAGACCAGCTCGTGTGCGTGGGCAACTATGAGCTGGAAAAGACTATAGGCACAGGCAATTTCGCCGTCGTTAAACTCGCTACACATGTTATAACAAAAACCAAGGTGCGTACATATCATCGCTTCGCCGATTAATAAAGTGTTAGTCGTGTTTTGTCCTTTGGAAAAGTGGTTAATTGCGGCTGGTCGGGATGTCTCGACGGCCCCGCAAGTGATATAGTGTTGTGTTGTGTAGGTTTTTTCCACTAGTCGAGGGTCTCCTCTCCGGCAGGTTTGCAAGCACTACCAAATTACTCGTTTATTCACTGGCTGGCTGATGGATGTGGGGCGAGAACGTGTTTTGTGAAAAAAAATAACAAAACCCGACCAGTTTGTAATACCATTGTTTACCATACAATATTCTACATAACAATATCCAACACGATTCAGCCGGGTAATAACATTGAAATTTTGCGAGGAAAACCTCTTTTTTATTTTGTCATCTTTTTACGAAAGAAAATGACGCATTGTTATGTTTTTATTGAGATTGACCTATAAGATACTGAAAGTACAATTTTTTCGCGACAATTGTTCTCAATTGAGCGGTTCATTCATCCTATTCAATTATGATTACTTATCTTTCGACTATTTACTCATTGTGGTGACAATCTTTTATCTTTTTTCAGTTACGTAAGTTTGACAGAGACAAAAAACAAACACTGCTTTTATGCTAAGTAGATGTATAAAATTTTTCGTTTATCATTAGATTCTTTTATATATCATTAGTTTTTAGTGTAGCAATATTTTAGATCTTTTTTACCTCCAATTTTATACTGATGCATTTAAATTATCTCAGACTGATCCTGTCAGTGCAGCTGTGTGGATTCCAAAATCTTCTCATCCAATCTTCCAAATCATCTCTTTTTATATATAAAATATCATTGAAAATTCCTAATAAAGCTATTGTTATAAGTGACTCCTTAAGTTGCCTTCAAGCTTAGAGTATACTTAAGCAAGCTATAGAGCGCGCGCATCGCTTGTTGTCCATTGTGCCAAGTGTAAGCAGATGTTCTTTAAATACTGTTACCTGATGTAGCGGTCGAATAGTGATGTGCCACAATTGATGTACTCGTATGCAAGTATTAGGTATGTAAGTATATAGTACCTGCGAGATCGAATCAGAAATGAGGTGATTCGCAGGAGAACCAAAGTCACCGACATAGCTTGGATGATTGCAAAACTGAAGTGGCAGTGGGCTGGGCACATAGCGCGAAGGACTGATGGCCGTTGGGGCAGAAAAGTCCTCGAATGGCGACCGCGTACCGGAAGACGCAATGTTGGTAGGCCCCCCACAAGATGGACCGATGACCTGGTCAAGATCGCCGGAATAGGTTGGATGAGGGCAGCGCGGGACCGATCATCATGGAGATCTTTGGGGGAGGCCTTTGTCCAGCAGTAGGCGTCTTCCGGCTGAAATGATGATGATGATGAAGAATATAGTAAAATTTAGATTTGCTTATGTATACTCTAAGCCTTCAAGACATTCTCAAACTTCCTTTTCATTCAAGAGATAATATTGAAGTTACTCTAAAATAGAGCAAACTCTATGAATATCATTGTTCTAGTCTTGATACATACATATAATCACGCCTCTTTCCCGTAGGGGTAGGCAGAGACCACTTCTTTCCACTTGCTACGATCCTTACATACTTGTTTCGCGTCGTCCACTTTCATTATTCCCTTCATACATGCCCTTTGGTTTAGGGTACTCTTGACCTGGCCTTTTTTCAAGATGTCCCTGATCTGGTCTTGAAACGTCCGCCTAGGTCTACCCCTTCCAACACTTCCATTCACACTCGCCTTATACACTTTTTTCGTCAATCGTTCTTCATTCATTCTCTCGACATGGCCAAACCTTCTCAGCATACCTTTCTCAATTTTTGTCACTACATCTTCTTTCAGACCACAATGTTTCCTTATCTCACTATTTCTTATCCTGTCACTCAGTTTGATTCCTATCATACTTCTTAACGCTCTCAGTCTTGATGTCATTCTTATTTGGATCCCAAGCCATTGCGGTATCAACAGTAATGAGGTAGTGGACTGTTGTGCGAAGGAAGCTGTCAACATGGGTTGTAACGAATATAATAAAACTTTTCCCCCGTTTACCGACCAAACCTCAAATATTAGGCACCTGGAACTCGACTAAATTCTTATCACACTACTGGCAGACATTATGGCTCTCTCCAACCTTTTACTCCCATTAAACCCTAGTTTTTCTATCACAGAAGGATTCCGTCACTTCAGCTCCCCTGCTTTCCAAGCAAATATTAGTCTGTGACCATTCAATTTGTGAATGTGGTTTAGATGAGGGAACAACCGAACATAATGCTCTAATGTGTCAGTATGCCTGCTGGGGTCGCGGGTCGATTCCCGTCTCGGGTCTTTTATTTAAACAGTTAATTAACAATTGTTTATTTATTTTTCTTGCATTAATTCTGTTTTGTAAGATTTTGTAAATTATTTTTATGTTTAGTAATTTTTTTTTGACGTCACTCCAGGCGGGCCTGAAGGAAGATCAGCGCTGGCTTTTTCCTAAGCCAGCATTATGCTGAGTTAGGTCCAAATCTAGGACATTACTTGTAAATTATTAAAAAATATTTGTAACACTGTACCTATATTTAAAGTCCTAAATAAAGTTTCCTTTCTTTCTTTCTATATATTTTTTCACTGCCATAAGATATCTACTTTTTTTAAAGTATTTTGCCTCAAGAATTTCCTCTCCCTGTTAATTTAAATTTCCTCCTCACTCACCCTAAATCTATTCCTTGTTTTAAATTTAAAATGCCCTCTCCCTCTTTATTTGGAGGAATAAACACAAGGTCATACTGCTGATGCAGAATTGTACTCACTGTAATGTTTAAAATTGCATTGACATCTCTGATTTAGTTTGTGAATAGTCTGCGTTCTGCCTTTCAAACTTAAATTCTCAGTTTTGATTCCCAGGAGAGTAAATTTAACAATTTTATACTTACTAGATATTCTGCAGTTCAGCCACTAAAATAATAGCTAGGCTGGCTCTAAGCCAGCTGGAGGGCAACCAGCCCTCAGACTACGCAGCCATAATAACCTTGTGTTGTGCTCTGGCATAAATGACCTAAACTCTATGTATGTGAGCAGTATGTTAGCAGTGCCCCTGGCATCACAAACATCATCAACAGTAACTGCTTGGTATTAAGTGGACGTCAGCCTCTGCTGGTGTCATTGAATTGAGTTCACGCTCTGGTGCCTGTAGTTCCAGCATACAATCACCGTGACCTCATGAACCTGTTGTATATTTATACCTAAACAAACCCTAATTCAAAGCTCTTCGTAGCAGTAATGTCTTTTTCATTCATCTATGTGTTTCTTGGACTGCTATGTAGATTGTTTTTGCCAGTGGCATCGCAATCACGCTGCTGTCCCATAAGGGAACTTGGGGCACTACTGCCGAAACACAACACAAGGTTATTATGGCGGCATACTTAAGACCAAAGGTGGTCGCCATCTAGACGGGCTTGAGGCCCTACCACGTAGCTAGGTTCGGTTGTTTTGTCGCCTTTTACGACAGGCCGACCCCGGCCACAGAGGTTAGTTATCTTTTTCCGCCCCTGTACAAATAAAAATATATGTTTGTCTAGGTAGGAAGGTAGTGTAGGATTGTCTTATATGTTCTACCAGGTTCAACCAATCCAGCTCATTCATATTTGCCCACCTACCTGATGAGACTCCATATTTTAGAATACTGATCCCTGTGGCTTAGGTCAGCCTGTCATAAAAGGCGACGAAACTACCAGGTGCTAGTTAGGTGATAGGGCTACGAGCCTGCATGCATGGTTACCACCCCAGGTCTGACCCAAACTCCAGTTCCTCTATGAGGACAGCTGAGCTGCATGTAGGTAGTTTCGCTGGTGTTATGAACATCAATAGATATACCCATATATATTTGTACTATTAAATAGGCAGTCAGTCTGTCAACTGTTCAAAAACCTGAATATACTGAATTCCGAAAGAAGACTATTCTTTAAGATTTCATTGCAGTCCCTACAATTACAACTAACACTTGTCTTGTCTAACAATTATTTTAGAATGAAAACTTTGGTATTTTTAACTGCATTATACTGTATGTAGTTATATAAAACTAATTCCTTTCATGTTGCATACTCTACTACTAGTAGGATATGAGGTTTTTTAAAATAGACATTATGACCACCTGCTGGGGGGCGTTTGCCGGTCTGCTCAATTCTAGCTTCAAGTCTTCCTTTCTTTTTCATTGCTGTAGGTCAGCAGACAGGCTGACGGCCCACTTAGAATTTAGCAGTTACCATCGCCTATGGATGTTTGCAACACCAGTGGCATCGCGAACACGCTGATGTCCCATAAAGGTACAGGAACTTAGGTCACTAATGCAAGGTCATTATGGCGGCATACTTAAGACCAAAGGTGGTCGCCATCCAGACGGGCTTGAGTCCCTCCCACGTAGCTAGGGTGGGTTGTTTAGTCGCTTTTTACGACAGGTCGACCCCTGCCGCAGAGGTTAGTATTCTTTCTCCGCTCCTGCACGCCCCTGCACGGATAAACTAGTTAGGTACCACACATTCCTTGCACTCTCCTTTGTTAGCCTTCATCATTCACACCCTTTTTCTATCATTTATTTATCATTCACTCTCATTTTATCATTTTCCTTGTTATATGGCATTTTTCCCTTCGCTTTACGTTGCCAAGTAAACTAAATTTGCTAATATTTCCTTAGGAAAAGGCCGGGTTTTCCCAGCCCAAGGGAACCGAGGGATATGTGGGACTCTCCGGTTATCCGACTACCCACTAAAAAAACCCCATTATTCTCCTATCGCCTACACCCGGGCCTAGGGATATATAGCCTGCCGATCTCGTGGCCCGGGCTGGCGCCGGCCCGCCCTTGTATCACGAGCGGGCCTCTTCTAAAGTGTTGGTGCCAGGGGGTCAGGGTTTCGTCCCCCCGGCGCTCTCCTGTATTGTAGGAGTTGAGGGCGGGCCGCGAAACAGCACGCGGCCGCTTTCTACGTCGGCCGGAGGTCATTGCTTGATAGAAATTTAATCCTGTAATTTTCAGTAACTTAACACAGTTGTGTATATTCACTTTGTATGTAACTTGTAATAATATATTTTTAATTGAAATTTTTGTTCCCCAAAATGTGTTCTCCGACCCACTAGTACCTATTTCTAAGACCCCACCACCGATCAACCCAATATCACCAGAAGACTAAATAAAGATTTATTGATCTGAAAATCGAATTATCCACAAAACAAATAATATAAACAAGTTAAATTTTTTTTAACTTTCTGTCTGCAATAAATGATTGTAAATTAGAGTTGGTATTTGTGATTACCACAAGAAAACTAGAGGTTCTACTCATACTCATGTAGATGGTCACAAGAGGTAGGAGGAAGGGGGGGTAAAAATTAACCGGTGGGATAGGTAGACGAGCTTATGCTTTTCTTATATTTGGAGTTCAGGAGCCAGGCAAACGGCCCATCCGTTAGCAGGTGGTCACCGTCGTCTATGGACATTGCAACGGCAGAGACATTGCCACCGTACTGTTGGCTTCCAAGAAATTTTATAATGCCCATATCGTACTGCAATGATAAAACATTGTTCGGAAGTTCATTACAAATCCGGAGAGTATGTAACATGAATGTTCATGAGAACAGTCTCAAACAAGAGAGAAGAGGCTTCAGGAAATGGGGATGAACGCCCAGAACGGTGGAACGCTGGTAGAAAGATGAAGGCACCATTCTGAACAGAGACAATATGAACTTTGGGATTGAGCTGACAGGCGGGCGGGTACTCCAGCCCATAAATGTGAGCAGTACTCCATGTGTGGTCTGAGCTGTGCTTTGTATAGCACAAGCCGCTGCTGTGGAGTGTAATACTTGTCTTTGCCCTCCAGTTGATCCTTTGGACATAGTTCGTGAAGTCGACACCGAGGATCCCAATGTGTCTGTGTGCGTATACGCGTGCACGTGCGTGTGTGCCTTTAAAGAATCTCTGTCTGCAGCAGGAACTCACTTTCTGAATATGTTTATCTATACATCTATACAAATAAATAAAATTGGAGGGTCTGTTTGTAATATTAAAATAACCGCTTTTTACTAAGTGCATTCGGAAGTATACAGGTACATATACCAAAACAATTTTTTTTTATAATTTTTGTCTGTCTGTCTGTCTGTTTGTTCCGGCTAATCTCTGAAATGGCTGCACCGATTTTGACGGCTTTCAGTGACAGATAGCTGTTATATCAAGGAATAATTTAGACTATTTTTATTTTAGAAAAAAAAAAATAGTTTTTGTTAAAAATGATAAGTTTCGGAAATTTTATATTCCAATTTAAGTTGACCTCAGATTTATATCATTAATCATATGAAATAGGGTTCAGCTTAGGCTGGACTTTGTAGGTTCGAACACGTATTCCGGAGGCGCATGGCGTAACAGTTGCATTCGATAATACTAGTACTAACTGTTTGCATATTTCATTTATATTTTAGGGTTTATTGGGTTTATAATAGGGTGTGTAATCCAAAATAAACCATAAGATATATCCGAAAAATTCTGCCCAAAGTCACTATGTACAGCTAGTACAAATATATAATTAAAAATACCTGAACAGGAAATTCGTAATGAAATATTCCACCATATTTATGTGAGTTTACCCTATATTATCTTTATGGCCACTTGTCTCAATATTTGTGATTTTGTTTTTCTTGGCTCCACATTTATGGTTTCAATTTTAAGAATTCTTTTGATTGGCAGGAAATTGGCATCCTATGTTTGTATTCCTTTGATTTTATACTTTATTACAGTCTGATGTGGAAATGTCTGTAAGAGGCCCCACCAAGACGGGGGTACAGATAGAAAACGGCCGGTCCTGGAATGTAACCTGGCTTATATGGTTTAATTGCACAACAAGTAGGGGGATTTATACACAGTTATAGCTTCTTCCTGCCCGTGTTCCAAACTATATGGGGTCGGCATAACACGTTTTCTCTTTCCATTCTGTTCTATTGGTCATCTAAATATTCACACCATTTTTTCCATATCATATACAATCTATAGTACCTGGATGACCGAGCTTTGCTCGATATTTTTCGGCTTCGTGAAGTTAGATTGTTTATAAGCGTTTTTTTCCAAGATCGTTTAGGCATTTTTATATGAACACGTGCATTAAGAAGACACAAATAATATAAATAAACAATTGATTTTCTTAGTCTAACCTCAAAGCAAACACTCATTGACTTCGTGTTACTTAACAACGCCATCTGCTGGAATAGCTTTAGTGTTGTTGTGTCGTTAAAGCAGTTTAAAAAAAATAGTATTATTATTCGCCGATAGATGTCAGGAAGAGTCACATTTTTGTTATTTTTCTTCCAATAAAAAAAAGCGAATAAAATGACATTTTCTAGAAATGATTCCTAGCTAAATCGATTTATCGCCCCCGAAACCCCCCGTATACTAAATTTCATGAAAATTGTTGGAGCCGATTCCGAGATTCCAATTATATATATATATATATATATATATATATATATATATATATATATATATATATATATATATATATATATATATATATATATATATATATATATATATATATATATATATATATATATATATATATATCGCTTTTAATGCCGAAGCCGCGGCGTCGGATTAGTCAGGCCGCGACCCCGACTGGCGCCGGCCCGCTTTCGCGGGCCTCTTCAAAGCTGGGGGTTTGACGAGACCCGGCATCTTCTTCCATATGTGTGCAGGCTGCAACCCTTTCTCAGGGGGCCGCGCCCGCGACCATCACTACGGCGGTCGGAGGTCTGTGGCCAACCTCCGGCGACGAGTGGCCCTGCGTGAGCGAGAAAGGGAGCCTAGTACGCTTTCTCTCCCTCTCCGCCATCTCCTTCGCAGACATAACTGTCTCGCAGAAGGAGACGATGGCGTTCCATCCAGCTTGGCTCCTGACCATCGCTAGGATGATGGCCTCCCGGTGAATGCACTGTAGGTATGTAACAACTTCGCTCCCTCGAAGGTGCATCGCCCCCTCCCTGTGATCAAGCGTGGTATTTTGAGCCCCCCCGAACGAGTTGAGTAATATTGGTGTGTCCCTTACAAAAGTAGAAACATCTTCAATCGATCACCCACTCAAAATAGCGTCCAAGTGCCGCTTTTTGTCAACAATAGCGAAGCCCCAAGTCCAAGATAAGAAGAATTCGAAGCTTTAACTGCTTGAACGATCATGAACGCGGTAGTTTGTGAAACTCGCATGTTTTTTTTTTAATTCTAATGACGACGACCTCTCCAATGCCACCTTGTGGAAAATAACAAAAAACCCTAAATGGAGTAATTAAATACTTTTTCTTGTGTATTTTTTTCTATAAAATGGCGAATAGTACATTTTATCAGCGTTTATGGTTTAAGTTTTTTTTTGTGGTCGTGTGTGCTGCATTTTTAAACGAAAAAATTCCACTCAAGTTAGTAGCACAATGATAGCGACAATGGAGCTTTGTCTTGATACGGAATGCTGCTAGGGGTTTTGCGAAGTCTAAGTATACAAGGCCACGTCGTCGGCGCCGGAGGACGAGCAATGACCTCCAGCCGCCGTAGAAAGCGGCGGCGGGCGGCCCCTCGGGAGAGGATCCGCCGCCCGCACTATTGCCGCGAGGGAGAGGGCCGCGTGCTGTTCCGGGGCCCCCCTCAACTCCTACAATACAGGAGAGCGCCGGGGGGACGAAATCCTGACCTCCTGGCGCCAACACTTCAGAAGAGGCCCGCCTTGAGACAAAGGGCGGGCCGGCGCCGGCCAGGGCCACGAGATCGGCAGGCCACATATCCGTAGGCCCGGGCGTAGGCGATAGGAGAACAGCGGGGTTTTTTAGTGGGTAGTCGGATGGCTGAACATCTTCCCCGGAGTCCCACATATCCCTCGGTTCCCCCGGGCCGCGGGAACCCGTCAAGAGAGGTTTTATATATTTATTTATTTTTATTTATTTATTTATTTCAGACAGTTACTAAATCATGTCCATAGTGGGTTAGTAAATTATAAGTAAACTTAAAAATCTATTGTTAGTAAACACAAATATAAAATGATCAAAATGTCCATGTCGCGACTGGTGCGTGCAGCTGTACCCAGTGGCGAATCATTGGGCTATCCCACCGATTGCATAAAATTGCCACCATACTGTGAGGGCTATCACGGAACCTAGCTGAGGTAGCTGCGCAACGTTTACGCATGAGGGCCTGAAAGCTGTCAATAGCATTTTCTGCAAACATAATCGATGCACTACAAAAACGAGGCAACCCCAACAAAATCCTGAGGGCGTCGTTATACTGCACTCGCAGGGCATCGATTGCCGCCCGCGTGTACCTCAGCCACAGACTACAGGTGTAGAAGGTTTGGCAATAGGCCTTGAACAAAACCAGCTTGACATCCCGTCCACACCTTGCAAATCTGCGAGCCAACATATTGCATCGGACAGCTAAAGCCCTACGTTCTCTCTCAATATCTAGGTTATCACTTAGATCCTCGGTCAGCCAGTGGCCCAGATACTTAAACTGGGAAGTACGTTTAAGAGGAGTATTACCAACATAAACTATTGGCACAGAAGTGCATATCTTGGAGCCAGCCTTGAAAACCAGCAACTCGCTCTTTTTGGCATTATACCTGAGCCCATGAGATTCTGCGTAGCGTTCACAAATACTTATGAGTTGCCTCAGTGCACCGATCGATGGGCTCAGCAGCACACTATCATCAGCGTAGCTAATATTATTGACGCAAACTCCGTCGATGTGACAGCCAATGTAGGCACTGCTGAGCTCCTCAATCAACGCGTTGGCGTACAAGTTGAAAAGACATGGTGAGCTGATCCCCCCTTGTCTTACTCTTGCCCCTAGACAAAAAAAAAAGTCCAAGTATACAGCGTGAAGAGCTTCTGAATCCTCTCTGCATAAATAAATTGTGTTTTGCTACCTGACCCGGCAAACGTTGTCCTGCTTAAGAGTATACATAATAGCTTGCTTATGTATACTCTAAGGTGCCGTCCTATTGCCATCGCTCGGGCGATGATGCGTCCGTCTGACGAAAACGATCGTGCGATGATGCGATGCGACCAAATTGTTTGAACGCATCGTATTAATCGCACGACGCACGACCGTGCGTTCAAATTAGCGGTGGGCGTTGCGACAACGGACCGTTTCCGAAGACCGTTTTTACGTCCTGGGTCCAGTCTTCGTTGCACAAACCAGTCTTCGAATTACTTCATGCGATTTTTTATTTTACCGCTAAGATAATACGGTCGAGAACGCATTGATTCGACTATTACACTCGTCGCGACGTCGCGTTGTCCTTATCGTACCTTAGAAATTCTTACAATAAAAAGTGTGCTTTTTGGCAATGTACTAGAGTCTATATTTTATTAATACTTCTCAATACTGTCGCTTGTTACGCGACGGTGAAGCTTGTGTAAGCTAGAAACTGTGCATCTCTGCTAAGAACCATTTTGAGAGTGATAGCATCGCTCGAGGAGAAACGTTTTCTCATCTATCTTCTTCGCGCAATCAGTTTCATCGTACGATGAAATCGCATCGCAACATCGCACGAGCGATGGCAATAGTAGGCCAAGCGCCGCAGCAAAAAAAGTAGGTTCGTAATGCAACGTACGGAACCTGGTATTTTTTTTTGGAATATGTTCAGGGGTGTCCCCTGAATATGAATCCAAGTTGGCGCGGCAGGGGGGGTTCACTTCAGCCGCCATCTTGGAAAACACGTTTTATCGAATATCTCGCGAACCACGCATCGTACGACAAAAATTGTAGATCATTATTGTAGATAATAATATTTGACATCTTTTTTATTTGAAACTTTTTTTTGTATAACGCATAGGTTTTTAATTATAGCGCTCCAAACTTGTTACAATATGGTTGTTTACAATATGGTATTTACTAATGAAAATTTCGCAGAATATTCTTCAAATTTTTTTTTTAAATTTTTAGTTTTTAATTTATCATTGACCATTAACTAAATATTTAGTAAAAACCATATTGTAAAAAGTTTGGAGCGCTATAATTAAAAATCTATGGGTTATACAAAAAAACTTTCAAATAAAAAAGATGGCAAATATTATTATCTACAATAATGATCTACAATTTTTGTCGTACGATGCGTGGTTCGCGAGATATTCGATAAAACGTATTTTCCAAGATGGCGGCTGAAGTGAACCCCTCCTGCCGCGCCAACTTGGATTTATATTCAGGGGACACCCCTGAACATATTCCAAAAAAAAAATACCAGGTCCCGTACGTTGCAAAAAAAAAAAAGCCCCGGCGCTTGGCCTATAGGACGGCGCCTTAGTTGTTCTGCCCTATAAATAAAAAAAAAATACACTGGATAGAATTTTCGTAAAATCCATTCTTTTATATATCTAGTATTTTATATATTTATATTTAGTAACCATTCTCACTAAATAAAAAGTAAAGTCTGTAACTCCACAGATCCCACTCCCGTACGCATAGGCGGCGACACGGTCGAGCGCACGGACCCTGGGATCTGTATTTCACGCGTCTGGTGACATCGATTGCGACGTCAAGGCGCGCAGCATTGCTGCCGCGTGGGCCAAATTGCGTGAAGTAACTGGTGTCATTTGTGATCCCAAGATGCCGGTAAAGTTGAAGGGACAGGTCTATAAGACCATCATTAAGCCTGTCCTTTTATACGGCTGCGAAGCATGGCCGGTGTTAGAGCCACACAAGCAAGAGCTGCGTGTCACGGAGATGAATATGCTGCGGTGGATGTGTGGAGTAACGTGGAAGGACCGCGTTAGGAACTCCCACATTCGCGGCAGTCTTCATTTCCGTGACATTGCGCATAAATTGCAGGAGTGTCGGCTCCGTTGGTTCGGCCACGTTTTACGGCAACCGGATGCTTACGTGGAAAACAAATGTCTGGCCATGCCGCCTCCGCCGGGTCCCTGCAGGAGGGGTAGACCCAAAAAGTGCTGGCTGGACGTCGTAAAGGGTTATATGCGTGCCAATGGGCTCACTACCAGGGATGCTGAAGACTGTGCGAAGTGGAGTAAAAAAAGTCTGAAAGCGGACCTCGGGCACCGAAACGGAAGTTTAAGTTGCAACTGGGATACAACGCTGGGATGATGATTTTCACTAAATAAAAAGAATGTAAAACGCATACATTATACAACACACACGTATATATAAACTTCTCCAGCATCATTTTTTTAGGATATATCCTGCGAGAAAATGGGATACTCGTAGAATACAAGTATACATTGTTCTCTATAATCTTCGTCTTCTTATTGTTCGGGCTTTCATGTTTTTCTTTTAAAAATTGTGTGTGTGTGTGTGCAATTCACACACGGTTTTTATCCGTGCAGGGACGGAGAAAGAATACTAACCTCTGCGGCCGGGGTCGGCCTGTCGTAAAAGGCGACAAAACAGCCCACCCTAACTATGTGGTAGGGCCTCAAGCCCGTCTGGATGGCGACCACCTTTGGTCTTAAATATGCCGCCATAATAACCTTGTGTTTCGGCATTAGTGACCCAAGTTCCTGTACCCTTATGGGACAGCAGCGTGTTCGCGATGCCACTGGCGTTGCAAACACCTATAGGCAACGGTAACTGCTAAATTCTAAGTGAGCCGTCAGCCTGTCTGCTGTCCTACAGCAATAAAAGTTTCTAATTTAGAAGAATCTAGTTTTTCTCCCTGTAGGGGCTGTCCATTAATCACGTGAGGCTCGAAAAGGGGGGGAGGGGTCCATAAAAAAATCACGAAATATCACAATGGGGAGGGGGGTGTAATAATACATCACGTGTATTTATTTTTTCGGCAAACGCGTACAAAATAGAATATAGCACTGTTCCAACAACTGACTTGCATGATGCTTATCCAGTTATTGGTGTTGAAGAAAATCTTGCTAATCCGTGGTCTGAGGATACTCTACATTAAATTATGTTCATTGTTCATGTATTAGTATAAAAAAGATTTTCGCATTTCCCTCATTATTTTTATGTCAGTCAAAAACAACCTGCAACCTTTCTGTCTACCTCTAAACGTTATTATTGTAGTCTTTAATATTCTATAATAAAATTAGATGATACTTAAAATTAAGATCCTTTGTAGGTACTAAAAATACACGTGATATAGGGGGCGGGGAGTCTTAAACCTCACCATGTATCATCAAGGGGGGGGGGAGTTAAACCTCACCATGTATCACCAAGGGGGAGGGGGGGGGGGGTTAAAATTCCAAAAAGAACATCGCGTGATTAATGGACGGCCCCGTAGGGGCGGAGTTAGAACACTAACCCCTGTGGCCGGGGTCGGCCTGTCGTAAAAGATGACAAAACAACCCTAGGTACTTGGTAGGCCCCAAGCCCGTCTAGATGGCAATCACCCCTAGTCCACAATATGCCGCCATAGTAACCTTGCGTTGGGTTTCGGCACTAGTGACCCGGATTCCAGCTTCGTCCAGTGTTAGCGGTGTCCCTCGCAAACTTCCATTGGCGACGGTAACTGCTTATTGTTACCGTCTCTGCTGTCGTCCCTGAGCAATATAAAACCTTGAATTTCACAAACATGCTTTTATTGTTGTATTTGTTGGTTAATAAAGAGTTTCGTTAATTCAATGTTCTTTAAATGTATTAGGAGAGATTTAGGAATTATTGCTTGCATTAACTGTGTATAATGTATTTGCTTCATCTATACAAATAAATAAAATTGGAGTGTCTGTTTGTAATATTAAAATAACCGCTTTTTACTAAGTACAGTCGGACGTATACACGGTACATATTACCAAAACAACATTTTGTACAATTTTTGTCTGTCTGTCTGTTTGTTCCGGCTAATCTCTGAAATAACTGCACTGATTTTGACGGGACTTTCACTGGTAGATAGCTGATGTAACAAAGAGTAACTTAGGCTACTTTTATTTTAGAAAAAACAAATAGTTTTAGTTAAAAATGATCAATCAGTTTCGGAAAGTTTAAATTCCAATTTAAGTTGACCTCAGATTTATGTCATCAATCATATGAAATAGGATTTAGCTCTTTTAGCTTAGGCTGGACTTTGTAGGTTCGAACGCACAGCATTAACAGTTGCATTCGATAACACTGACTGTTTGCATATTTCATTTATTTATATTGTAGCGTTTATAAGGTTTGTAATCCAAAATAAACCAAAAGATATATCCAAAAAATGCTGCCCAAAGTCACTATTCCACGCGGACGGAGTCGCGGGAACAGCTAGTTAAACATAAAAGCGATGTAGAGGAAAACGTGTGAGGTCCTTGGTCGCAAAGGTCGTGGCGGTGACCTCACAGCGCCGTGCATTCGCGTGCTGAAATGAACTACACTTGTATGTGGTTTTGTTCGCTGAAGGTGTTTATTTTTATGTTATCGAGGCCGGCAGCGCGTTGTTAATGCCTCTGGTGATGCAAACGTGTATAGGGGAGGGTGACCACCTGCCAGGGTGGGCCATTTGCCTGTCTGCAAAACTCTAGCTATAAAAGTGTATTCCGTCTACCCTAGTATTGTTAGTGTGTTAGTATGAGTTTGTGTATCTGGGTTCAAAGTTTACAAGAGATGGAAAGTGTGAGAGTGATATTGAAAGAAGAGTGAATGCAGGAAACATGGTGAATGGAGCTTTGCACTCCTTTATGAACAGTCGGAAGGTGTCTAACAAGGCGCGTCTGGCTGTGCATGAGGGGGTGTTGGTTCCGACACTCATGTACGGAAGTGAAAGTTGGGTATGACAGAAGAAACATGAAAGCAGATTAAATGCAGTTGAGATGAGAGCGTTAAGAAGTATGTATGATAGGAGTCAAACTCAGTGACAGGATAAGAAATAGTGAGATAAGGAAACGTTGTGGTCTGAAAGAAGATGTAGTGACAAAAATTGAGAAAGGTATGCTGAGATGGTTTGGCCATGTCGAGAGAATAAATGAAGAACGATTGACGAAAAAAGTGTATAAGGCGAGTGTAATTGGAAGTGTTGGAAGGGGTAGACCTAGGCGGACGTTTCGAGACCAGATCAGGGACGTCTTGAAAATAGGCCAGGTCAAGAGTACCCTAAACCGAAGGGCATGTATGAAGGGAATAATGAAAGTGGACGAAGCGAAACAAGTATGTAAGGATCGTAAGCAAGTGGAAAGAAGTGGTCTCTGCCTACCCCTACGGGAAAGAGGCGTGATTATATGTATGTATGTAGTATTGTTAGGTGCTTTGATACTTATTGTCCCTCTTTACAAGAATAGATAGCGCAAGACTATATAGCGAAATTGAAAGGTATTTTATTGCGTTAAAAAGAGTTTTTAACGCAATAAAAAAAAGTTTGATTTAATTTTGATTAAATTAAATGAAAAAATATTATAGAACAATATTATAATCAGTTATTTTTGTTTGTCTTTATTTTCCTTGTATTTAACCGACTTCAAAAAAGGAGGAGGTTATCAATTCGTCTGTACATTTTTTTTATGTTTGTTACCTCAGAACTTTCGACTGGGTGAACCGATTTTGATGATTCTTTTTTCCCATTTCAATTGCTCCAGTTCTGACAACGGCATCCATGAGAAAACCATATAAGTCTTAAATTTGCATTAAGTATGTGCGCCACAAATGGACGAATAACAATATCACGCCAACCGATTTCGATGATTCATTTTTTATTGGAAAGAATGTACTTCAAAGGTAGTTTGATGAGAGATTGGTTAGGTTCTGATTATGGGATCTATGACAAAGTAACGGAACTCTTCAATTCTTAGGAGCAAATTAACGATACTCGGCCGTATCTTTAATAGGCTATTCGGATATTAGAGTCACCTACCGTAACGTCGTTATGGTCAAGTAATTGTCGTAGTCGAATATGATGATCAATGGAACTCCTCAACGATTTACAGGAAGGGTGGGATCTGTGGCAGAATTTCTAACTGTCTGTAATCAAATTGCAGTGCGCTTACGGTCGTTGCTGCATTGCAACATGACGCCAGTAAAGTAACCGACCTGCAACGCATGAGGTTGCTGGTTTGATCCGGGGGGGTACCGATGTAAAAAAATCTGAATCTGTGGACATGTTGCTCCTCCGTCTCATTAGATACCCGTTCGTGGATTAATACGAGACGGTGGGCACGTTGCTCCTCCGTTTCTTTGGATAGACGATCGTGTAAAACGCTGAGTTGGTGGGTACGTTGCTCCTCCGTCTCATTCGATAGACGATCGTTGATCAAGCCGAGACGGTGACTACGTTTTTCGATATTTTCCCTGTTCAAAACTTTTTTCATGTATAGCCGAATTTTCGAACGTCTATTTTTGCGTTCTTCGCAAGTCTCTTTTGAAATTGTCCTCGAACTAGTTGGATTACAAACCCTATAAACCCTAAGATATAAATAAATGAAATATGCAAACAGTCAGTGTTATCGAAAGCAACTGTTACGCTATGCGCCTCCGGAATACTACCTGCGTTTGAACTTACATAGTCCAGCCTAAGCTGAACCCTATTTCATATAATTGATCATATACATCTTAGGTCAACTTAAATTGGAATATAAAATTTCCGAAACTTATCATTTTTAACAAAAACTTACATCAGCTATCTGCCAGTGTCCCGTCAAAATCGGTGCAGCCATTTCAGAGATTAGCCTGAACAAACAAACAGACAGAGACAGACAGACAGACAAAAGTTGTAAAAAATGTTGTTTTGGTGTAAGTACCGTGTATACGTCCGAATGCACTTAGTAAAATAGGTTATTTTAATATTACAAACAGACCCTCCAATTTTATTTATTTGTATAGATTAATTAGTCCTGAACTTTGTATGTGCAATAAAGAAATATTATTATTATACTTTTCTAAATAAATACATATCTATTTGATATCAGATTTGATATCAGTCAAATGAAATAGGGTTCAGCTTAGGCTGGACTTTTAGGTTTTATTTCTAATTTATGTTCACCTTACATATACAAAAAATGCTGCCCAGTCACTATTCCACGTGGACGGAGTCGCGGGCACAGCTAGTTTGTAAATAAATACATGCTATAGATAAACACCCAAATGCTAGATGGGAATCGACCCCTTGCCCTCGCAAGCGTACTGGGCGTGCGTTAGCCGTTACGCCAGGAGGTCGTCAGTTGTCCAGTACCCATAACATAAGCGCATTCCTATTTACTCTGGCACTACTACTACTATCGCTGCCATGTTGCTTTGCTTCGCTTTGCCAAGGCGGATTGACCGGTTAAGGTATGATTCCGAACTAGGCTGCACGCAGCAGTGCTGCCGCGACACTGCTGCGGCGACACTGCTGCCACGGCACTGCGCCGCGGCACTACCGGTCCCCATACAAACCATCGCGCAGCCACTGTTGCCGATTTGGCATTTTTAATGCTAAATTTGGAATCTTTTTAAACCTGTTGGCATGAAAAAATGAGCTTTAGCATATTGCATATTTTAGCATTTTCAGAAATTTTTGTATCTTTCGAATATTAAGTACTTATTGATGGCAAATTTTTTATTTGATCGACTTATTGTTCACACCCCCGTAAGATATTTACTCTCTGCAAAAGATTAAAGGGGTTAAAGAGTCGATTGTGATGCCAATGACTATTGATTTTGAAGTTGGCCTTTCAACATCACAAGCACAGGCTCACGACGATGATGATATTGATTCAACAATTAATATTATTTGATTTATCTTCATGATTAAATATACTTAAAAATGGCACTGCGTTTTTAATTACACTACCTACTTGCAATTATTTTCGTTTTTAATTCCATTTGGCATTTTTATTAGCATACTAGCTGACCCGGCAAACGTTGTTCTGCCATATAAATAATAAAATGTCAAAAAATTAAAAAAAATTTTTTGGGGGTGGGTCATCCCTAACATTTAGGGGGATGAAAAATAGATGTTGGCCGATTCTCATAGATACCGGATAAGCACAAAAAATCACTAACTCAATTTAGTTATCTGCCTACTGCCTACCCCCTAAGAACGATGGCGTGATTATTTATAGCCTATGACCATTTCTAGGTTATCATCTATCACCATACCAAATTTCATCAAAATCCGTTCAGCCGTTTAGGCGTGAAAGAGGAACAGACAGACAGACAGACAGACAGAGTTACTTTCGCATTTATAATATTAGTATGGATTAAAATTTGATCTAGCACATTTTTAGCATTATCTCCGCCAAAATCTAGCATTTTTTAGCAATATGACCATGTCTCTGAATATCGAAAAAAGCTTAAATGGTTGCCTATCCGCCTTCGCCGGAATGTCCACTTACTCTCACTTCTTCACAATATCCTTTTTAACCACCTTTCACCCCCTTACCTTAAGGACCAGTTTAGCCTTCTTCATTCCTCTCATTATCGTGAATTGCGCTCTAGTGAAAATCTTATGTTAATGACACCTGTACATTCTTCCTCTTTTGTTGCCAATTCATTTCGTGTTCAGGCTGTCCACTTATGGAACTCGCTACCTTTGACCATCAAACAAGTTAAATCGTTGCCTACTATCAAAAAGAGAATCACTGACCATTACTGGTCAGTTATAATGTGATTTGATTAATTCATCGATGTATGTATATGTGTACATGTATGTACACATATATATACATATATCGCTATATGTCATCTATGTTATCGATGTATGTATTTATGTTATTTTGTATAAAATATGTTTTTATATATATATGTATATATTTATATATTAATTTTTTTTTTGTTTACCTTATGTTAGCCACCACCTCCATAGTCATACTTATCAATCATTCCTGACATAGGGTTGCCTGGAAGAAATTGCTCTAAGCGATAAGGCCACCCATTGTTCAGTAGCTTGTAAGTTTATTTCATTTTCTTGTATATATATATATAAGGTGAACAATAAAGAGTTTTCATTCATTCATTTTTCCATTTACAAAACGGCAACACTGCGCGCAGCAGTGATGCCGCTACATTGGTGCCGCTGCATTGCTGCCTAGCTCGGAATGTGCTCTCATACAAGTTTATAGAGATTGTATGGGGACCGGTAGTGTCGCGGCAGCATGCAGCGTTGTTCGGAATCATACCTTTACACATATCGGTGATCTAGATGGTGATGAGAACTGTCTAAGCGGTGCATAACATCATAAGATTCGAACCCGGGACTTCTATTGGTAGCTGAGCTGTTAATGAGTGTAAGGGCACCACTGATACCTACCGAGCTTATCCTCAGCACTAATGGCTTTGGCTCTAACAGAGATGGTCTGCGATTAAGGAAAAGTTTCAACAAATGATGACGATGCGTTAGGGTCTGGCCACAGTTTCTGGCGGTGCGTTGCGCGGTGCGTCGGGAGGCGCGGCGAGCGGCGTGATTTGCGGTGGTATGCCACAGCTAGACTAGTTGCGACCGCGGCGGCATCAGCGGTGCACGTATTTAGAGAACGGCTAAACCATTAAAATGCCCCTATCAAAAGTGGCACGATATTCCCTTGAAACAAGAGCATTCTTAGCTGAAGATATTATTCAGTCAGAAATAGGAGCGCACCCAGTTAACCAGAAAAGGAGCGAACTTGGCGAATTTCACACCCTTTATTATGAATATAGGAACTATCCCGATAAATTTTTTGAATATACGCGGGCAAGCATAGAAACTTGATTATTATTCGGCCACATACACGAAGACTAAAGATAAAGTTAATTTCAAGAAAATTGTTTCACAATTTCAGTTTGAAATTGTTGTTTTATTTCGTCCCAATTTTTTTTATAACATGCCTATATTTGTGATGTGGATGTTTTGACATTCATATTGCTGGTCTACTCAGTATTTCACTAATACATTGTTCCATATCCATTATTTATTGGCTCAACGCGCGATAAAAACAAAATTATTTGTTTCGGTCGCGCGATGCCTGAATGCGTCCACCGATGCCGCCGCGCGCGCCGCTCTGAGCTGTGGCCGCCTTGATATTGACTAGTACATTTGTTTCACTTGCACATCGCGCAGCTCGTCGCCGCCGCGTCACCGCGCCTCTTGCCGCACCGCAAGTCGCGCCGCCGTGCGCGTCGCCGGTAGCTGTGGCATACTTTATAGGTTGTCTACCATTTGTTTTCGCCGCTCACCGCTTGCCGCGCCTCACGACGCGCCGCAATCCGCACCGCTCTTGGCTGTGGCCAGGAGGTTATAAAGGAGCCAGGTATCGAGTTGGGGCTGCTTACACTACGGACGTTTGAAATCGTTTGTTTGTTTGTTTGCAGGTTGCCATTAAAATAATAGACAAGGCCCGTTTGGATGAAGACAACCTTAAGAAAACGTTCCGGGAAATTGAAATAATGAAAAGATTGAGGCATCCGCACATAGTTAGATTGTATCAGGTATGTAATGACCCTCGCGGAAGACCAGCGCCGGCTCATAAAACTATCATTTGTTATCTTCTATCTACATATAAATAAAACGATAAAGGTCTACAGTTGTGCGCGTATCACGGCAAAACTACTGGATTGATTTCAATTATATTAAAGTTTTATTTATAACACACTTGGCCTTTAACAACAAAAAAAAAATTAAATGTTTGGCGGGTTTGGCCCAGACATCAGAGGGGCAACTCAGATATGGCAATATACAAATTTATTTCATTCGAACAAATACATTTAAACTAGTCATGTGACAGTGAGGGCGGTCACCTAGGGCTGTACTGACTGTCAAACAGGGTTCCACGCACCCACCGCAATAAGGACAGATAGCAATAAGGCCTGCCTTAAGACAAAGGGCGTGCCGGCGCCGGCCCGGGCCACGAGATCGGCAGAAAAATCGGAAAATTCCGTTACATACAGGTCAAGTGTGTAAAAAAGAACAAAAAGCCATCGTCACGCGGTGTACCCAGGCGCGGTCATCCATCCAAGTACTGACCGCGCCCGACGGTGCTTAACCAGTCCGAAAATTCATTAATCCTGAGGATCCTGGTAAGGATAATGACACAAACTATACAGATTATTGTATTGTCATCGGTCCTTGATAAGTGTGTAAAGTTTCAAATCAATCCGTTGTCTTGAAAGGGGCGAAAATCACGTTTAAAGATTCCGTTACATACATAGATACATAACAAGCTAATAAAAGCGTGTAAAAAAAGTGTTCGGTGATGTGTGTTTTCTTGTCGCGGAGAAGTGGGGCAAGCGGGGTAGTAGCGCGCATGCGTACGAAAACTTCTTATATTTTTTCTGTTATTCGACCAGCGAAGCGGGCGGCAAACGTTAGCATAAATTAGTCATAATAATAGGTCTTTACCTATGAAATTGCCGTTCTGCAGTACTGGCCATTTCAAATCAAAATAATTTTTGTTTGGCTAAGAATTCTGTTGTAGTTGCCCATTAATTACTACCTTTTATTGTCACTGTTGTAGTGTGTGGTGTCGCACCAGAATAGCACCACCCCATCTCCTCCCGTGGGTGTCGTAAGAGACGAGTAAGGGATAGAAAGAACGGAGGATGGGCAGCAGCATCTTTCCGTGAGAGCATCACCAACTGCGAATACTGCGATCGCCAACCCGCCTGCCAAGCGTGGCGATTATGGCAAAACCCCCCCCTAAAATGACAGATACACACAGGCCCCGGCCCCTAGTCCCCGGCGGCCCCGTTCGTGGTGGTCACGGTAGCAGCCACATAAGCGACGGGGCAGGGGGTGCGAAGAATCCCCGGGTTCGGATTCGCTACCAAGAACGACGACCTTTGGCCCTGGCAACATACAATGTCAAGACACTGCGGACCAACGAGAAGTTGGAGGAACTGGAGGAAGTTTTGAGCAGACTGCGATGGGATGTTGTGGGGTTATCTGAAGTCCGAAGACAGGGAGAGGACTCAATAATCCTAAATTCCGGAAATCTGCTCTACTTCCGGGAGGGCGACCAACTGTCCCAAGGTGGTGTCGGGTTTCTCGTTCACAACTCTCTTGTGAACAACGTTACTGAGGTGGGGAGTGTTTCGACTAGGGTAGCGTACCTAATACTCAAAATTACCAAACGGTATTCGTTGAAGGTCATTCAGGTTTACGCTCCGACTTCGACACATCCTGACGAGGAGGTGGAAGCCATGTATGAGGACATCTCAACAGCCATCCACACTTCTAAAACCCACTTTAACGTTGTCATGGGAGACTTCAACGCAAAATTGGGGAAACGTAGCGGCGATGAGTTGAGAGTGGGGCAATTTGGGTTCGGAAATCGGAACACCCGAGGCCAGATGCTGGCCGACTTCATGGAGAAGGAGGACCTGTATATGATGAACTCCTTCTTCATGAAGCCAGAACAACGCAAATGGACTTGGATTAGTCCCGATGGTGCCACCAAAAATGAGATTGACTTCATTATGTCGACCAAAAGACAGATATTCAATGATGTCTCTGTGATCAATTCGGTGAAAACTGGGAGTGATCACCGCTTAGTAAGAGGCACATTGAATATCAATCCAAAATTGGAGAGGTCTCGACTGGTGAAGTCTACGCTCCGACCTGCACCCATACAGATCCAAAACCCGGTAAACTTTCAACTCGAATTGCAAAACCGCTTCGAATGCCTCGGTGACTGCGTTGACGTGGACGAGTATAATAACAGGTTCGTGGAAGCTGTTCAAACGGCCGGGTCTAAATTCTTCAAGGCCAGCCGTTCAAAAAGAACCGGAAAAATCTCAGATTCTACTCTCAAATTGATGGATGTGAGACGTCAAATGACCCTTCAGTCCCCGGACGATGCTTCCCAGTATAGGCAGCTAAATAGACAGATCTCCAAGTCCTTGACTCGCGATATCCGCCGCCATAACACAGACTGTGTAAAGGCGGCTATAGAGCGTAACAAGGGCTCTAAAGTATTCGCACGAGACTTGTCTATTGGGCAGAGCCAACTGACGAAGCTGAAGACCGACGACGGCAGGGTCGTTTCGTCTAAACCCGAACTTTTGAGGGAAGTCGAGAAGTTCTACGGACAGCTATACACGACCACACGGGCACCTGTTAACAACAAGGCTAAAGACCCAAGAGCCAAATTAACCCGACACTACACCGTAGATATCCCAGACGTCAGTCTGTACGAGATTAGTGTGGCCCTTAAACAGCTTAAAAACAACAAGGCGCCGGGTGATGATGGAATTACAGCCGAGCTTCTGAGAGCTGGTGGTACTCCTGTGCTTAAAATCCTCCAGAAGCTATTTAATTCCGTCATCCTCGATGGCAAAACGCCGCAGGCCTGGCACGGAAGTATAGTGGTGCTGTTCTTCAAAAAGGGCGACAAAACCCTTTTGAAGAACTTTAGACCGATATCACTTCTGAGCCATGTTTACAAGCTGTTTTCAAGGGTCATCACGAATCGTCTCGCGCGCAGATTTGACGACTTCCAGCCTCCCGAACAAGCCGGATTCCGAAAAGGTTTTAGCACCATAGACCACATACATACGCTGCGGCAGGTTATACAGAAGACGGAGGAGTATAACCAGCCACTATGCTTGGCGTTCGTGGACTATGAGAAAGCCTTTGATTCGATCGAGACCTGGGCGGTGCTTCAGTCTCTCCAGAGGTGCCACATTGATTATCGATACATTAAAGCGTTGAAGTGTTTGTATGAAAACGCCACCATGTCAGTCCGTCTCCAGGATCAGAACTCGAAGCCTATCCGACTGCAGCGGGGAGTCAGACAAGGCGATGTCATATCGCCGATGCTGTTCACTGCTGCGTTGGAAGATGTCTTCAAGCTTCTGGACTGGAACGGACTGGGCATCAACATTAACGGTGAGTACATCACTCACCTTAGATTCGCAGATGATATCGTAATCATGGCTGAAACCATGGAAGACTTAAGCCATATGCTTGATGGCCTCAATACAGCTTCCCAAGGAGTAGGTCTCAAAATGAACATGGACAAGACGAAGATCATGTCTAATGTCCATGTCGCACCTACCCCCGTAACAGTTGGGAACTGTACTTTCGAAATTGTTGACGAATACGTCTACTTGGGTCAAACGATCCAGTTAGGCAGGTCCAATTTCGCGAAAGAGGTCACTCGTCGAATCCAACTCGGATGGGCAGCGTTCGGGAAGCTCCGTAAAATCTTTTCGTCCCAAATACCGCAGTGTCTCAAGACGAAGGTTTTTAACCAATGTGTGTTGCCAGTGATGACATACGGAACGCAGACGTGGTCGCTAACTATGGGCCTTATGAGAAAGCTCATGGTCGCTCAGAGAGCAATGGAGAGGGCTATGCTCGGAGTTTCCCTGCGAGATCGAATCAGAAATGAGGAGATTCGCAGGAGAACCAAAGTAACCGACATAGCCCGGATGATTGCAAAACTGAAGTGGCAGTGGGCTGGGCACATAGCTCGAAGGACTGATGGCCGTTGGGGCAGAAAAGTCCTCGAATGGCGACCGCGTACCGGAAGACGCAGTGTTGGTAGGCCCCCCACAAGATGGACCGATGATCTGGTCAAGATCGCCGGGATAGGTTGGATGAGGGCAGCGCAGGACCGATCATCGTGGAGATCTTTGGGGGAGGCCTTTGTCCAGCAGTGGGCGTCTTCCGGCTGAAATGATGATAAGAATTCTAATTTCAAATTAATTTTATTTTAAAAACATGGAATTCTTTTTCCATAAGTAGTCATTTGTTTATTGATTAGTGTTACATTTTCATCGCATTTCAATCTTTTTCGTCATCATGGATACGTTGAAAATTCGAGTAATTATGGAATATGAGTACCGTCGTGGCAGCAACGCGGCACAAGCGGCACGCAACATCAACGACGTTTACGGAGCTAACACCTACAAACCAACGCACCATCTGTTATTGGTTTGCTCGCTTCCGTTCTGGGAAAATCTGAAAAATGAACCTCGCGGTCGTCCGAAGACTTTGGTCGACAATGACGAATTAAAGGCGATTGTGGAAGCTGGTGATACACAATGTACGGCTGAATTATCAGCAGCTTTCAACGTTAGCGTCAAAACAATATTGGTCCATTTGCGTCAAATTGGCAAGGTAAAAAAGCTTGACAAATGGGTGCCCCACGAACTCAATGATCGCCAGCGCGAAGTACGCGTCGAGACGTGCCTTGCACTGCTCAACAGACACACAAATGAAGGAATTTTGAACCGCATTGTTACCTGCGATGAAAAATGGATTCTGTTTGATAACCGCAAGCGCTCAGCAAGTTGGTTGGATCCTGGTTCAGCACCTAAACAATGCCCTAAACGAAAACTTACCCCTAGAAAAGTGATGGTCACTGTTTGGTGGTCTAGCGCCGGTGTGGTTCATCACAGCTTCTTACCAAACGGGGTGAGCATTACTGCAGATGTGTACTGTGAAGAACTGAACACAATGATGGACAAGCTGGCACATCTCCGTCTCCGCTGCTCCTGCACGACAACGCGCGACCTCATACTGCACATCAGACGGTCTCCAAGTTGCAAGAACTGGGGTTGGAAGTTCTCCGTCATCCGCCCTACTCACCAGACCTTGCGCCTACAGACTACTACTTTTTCCAGAATTTGGATAACTTCTTGGCGGGAAAAAAATTCAATACCCGAGAGACAGTGCAAAATGCCTTTGAAGAATTTGTTGCCTCCCGTCCAGCTGATTTCTTTAAGAAGGGCATCAATAAACTGCCACTGCGTTGGCAAAGATGCATTGATTGCATACGTGATTACTTCGATTAATACAAATAAAAAATACATGAAAAAAATCGTTTAAATTTTTCATACAAAACGGCAATTTCATAGGTAAAGACCTAATATATTGTCGTATGTAAAGCTTACGTGGGAACAAATATCTAGCCATGCCACCTCCAACAGGTCCCAGCAGGAGGTAGAAGTAAAACTGAACCCTAATCGCGCCATCTTTGAATAAAGCTTGAAAAAGCGCGAGATTTTCTGTCCTTGTGATCGAGCGTGGTATTTTGAATACATCGGAGGCAGAACTTCATGAAGATATCGCAACAAATCTATTGGAGACAAGAAACCCCTACGTTTGCAAACTCAAAATGTTCAGATATCTGAACCATATTTACTTTATTTTTCAGGTCATGGAAAGCAGCCATACGATATATTTAGTGACAGAATACGCACCGAACGGTGAAATATTTGGTGAGTAATCGTTATATAATATCTATACTAATTAAATTATGGAAAAGATAGATGCAAAACCGTTTTTATTCGTGCAGGGGCGGAGAAAGAATACTAACCTCTGCGGCAGGGGTCGGCCTGTCGTAAAAGGCGACAAAACAACCCACCCTAGCTACGTGGTAGGGCCTCAAGCCCGTCTGGATGGCGACCACCTTTGCTCTTAAGTATGCCGCCATAATAACCTTGCGTTGTGATTCGGCATTAGTGACCCAAATTCCTGTACCCTTATGGAACAGCAGCGTGTTCGCGATGCCACTGGCGTTGCAAACACCCATAGGCGCCGGTAACTGCTAAATTCTAAGCCAGCCGTCAGCCTGTCTGCTGTCCTACAGCAATAAAAAAGGGATATTATGAGCTAAGAAAAAGAGTTTTTTTCGTGCAGAGGCAGGGTAAAAATACTAACCCCTACGGCCGGAGTCGGCCTGTAGTAAAAGGCGACAAAGCAACCCTAGCTCGTCTGGATGGCAACCACCCTTATTATATATAGCCTTGTGTTGTGTTCCGGCATTGGTGACCTCCTGTATTCCTATAAGACAGCAGCGTGTTCGCGGTGCCTTTAACGTCGCAAACATCCGTAGAAGACGGTAACTGTCTACTATTAAATGGACCGTTAGCCTGTCTTCTGTTCTCCAGCAATAGAAAGAGAGAGGGTCACACCAAGATTTAGTCTTCTTTCTATTGCTCTGGGAAAAGTGATTGCCGAGTAGAGTTCTTCACTATTATTCCTGTGACCATCCAGTTGGATAGCCAGGATTGCCGAGGCGGTATACCCACAGAAAACCCCGGTTGCCTGGGTCTTTGTGGGTCACAGGAATAATTTTTACCTAAGTTAGCCTCTTAAGATCGTAATAAGACCTGTCATATTGTATGGATCTGATTGCTGGGCCGCAAAGAAGAATTATGAAATATTATTGCATGCAGCAGAGATAAGCAGAGATGGCCGATATTGAAAAACATTTTAATCAACTTATGCAATTATAATTATTTATTTATTTTTTATTTATGCAGTACATAATTATTTTCTTTGATGATTTTTGAATGTACACCTATGTATACATATATTATACCTACATGTATATTTACGGAGCGCACGTGCGGTGAGTGTGTATCTATCGATATTTTAACTATCGATGTTTTCTATCGATATTTTTTGGACAAGATATATCGATACTCGATAATAAAAACATCGATATCGTAACATCGATACTTTAGAAAAAAAATAATTACTGCATATCATATCATATCATTTATTCATGAACAAAAAAATTTGTGTCTGAAAATTTCTACATATTAATTTAACCTTTAACAAATAACAAATACTTTAACAAATACATTTAACAAATAACATTTAGTTAACAATAAATTGAAATAAATAATTAAAATCATTAAAATCATTACATTTGTTACATTTCTACATTATACTTATTTATTTTATTACATTTATTAATTTATTAGGTTTTCAAAAATACAAATTATTTATATAAGCTTCACATTGTCAAAATATATACATATAATGGATATTATATGTATATATTTTGACAATGTGAAGCTTATATAAATAATGGATATATACACAACGAGTCAATATAAATTATAAGGAAAAGTATTCTTCTATTGAGTATAAACAATTTTTAATAAGAAAAGATCTAATGCTTTTTTTAAATACATTAAAGTGATACACCTTATTTTTTATATCTATTGGTAATTTATTAAACAATTTTACAGCTTGAAATTTATAGGCATGCATTACTACATTTAGGTTTAATTTGATTTTACTTTTTAAATCTTTTCTTCTTGTGAAATCTCTCTGTTTCCTTTCTTCTAGAGTTCATAAATAAAAAATAAATAAATAATTATAATTGCATAAGTTGTTTTGTAATGTTTCAGATGTTAGTACGTTTATCATAGTCTACATAAAACATCCACGGCTATAGCATTTTAAATTACGATATTATTATGAATATAGAGTAGAAATATCGAGACTCCCGAATCTTTAAATGCGTTTTCCCCAAAAATTTGTATTTTTGAAATAGGCCTTCATATTACTAAGGGAGCGATATATATAAAAAAAAAGAAATAAATAAATATACACATCGAATTGATAACCTCCTCCGTTTTTCGTCGGTTAAAAATTGATAGAATTAGAAAATAAAATATCAGAGAGAGACGAAAAGTAATAGAAAAGCCTGGTATGGCCATATTGTGTGTAAAGAAGAATGTTATATAACAAGGAAAATGCTAGAGTTGATGAGTTTGTGTATCTGGGTTCAAAGTTTACAAGGGATGGAAAGTGTGACAGTGATATTGAAAGAAGAGTGAATGCAGGAAACATGGTGAATGGAGCTTTGCACTCCTTTATGAACAGTCGGAAGGTGTCTAACAAGGCGCGTCTGGCTGTGCATGAGGGGGTGTTGGTTCCGACACTCATGTACGGAAGTGAAAGTTGGGTATGGCAGAAGAAACATGAAAGCAGAATAAATGCAGATGAGAGCGTTAAGAAGTATGATAGGAGTTAAACTGAGTGACAGGATAAGAAATAGTGAGATAAGGAAACGTTGTGGTCTGAAAGAAGATGTAGTGACAAAAATTGACGATTGACGAAAAAAGTGTATAAGGCAAGTGTGAATGGAAGTGTTGGAAGGGGTAGACCTAGGCGGACGTTTCGAGACCAGATCAGGGACGTCTTGAAAAAAGGCCAGCTCAAGAGTACCCTAAATCGAAGGGCATGTATGAAGGGAATAATGAAAGTGGACGAAGCGAAACAAGTATGTAAGGATCGTAGCAAGTGGAAAGAAGTGGTCTCTGCCTACCTCTACGGGAAAGAGGCGTGATTATATGTATGTATGTATGTAAAAATGCTAGAAATGAGACTGGATGGATACAAACTATGGGATAGTCCTTAAAGATTGGTGGAATGTATAAAAGATGGTATGGCAAAAAACTTGTGAATGTTGAGATTATTAACAGAGGAGAGTGGAAAAAGAGAACATGTTGTGCCCCCCACATAGTTGGGATAAGGGCAGGAAGGAGAACTAGCTCTATCTGTGCATCCCGTTGACAGTGACATCTTAACAGCTATAGACCGTGTGTCTAGACAGACAGCGTATGCTTTATCCGTGCAGGGGCGGAGAAAAAACACTAACCTCTGCGGCCGGGGTCGGCCTGTCGTAAAAGGCGACAAAACAACCCACCCTATCTACGTGGTAGAATCCCAAGCCGGTCTGGATGGCGACCACCTTTGGTCTTAAGTATGACGCCATAATAACCTTGTGACCCAAGTTCCTGTACCCTTATGGGACAGCAGCGTGTTCGCGATGCCACTGGCGTTGCAAACAACTATAGGCGACGGTAACTGCTAAATTCTAAGCGGGCCGTCAGTCTGTCTGCTGTCTTACAGCGTTAAAAAATGCTATTAATACGTACCATAGACGAAATCATACACCACGTACGTTTTGGAGATGCTTCTGACATCGGTATTTGTGTTGTAATCGGCAGACCACCTAGTATCGCGGGGGCGGATGTCGGAGGCGGAAGCGGCCAGGGCGTTCGCCCAGATGGTCGCCGCCGTGGGCTACTGCCACGCGAACGGCGTCGTGCATCGGGATCTCAAGGCCGAGAATCTGCTGCTGGATAGAGACATGAATATCAAGGTGAGGAGATCACGGCTGGGGAAAGGGCAAGCCTGGATTCCAGCTATAAGGTATATATAGTTACCATGTGCCGACGGTGACGGAACACACGGTCAGAAATCCTGCATACCAAGATCATTGATATGTGTGACCTGACAGCCCGCCTTGGAGAAGCGTGGCGGGTATGTCCATGTCCATTCTGGCTGTTATTTTTTTTTATAGCGAGATTTCAGCAGACAGGCAAACGGCCCACCCTGACAGGTGGTCACCGTCGCCTATGGACGTCTGCAACATACCATACTGCGTCAGCAGAGGCATTACCAACGTGCTACCGGCCTCGAAGAAATTTTATAACGCCTTTTTTTAAGAACCTCATATCGTACCGCGCTGAGAAAACCTCAGCCGGAAGCTCATCCCAGATCCTGAGAGTACACAACATGAACGTTCTTGAGAACCGTTTCGTACAAGAAAGAAGAGGCTCCAAGAAATGGAGATGAACATCCGGCCGATGGCGGGCAGTGCGGTGGTAGAAAGGCGACGAGGGCACCATTCTGAATAGCTCCTCAGAACACTCCCCGTTGTGTACAGTCTGTAGACGGTAGAATAACATAATAATAAATAATAATAACGGTGTTATTATTATTTATTATTATGTTTTTAGTATACAGGGTGACTGACAAACCCGTCCAAATTCACACAGAAGAATCTTTAGTAAAAGTTATGACAAACATGTATTTTAGTTTAGTATCACATAGTACAAAAATGTTGAGTAATCAGCATCACAAAGTCATTCAAAGAACTCGCAATTTATTTAATACAGCGCTAGAGTGTCAATGACCTCTCCATCTGACCTAGTAAAAGGCCGAGGCCGGCGGTATTGCACCGGGCGAGCGAATACGCACTACTCATTTACGCGGGAGTGACAGAGACAGGTAATAACAGGTTAACGTACGAAGGTTGCACCATAGCACTATTCTGTACGATTGAATTAATGATCATATATGAAATATTTTATGGTGAAAATTTGACATACAACTTTTTGTAAAAATGGGTTCCTTAAATGATGTTTAGTGCGTAAAAAAATTTGGACGGTTTTGTCAAAGTCACCCTGTATATTGCTTTTTCATTAGAAATGTCATTTTTTTAATATGGCACTCTGTACAGTTAGCCGACTTCGGGTTCAGCAACGAGTACACCTGTGGCTCCCCCTTGGCGACGTGGTGCGGAAGCCCGCCTTACGCTGCGCCGGAACTCTTCGAGGGCAGACAGTACGACGGACCGAAGGCCGATATCTGGGTGAGGAAGAGACCACTACATCATCTCCATTTCTTACTCCCCTTAATTGTCCTAAGCCTTTTGGAACTGCCCGATGCGTTTTTTAACAATGCTGAGATACAGCAGACAGGCTGACGATACTGGAACCTGGGTCACTAATGCTGGAAGGCAAGGTTATTGTGGCGGCATACTTATAGACCAAGAGTGGTTGCCATCCAGACGGGCTTGGGGCCCGTATAACGTAGGGTTGTTTTGTTGTCTTTTACAACAGGCAGACCCCGGCCGCAGGTGTCTATTCTTCCCTGGACGGAGTCAAATGGTAGAGGGATATGCTTTCGGGCCTCCGACTTTGGCAGGCTGGGCTGGCTATGGTGGCTTCAGGCAAGCCGATCCTGCGTCCGCTGGAGTGTACTTTACCCCGGCTGCTCCCGGACTCGAGTGTGAGTAACCTTTCAAAATTTTCAAGAGGTTGTTGGTGCTACCCTGCACGCGCTGCAGCTTGGTGCCTCCATTCCTTAGAATGGCACTATAGCCGTCAGTGCGAGCTTCGGCAAACATCCCTGACGCGCTGCAATGCCGAGGCAGCTCCAACAACACTGAAAATATTATTGTACTGAATACGCAGGGCCCCGGATGCTCGCTGCGTACAACTCACCCACAACCCGCCCAAGTAGAAGAACTGGCAAAACGCCTTGAAAAGAGTGATTTTCATCTCCCTTGTACATCGAGCGAATCTTTTTTTTTTATTGCGTAGGACAGCAGACAAGCTGACAGCCCGCTTAGAATTTAGCAGTTATCGTCGCCTATAGGTGTTTGCAACGCTAGTGGCATCGCGAACACGCTGCTGTCCCATAAGGGTACTCACCAGGCTCCTCCTATAACAGGTGGGCTGAAAAGTTCGTAGGCTGACAACATAGATGGCGCTGGCGGTTCGAGGCAATATGATTGCTCGCAGATTTTCTACGTGGTAGGGCCTCAAGCCCTTCTGGATGGCGACCACCTTTGGTCTTAAGTATGCCGCCATAATAACCTTGTGTTGTGTTCCGGCATTAGTAACCCAAGTTCTTGTACTCTTATGAGACAGCAGCGTGTTTGCGATGCCACTGGCGTTGCAAACACCCATAGGCGACGGTAACTGCTAAATTTTAAGCGGGCCGTCATCCTGTCTGATGTCCTTAAGTAATAAAAAAAAGTTATAAATTTGAGGTTAAATGATTTTTTTATTATTTTCCAGTCTCTAGGTGTCGTTTTGTACGTGCTCGTGTGCGGCGCGTTGCCCTTCGACGGGGGAACGCTGCACGAGCTACGGACCATGGTCCTCAGCGGCAAGTTCCGAATACCATACTTCATGTCGCAAGGTTTGTCAATTATATAAGTTTCTTTTATATTCCCTACAACCTTGACTTAAGATGGAAATTAGGAATATCTACACCAAAAAGTTATTAGGGAGCGTTCAAGTATTACGTAACGCAAGGAGATTTTTGACCCCCCCCCCCCTCCCCCCATGTAACGCGCCGTAACGTTATTCTGTACCTCTCACCCCCCCCCCCCCTCCTCCCCCTAATAAATTGTTACGAAACCACCAAGTGACCATTTTTACCTAAGGTGACAATTATGTGGCGTAAAGTATCGGAAAGTTGCTAAAATACAATTTTTTTTGTATTAATCGCGTTAATATTATTTATTAACATTTTAAATGTCTTGTTTTTCTTCTCTGTAGAGTTAAAAAACAATGTTGCGTAACGCGTAGTTCAACCCCCCCCCCCCCCCGCCCTTGTAACGTATCGTAACGTTTTACAAGACCGCCCCCCCCCCGCTCCCCCCAAATTCGTTACGTAATACTCGAACGCTCCCTTCCATATAAGTTGCTTGAGCGTACGAGCTGGACTCTAGCGAGAAACAGATGGTCCCTCAACAGGGAGCTTCGGTTTGAAAAGTAAAATGTTCTAATTATCTTCTTTGTCTTTCTCCTTTCAAGACCGGCAGCATTTTGATAATGACTATTAATATTTTTTCTTCCTTCTCAAGAATAATAACAATAGCTGATAAACGCCCCACCGCAGGGCTCCGGTTTCCCTTTAGCAAGAACGAACAGCACACCCGCCACGCTTGACGCTTTTTTTTTATTGCTGTAGGCCAGCAAACAGGCTGACGGCCCGCTTAGAATTTAGCAGTTACCGTCGCCTATGGGTGTTTACAACGCCAGTGGCATTGCAAACACACTGCTGTCCCATAAGGGTACAAGAACTTGGGTGACTAATGCCGGAACACAACACAGGGTTATTATGGCGGCATACTTAAGACCAAAGGTGGTTGCCATCCAGACGGCTTGGGGCTCTACCACGTAGCTAAGGTTGTTTTGTCGCCTTTTACGACAGGCCCTGTACGGATTGTGCTTATAACATGCATATCAGGTAAGAGGAACTGCCTAACTTAACGGGACTTCTACATTTGTTTCCAACTGTCCACTTCTCTTGTTACATCTACTTTTCTACACTTCTCCAGAATGCGAGAACTTAATACGGCACATGCTAGTAGTGGAGCCAGAGAAAAGATTGTCCCTCCGAGGTGTGGCGAGGCATCGGTGGCTGACGGCGCACCAGCCCGGCCCAGGGCCTCCCCAGACTGGTAAGTACCCTTAACACAATCCCCTTAAAGAAACATGCTTATACTTGTTTGGTGTAACAGAACAAAAATAGCTAAAGATTTCATCCCGTATGCTACAACTCTTTGTTTGTAAAATAAATAGGTACTCAAATATACTCAAATCTATAAATGGACTTAAAAATATTTTTTTTAAATTAAAGTTACTTTTATCACGAATTTTCATAATGGCCATCATTCACCACATCTCTTTCTCTCTCTCTCTCTCTTACACACATATATACGGGTGACTTTGACAAAACTGTCCAAATTCACACAGAAGAATCTTTAGTAAAAGTTATAAGAAACGTGTATTTTAGTTTAGTATCGCATAGTACAAAAATGTTGAGTAATCAGCATCACAAAGTCATTCAAAGAACTCGCCATTTACATAATACGCGCAAGTGTCAATGACCTCGTGCGAGCGAATACGCACTACTCACTTACGATATTTACACGGGAGTGACAGAGACAGTTAATAACAGGTTAACGTACGAAATTTGCACCATATGACTATTCTGTACGATTGAATTAGTGACCATATTTTCCTTGGAATGAAATATTTTATGGTGAAAATTTGACATACAATTTTTTTTTGCAAAAATGGGTTCCGTAAATGATGTTTAGTGCTTAAAAAAAATTTGGACGGTTTTGTCAAAGTCATCCTGTATATGCACGCACGCATACACAAACACAAGCGAAATCATTAGTTTGTTATGGGTCCGTTTAGTATAGTTAGGTTTTTTATTGCTGTAGGAAAGCAGCCAGGCTGACGGCCCGCGTAGAATTTAGCAATTTCCGTCGCCTATGGGTGTTTGCAACGCCAGTGGCATCGCGAACACGCTGCTGTCGCATAAAGATACAGGAACTTGGGTCACTAATGCCGAAACATAACACAAAGTTAATATGGCGGCATACTTAGGACCAAAGAGCTAGGGTGGGTTGTTTTGTCGCCTTTTACGACAGGCCGACCCAGGCCGCAGAGGTCAGTATTCTTTCTCCGCCTCTGCACGGATAAATCTGGTTTCTGTTTTCTTCTTTTTTTGTAATTTTATAATCATATGTATTATTGATCACCAGAGAGGAACCTGGCCCCTGAGATGCAGTGTAAACTACCTAGTTCAGGGGCCACGAGAATTAAACTACATAATAATGTATACGATATTTTTTTCGAAATAACTAGCTGACCTGGCAGACGTTGTTCTGCCATAAAAAAAACAGCGCCATCTATTGGATATTTACTCAATCCAGTCAACTAATTACCTTATACCGCCATCTGTTAGAATCTTATCGAATTAACAGATAATTATGACTGTCAGATAGTAAACAAATAATTCGCAATTAAATAAAACTGCGATTATAAATTGAGATATAAACTATCCTATCTTTCAAGTTGGATAAAACTGCACACAGTGTGCAAAATTTTATTAAAATCGGTTCAGTACTTTAGAAGTCCATAGCGGACAAACAACGTGACACGTAATTTATATTATACATATATAATTATATGTAATGACTATGCTGCGGTGGATGTGTGGAGTGACGCGGAGGGACCGCGTTAGGAACTCCCGCATTCGCGGCAGTCTTCATGTCCGTGACATTGCGGATAAACTGCAGGAGTGTCGGCTCCGTTGGTACGGCCACGTTTTACGGCAACCGGATGCTTACGTGGGAAACAAATGTCTTGCCATGCCGCCTCCGCCGGGCCCCGGCAGGAGGGGTAGACCCAAAAAGTGCTGGTTTGACGTCGTAAAGGGTGATATGCGTGCCAATCGGCTGCTGAAGACCGTGCGAAGTGCAGTAGAAAAAGTCGGAAAGCGGACCCCGGGCACCGAAACGGAAGTTTGGGTTGCGACCGGGATGAACGCTGAGATGATGATGATGATGATATAATTATATGTAATTTAAAATCACATACACATGTATATTTTTGAATAAATACAATTTTTTATCTCCCCCCCCCCCCCCCCCCTATCGTCACGTAGTAAGAAGGTGTGTTCCTTAAAGTACCAGGAGATTACAGGGATGTGGGAGTAAATCATTGCCATCTGTTTCCCCCGTACCGTCCGCGTATAAGTGCATCCCTGTGTGCAGACCTGTCGATCGGCGAGTGCGCGTGCCATCCGGGCGGGCGGAGGGCGGGCGACTGCGCCTCCCACGACACGGTGGTGGCCAGGATGCTCACGTTGCCCAATCTCACACACCAGAATATAAAACAGGTGAGATGTGCGCATATTTTTTTTCCTATTCTGTTCGCTTTTTCTTTTTTTTTTATTAATACTAAATCTATACAAATAAATAAAATTGGAGGGTCTGTTTGTAATATTAAAATAACCGCTTTTTACTAAGTTCATTCGGACGTATACACGGTACATATACCTAGTCAGGTCATAAATTCTGTCACATGTTTAATGTAAAATAATTGTAACAAGTTTATTCATTATGTAACCATTTATATACCAAAATGAACTTAACAAAACATAGATTCTTATGACATTAAAGTTTATTCAAAATGACCTCCGTGATTTTGAATACAAGCCTTCAATCTGCGCGGCCAGTCCTCTATCGCAGCACGAACGAGGTCCATGTCAATATCGGCGGCTGCCTTAATCAAGGATGTCTTGAGTGACTCCAAATTGGGATGAGGCTTTGAGCACGCCTTTTCCTCCAAGTGTTGCCATATCTTGTAATCTAACGGATTCAAATCTGGACTGGAGGAGGGCCAGTCTTCGTGCCGGATGAAGTCGATTTCACGCGCCGCCAGCCAGTCTTGTGTGCTCTTCGCTCTATGAGCTGGCGCCGAATCTTGTTGGAATACCCAGTGCCTGTTATTGAACATGGTATGAGAAACAGGTACCACAAGGTTCGTCAGGACTGTATTTTGATACACAACAGCATTCGTTTTTACACCTTTCTCACAAAAATGTACCTCTGTTAAGCCCCAATAAGAAACTCCCAACCATACCATGAGCGAGGATGGAAAATGACCTCGTTGGACACGCGGAATACGGTTGCTCGCTTCTTCACTACTGTGTGCGTACACCTTATCATTTTGTTTGTTGTAGCTCTCTTCTACGGTAAACATTTTTTCATCCGAAAAAAGAATTTCCCGATATTTTTTTCCCGCGTACCGCTTCAACAAAGCGCGGCATCTCTTCAGTCTCAGGTCCATTAGACGAGCATTCAAACGATGTCCTGTTTTTCTTCGATATGCCCGAAGCCCTAAGTCTTCATTTAACACCATTTTCACCGTGGTTCTGCTTAACCCCATCTGAAGGGCCAACAGTTTCTGCTTACATTTGGGATTTCTTTGAATTCGTGCCTTCACAGCTTTTATCACTGCTGGAGTCCTAACAGACCGAGGGCGACCACTTCTTGACCTGTCATCTACACTAGAGTCTTCATTGTATCGTTTGATGGTACGATAAATGAATCTTTTGGTTATATTCAAATTTTTCAGTATGTTAAAAATTTGAATTGGCGCGTAACCGCAACGATGCAACGCAATAACTGCAACACGGTCTTCTTTAAACGTCCACTCCATATTTAAAAAATGAGTAAAATTCTAAAAGTATACATTTTTATTTTCATGAACAATTCGAGATTCGAATTCAATAAACTTTTTTGTGGCCAGCATTCTAAAAGAAAAGTTTTTACTGTGTGACAATACTTATGACCTGACTAGGTATATACCAAAACAACATTTATTACAATTTTTGTCTGTCTGTCTGTCTGTCAGTTTGTTCCGGCTAATCTCTGAAATGACTTAACCGATTTTGACGGGACTTTCACTGGCAGATAGCTGATGTATCAAGGAGTAACTTAGGCTATTTTTATTTTAGAAAAAAAAAATATTTTTGTTAAAAATGATAAGTTTCGGAAATTTAAATTTCCAATTTAAGTTGACCTCAGATTTATATCATCAATCATATAAAATAGGGTTCAGCTTTCAAAATATTTTAGGGTTTATAGGGTTTGTTATCAATCCATAATAAACCAAAAGATATATCCAAAAAATGCTGCCCAAAGTCACTACTCCACGCGGACGGAGTCGCGGGCACAGCTAGTAGCATATAAGATAGTATCGATCACTGTTCAAATGTTTAATCCCGGTTGCTTTTTTTTTTATTGCTATAGAACAGCAGACTGGCTGACGGCCCGCTTAGGATTTAGCAGTTACCGTCGCCTATAGGTGTATGCAACGCTAGTGGCATCGCGAACACGCTGCTGTCCCATAAGGGTACAGGAAATTACCCTTATGGGAACCTTACTTATGCTTACTTACATCTTGAGCATGCGAATGCCCCTGACCCCGCCTCCCCTCATCAATCCCAAAAAAAACATTACAATTAGAACGTCCTGCATTGGTTACACCAGTACATATTAGTTTTCTAATATGTCTTGTTATTATTATCATTATCGTGAAACCGATCTTCGATTCTCCCTCTTCTTTTTCTTTTGCCCCCTTCTCTTTCTTTCGATCACTCCCCTAACCCCCCCTCTGTCTCTAACCCCGCCCCTCTCTCCCTCTTTACTGAAATTTGTTTTGATTTAAATACTGTTGCTCTTCAGGCTGTGGAGGAGGAGAGGTTCGACCACATATCAGCGATCTACCACCTTCTCATGGACAAGCTGCAGCAGAGGAGCAGCGCCAGGAACAGCCTGCAGCACAGGGGTGAGTGGAATACTACCTTAAAAAAAGAAGACAAACGTTGTGCACTTTTTTGTGATGGGAGAAAAGTGTTAAACTCGCGTTAGGACACGTGACCTGATCGAAAATTCGTAAGATCCGTAAGACGGAGTTTTGCTCGAGTAATACCAAGCTTATTAATAATGACTTAAGGTTTATTTTATAATGTAACTTTTAAATGATTGCATTACATTACTTATACATATCTATTCGAATTGCGACTTTATTACAATGAAATACAGTTGAGTTTTTGAAGTGAGAAAACATCTTTAGGCGCGTTGAGCACTTTTTGGATGTTAATGACCAATTTAAACTTTAATGCTTGATCATAAACACTTCTTTATAAACCGAAAATAATAATCTAATAGCTCGATGATACAATTCACAAGTTACTTACATAGTTTTTCACTTCTATCGGCAGTCTCCAAAGACTGCCCCGCGTGTTTTTTTTATTGTTGAGGAGCAGGAGACAGGTCCAATCTTAATAATAAACAGTTACCGTCGCCTATGGATGTTTGCGACGGCAGGGGCACCGCTTAAAGATACTGGAACTTGGGTTACTTGTACAGAACAGAATAAAATACACTATGGCGGCATATTTACGTAGCTAGTAGGGTTGTTTTGTCGCCTTTTATGATATACCCCAGCCGCTGGGGTTGTTATTATGCGCCTCTACATGGAGAAAGACACACTAGGAAAATTTATGGGGGATATTTTATGTTGATATATATATTTTACAGATTCCTTGGATTCGAACACGGGACAACCCCTAGATCTCACTAGTTGTAAGGTTAGTGGCATATACCAACAACTTTGATATGTTGAATACTTGTCAAGGGTGCTAACATTTTTTTTTTTGTTTTTGTAAAGAGATTGAGTCGTCACCCAGTGACGGCGGCAGTGTGACGCTCGTTCGGGTGAACTCGCCTTCACTCGGATAAGGGCACTCACTACAGATATCAATAAATATAGATAGCACAGCACTTGTGTTATGGGTACTAGACAAGACTAGAAAGAAAGAAGAAAGATTACTTTCTTTCTAAATCGAAAACCTTCTTCGACGACTGGAGACCACAACGTTGGATTTTGGACTTGCAAACAATCGCGATAAAACCAAAATGATGATTGTAGATCGAGCCGACAACAACCAACCGGGAGACCAAAATATAGCGGGATGCGAGGTATTCAAGAGCTACGTGTATCTGGGCTCCACTATCACCAACGCTGGAGGCTGTGAAGAGGAAATTCGAAGACGTTGCGCCATCACTAGATTAACCGAAGACCGCAGAATAACCACAAATACAAAAGTTCGGCTAATGAGACGCCTGGTCTTTCCAATCTTCCTATACGGAGTTGAGACGTGGACGCTGAGGATGCAAGACCGTCGTAAGATTGACGCACTGGAAATGTGGTGTTGGAAACGCCTGCTCAGAATCCCATGGACCGCGCACCGTACCAACGTTTCGATCCTGAAGCAACTTAACATCCAAGATAGATTATCGTCAACTGTGCCAATACGAATCCTAAAGTTCTTCGGGCACATCACCCGTAACGAGGACTCGATGGAACGGCTGGTTGTGCAAGGGGCAGTCGAGGTCAAAAGATCTCGCGGGCGCTCTCTAACCTCATCAAATCTGTGACGCACTCCGGTATCAATGATTGCTCTCACTCTGACGGACATCGATGTGAATGGCGGCGCATCGCAAAAACAGCGGTGGCCCAGATATTGACCGACGCATGACCACGACCACTCTGTCAAGAGTGCATGAATAAGAAAATATTATATTAGCGTTACATGGGAGAGCGTGACGTAAACTGTTACGTCAAAGTCAAAGTAGTATTCAATATCGACATAATTAACCTGTATTGTCAAAATTCGATTATATTATGGACCATAAACAAGACATGTGTGTGCGATAGTGCGTACATGTTTGTCTGTTAGTCGTGGTAGACTGTGTGCAGTATTTTTTCTTAATTTTTTGTTAGCTTAAAGCATGTTTTAAAAAAATACTTTCTGCACTTCTCCATATAAATTTTTAAACAAATTTCATCTTCTTCCGTCCATACGATTTAGGGGTACAAATTTTTCGCTTTAATTTATTAATATACAGGGTGACTTTGACATACCCGTCCAAATTCACACAGAAGAATCTTTAGTAAAAGTTATGAGAAACATTTATTTTAGTTTTGTATCACATAGTACAAAAATGTTGAGTAATCAGCATCACAAAGTCATTCAAAGAACTAGCAATTTACATAATACGGCGCTAGAGTGTCAATGACCTCTCCATCTGACCTAGTAAAAGGCCGAGGACGGCGGCATTGCACCGGGCGAGCGAATACGCACAACTCATTTACGCGGGAGAGACAGAGACAGGTAATAACAGGTTAACGTACGAAGGTTGCACCATAGCACTATTCTGTACGATTGAATTAATGATCATATATGAAATATTTTATGGTGAAAATTTGACATACAATTTTTTTTGCAAAAATGGGTTCCTTAAATGATGTTTAGTGCGTAAAAAAAATTTGGATGGTTTTGTCAAAGTCAACCCTGTATAGATGTCGTTATTTCTGATTGCCGTTTTATTTAATTTTTTGTTTTAGAATTCGGAAGAGGAGCAAATGGAGGCGGAGGAGTCCATGTCCCAGGACTGCTTGGTGTCGGTCGCCAGTCTGTCGGCGGACTACTTGACAGACGGGCCGGACAGCCTGGAGAAGGTGGGTCCACGCAGACGACAAGCGCCCGTTTACTGTACACTATACATTAGATTTTTTGATCATATAATTATAAGCAGGTCAAATGAACAGCAAAGCGTTTTTGTTAGGGATACATCACAACTGATCTTTAAAAAAAATACATAAAAATAACATTGCGTCCTACCCGGGCTCGGGTCTCCGGACATTACATCCGCCTTGCTTGTCAGGCGGATTGACGGGTTTCACATACCGGTAAATTCGGTATGCAAGGTGGGATTCGAACTTGGGATCTCTACCTTGGTCTCCGTGTGTAATATCACTGAGCTACCAGGTACATACTAAACATAAACACTCGGTCTCTGGATGGAAATCGAACCCGTTGCGCCACAGAATTTAGTCATTACACTATGTAAGTACCAGGACATCAAAAACAGGAAGAAGGTGAACTTGTTTTGTGAAAGATTTACAAGAAATTCGATAAAACAAATGTCATTAAAGTCTGGTCCCTTAAATAAGGCCAAGGCCTGTCTCTTTCCAGAGAAGTCGTTAAAGGAGACGAATTACTGTTTTCGAATTCCATTGGGGGTAAAAAAAAATTACAATCTCTGTGAGGTATTATCGTGAAAAGGGGGCTGAAGGGCGCTGTGACTGACCAACAGTGGGCCCCGAGGTCCCAAAATAAATGCATCCCCTACAATGATCAGGTTATTTAAGTACCAGGACATCAAAAACAGGAAGAAGGTTAACTCATTTAAAGATTTATAAGAAATTCTATATAAAATAGATGTCGCTAAGGTCTGGTCCCTTAAATAAGAATAAGGCCACTCTGTCTCTTTCCAGAAAAGTCGTTGAAGGAGACGAATTACTGCTTTGAGTTCCGTTGGGGGTTAAACAGCAGTAGCTAGAACAGAAATTAAAATTTAAAAAAAATTACAATCTCTGGGAGGTATTATCGTAAAAAGAGGGCTGAAGGGCGCTGTGACTGACCAACAGTGGACCCCGAGGTCCCAAAATAAATGCATCCCCCACAATGATTAGGTTATGTAAGGACAGTACCAGGACATCAAAAATTAGTAGCGGTGAATATATCTCCGTGTTTGTGTAGTTCGGTGAAGGGGTCCCCACCCCCTGCGAGGAGCCTCTCCACCAACAGTCCCAGATGCAGGAGCCCCACGCCACCAGGCGGCACACCGTCGGACCAGGGGACTGCAGGCATACACAGGTAACGTTCCAAATCTTAGGTGCAATTAAATAAAACATAGGCTAAGGTCTGAAATAAAAATAAAAACAAAACTAATACAAATCTCTTGAAATACAAAAACACAACTTTACCAAAACAATAGAAAATATGCACTGTCCCGCCGAAATATCAATTACCAAACAATATATTACGTTTAAAAAATCAACCAATCACATCATCTTCGCGATCGATATTAAGTTATAAATATCGTTTATTTACCATTTCTAACAAATAAAAATAGATTGTGCTTTATTTTTAGGGACATAGAGCATACAATCAAATCATCAAAATTCAATATTTACATGATAAGTTGAAAACATCTGCAAGGCGAAAATAAATATTATGCATTGAGGAATAAAGTTGAAACCTGCATGTATATAATTATCAATAACTACCTACGCGACTACACGCAGTGTATTTGTTAAACGGTATTTTTAACCGTTTTGTTTAATTTTATTTATCGAATAGAAGTGTTAATTTTTTTTACCTGTAAATTTATTTGTTAATGGTTATATTTTCCACTACTAATGCATACTAGTGGTGGCAAATTTAATATAACCATTAACCAATAAATTTATCGGTAAAAAAATCATTTACCAATTAACAGATAAATAAATTCAACCGTTAACGCCATCTTTAATGCATACATATATAAGACAATGCCTTAAATTGTATTTTTATTTAGGAATTGTAAATTTTAAAAACCATTGCGTTGCTCTGAAAGTAAAGATTTATTTTATAATTTACATAATACATAATAGAACAATTTGTTAAACTTAAATAATATTACCTACCTGAAAGTAAAGAAACGACAATTAAAGTAATTTTTCAATTTGTCAATTCCATCTTCCTAATATTTACAATTTATATAATTAACTAAAAATACAAACATAAAATAAAAATCACATTTTGACAGCTGTCAATATATCTGCTTTACCGACGTTTGTCGTCATTACTCCTAACACCATCTATCTAAAATACTGTTTTATTGACAGTAAAAATTAAAGAGACACAGTTTCTTTACACATATAAATACATATATAGGAAACTTTTTTAATAAAAAAATACAAACTAAAATGAAGCACGCTGTATATACTCGGGCCGCTGCTCAAAATCGGTTTGCTACCAGCGAGCGGCGCGAAGAATATGTACGGCAAGCGCACAACTACCCACTTAGTTCCAAGATTATTAAACGATTTACCAACAAATATAAGAGATAATATAACCCAAAAAAATATTAAAGCCTCACTTAAAAAATACTTTTTAGAGAAATTGTAAGCTAAATTTACTCAGTCATTTGAACGTGCGTAGACTTTAGTTTCGATGGCATTGTACAAACCTTAGTGGTTTTTTGTGCTGTTATTTTATTAAGCCAATGTAATAACTGTGAATTTGATAAATAAATTAAAAAAAAAAACATTGTTGATTCTGGTCTAGTTCTTTAGGGAAATACCTAGTCAGGTCATAAGTATTGTCACACAGTAAAAACTTTTCTTTTAGAATGCTGGCCACAAAAAAGTTTATTGAATTAGAATTTAGAATTGTTCATGAAAATAAAAATGTATAACTTTTAGAATTTTACTCATTTTTAAATATGGAGTGGACGCTTAAAGAAGACCGTGTTGCAGTTATTGCGTTGCATCGTTGCGGTTACGCGCCAATTCAAATTTTTAACATACTGAAAAATTTGAATATTGCCAAAAGATTCGTTTATCGTACCATCAAACGATACAATGAAGACTCTAGTGTAGATGACAGGTCAAGAAGTGGTCGCCCTCGGTCTGTTAGGACTCCAGCAGTGATAAAAGCTGTGAAGGCACGAATTCAAAGAAATCCCAAACGTAAGCAGAAACTGTTGGCCCTTCAGATGGGGTTAAGCAGAACCACGGTGAAAATGGTGTTAAATGAAGACTTAGGGCTTCGGGCATATCGAAGAAAAACAGGACATCGTTTGAATGCTCGTCTAATGGACCTGAGACTGAAGAGATGCCGCGCTTTGTTGAAGCGGTACGCGGGAAAAAAATATCGGGAAATTCTTTTTTCGGATGAAAAAATGTTTACCGTAGAAGAGAGCTACAACAAACAAAATGATAAGGTGTACGCACACAGTAGTGAAGAAGCGAGCAACCGTATTCCGCGTGTCCAACGAGGTCATTTTCCATCCTCGCTCATGGTATGGTTGGGAGTTTCTTATTGGGGCTTAACAGAGGTACATTTTTGTGAGAAAGGTGTAAAAACGAATGCTGTTGTGTATCAAAATACAGTCCTGACGAACCTTGTGGAACCTGTTTCTCATACCATGTTCAATAACAGGCACTGGGTATTCCAACAAGATTCGGCGCCAGCTCATAGAGCGAAGAGCACACAAGACTGGCTGGCGGCGCGTGAAATCGACTTCATCCGGCACGAAGACTGGCCCTCCTCCAGTCCAGATTTGAATCCGTTAGATTACAAGATATGGCAACACTTGGAGGAAAAGGCGTGCTCAAAGCCTCATCCCAATTTGGAGTCACTCAAGACATCCTTGATTAAGGCAGCCGCCGATATTGACATGGACCTCGTTCGTGCTGCGATAGAGGACTGGCCGCGCAGATTGAAGGCCTGTATTCAAAATCACGGAGGTCATTTTGAATAAACTTTAATGTCATAAGAATCTATGTTTTGTTAAGTTCATTTTGGTATATGAATGGTTACATAATTAATAAAGTTGTTATAATTATTTTACATTAAACATGTGACAGAATTTATGACCTGACTAGGTAGATTCGAGTCGACTGAAAACCCTTCGCTTATAAATACAGGTCGACTGACGGAGTTTTTTTTTTTATAATTTATTTTAATCGTAGGGTAGTGACTTGGGGGTGTGCGGGGCGGCTTCAGCAGACCTAAGGCCTTCGCCGTTGTACAGTTCGGCACATTTCAATGTAAGTATTGAAACTGGCTATATACCGCGGTTTCGGCCACTTTCTTTTATTTTCTCTTCGTAACCTTTCATCACTCTTTTGTCAATTTTTATTATATGGTGTTAGCGTTGCCTCTAACGTTGCAAACATACACAGGCAACAGTTACTGTTTTAGTATTACAAATTGTAGGACACCGTATCTTCTATTACAGGAACTGTCTCCAGAACTCCGTGCAGGGGTGGAATTATAATACTGACCCCCTGCGGCTAGGGTCGGTTTGTCGTAAAAGACGGCAAAACGACCGTAGCTAAATAGGGCCAAGCTCTTCTGAATGGCAACAACTCCTGGCCTTTAAACATGCCACCGTAATAACCTTGTGGTGTTCCGGCATTAGTGACCCAGGTTTCAACGGTGCGCTTAGCGTTGCAAACATCCATAGGCAACGGTGATTGCTTACTATCGTAAGTTTTATCCGTGCAGGGGCGAAGAAAGAATACTAATCTCTGCGGCCGGGGTCTTCTTGTCGTAAAAGGCGACAAGGTTGGCTAAGTGGTAGGGCCTTAAGCCCGTCTGGATGGCGACCACCTTTGGTCTTAAGTATGTCGCCATAATAACCCTGTGTTGTGTTCCGGCATTAGTGACCCAAGTTCATGTACCCTTATGGGACAGCAGCGTGTTCGCGATGCCACTGGCGTCACAATCATCCATAGGCGACGGTAACTGCTAAATTCTAAGCGGGGCCTCAGGCTGTCTGCTGTCCTACAGCATTAAAAAAAACTATCTTAAGTATGTCTGCCTCCAAATAACAAGCAAAACCGTGGTCGTTTACAGCACCTCACTCCTGTTCTTTGTCTATATCCAATTCGCAGAACGTTGCCAATGTATTGGCGTATGTATTGTATAAAATGGGAGACTTCTTTTCATATTCTAACTACTGTATTAAAGAAGAGAGTGTTCAGGTCTTCTTCCTCTCATATTGGTACCCCGCCATGGTTTAGGGCTTCCAGTTAATAATATTTACCCCACTTTAAACTCGGGAGGGCCGAGACAAGTCTGCGTTGGCCCATGTTGGTCATCGTTGCCTTGTATTGGCCTATCTGAAGCTCCGTGAATTTGAAGAGAATTAAATGTAATGAGTAAATCGTATTGGGATCATGAACAAAAAATAATATTTTTTTTTCTCAAAATTATTGCTAATTCCTTTTGACAAAATCATTTAAGAAAAAATTAAAAGTACTTGCGTACAAAGTACACATGTCAGAAGTCACTTCTTTGGCAAACTAATTTTTGAATCTTGTTTATATTTATACTAATCTAAAGTTTTAGATTTCCGAGACTTATAGGGAGGGAAAAAAGAATTTAATGAATTTAATTGTCATTAAAATATTAAAAGTGTCGAAAATTAACACAAATTATAAATTTAATTTTAATTTATTTCATCTATATCTACATTATTTGATGTGATTTCTGTTGGTATTGTTGTGACTAAAGCATTATGATAAGTAAAATATGCAATATAAGTTCGTGCTACCACCTCTCGCTCCGTGGCACTGTGCGTGATGCGACGTTCGCCCTTTCTCACTCTCTCTCATCATCATCATTTCAGCCGGAAGACGCCCACTGCTGGACAAAGGCCTCCCCCAAAGATCTCCACGATGATCGGTCCTGCGCTGCCCTCATCCAACCTATTCCGGCGATCTTGACCAGATCATCGGTCCATCTTGTGGGGGGCCTACCAACATTGCGTCTTCCGGTACGCGGTCGCCATTCGAGGACTTTTCTGCCCCAACGGCCATCTGTCCTTCGCGCTATGTGCCCAGCCCACTGCCACTTCAGTTTTGCAATCATCCGAGCTATGTCGGTGACTTTGGTTCTCCTGCGAATCGCCTCATTTCTGATTCGATCTCGCAGGGAAACTCCGAGCATAGCCCTCTCCATTGCCCTCTGAGCGACCATGAGCTTTCTCATAAGGCCCATAGTTAGCGACCACGTCTGCGTTCCGTAAGTCATCACTGGCAACACACATTCGTTGGCAACACTCTCTCTCAATCAGTCTCAATCGATCTCTCCCTCTCCTTCGACAAAAACGTTTCACGTCTTCGTGACGTTTCATCCGTAAAAAATTTACCCTCTTGCGCGCAAAGAAGTTTCACTTCAAAATATTATCTTCTTTATTTTTTACTAGGTGGTAGGGTCTCAAGGCCGTCTGGATGGCAAACCACCCCTTGTCCCTAAATATACCGCGGTAATGACCTTATTTTATTCTGGCATTAGTTAACCCATGTTCCAGTACCTCTGAGACAGCAGCGTGCCTGCTGTGCCTCTGGCGTTATCATCAGCTTGTTCCTCAGCTAATAAAACGATATAATTTTGTATTGTCTTTGGTTACAAAAGAGTAGCGGAAGTAATTTAACGTGTCTATGGTGCGCAGCAACAGCCGCCGGCGAACGTGTCTCTGCTGCCGAACACGAATCTGGCTTCGAAACTGCCCGCCGTGCAGAACCAGCCGCCGCGCTACTTCAGCGTCAAGGACCAGCACCTGCTGAAGCCGCCGCACGCCATGCAGACCCACGGTAAGAGAACACCCACACGCCACCCGTTTAGAGGGCGGGCTCTTTAAAATTCCACGCCTGGTCACAGGTAGGGGGTTTAGATTTTCATCACGCACTCAATATCCTTTAAATCTCGCGCTTTTTCGAGCCAAATTGTTATTTTTTAACTTTCTGTTTGCAAAAAATTATTGAAAGCTCTATTTATGATTTGACGACATCTATGGAGTAACGGATGACGCATTTCGGTGCGCTTGCGCAGGTCACGGGTTCGATTCCCGTCTTTGTTTATGTATAATATTGTTACGGGTTGTGGGTACCGGGATTGGAAGAAAATACCAGTTGAAGAGAAAACGCCTTTATCTAATAATAAAAATTACAATCAACACAGAATTCACCTCTTTAGACGACGCACACGCTTCTCTCGAGATACACTCGCGTTTCGATCCGTCCGGCCGACGTTCCAATCTCTCGTGACGAAGTAGTTGTCCAGGTTCGCTGTCTCAGTGTTTGGTGACCGGGTTCAGTGTTTCAGAGGGTCACCATTTGGGTTATAAATGAAACAACACCAGGGATGGTTTAGCTGAATCAATACGGAAGCCGTATTGAGTACTGATCCCGTACTGAATAATTTATTTCAAAATTCGTGCTCTTTATATATGAATTGGCTGGGGATCGTCGACCAATCAGAAGCGTTTAAAAAGTAAACAAATGCAGATGTTTTACACGACACAAATTCTTGGAAATTAAATATTTCAACCATGGCTTGACAACAGGATTATCGTTTCTTCGAAATTTGGTCGAGTCCTCGTCCCGCACTCCGCCTCCTCAGGCAACGTTGATACGCGCGTTCGCGGCGTTCGCGGCGTTCGCGCCGTTCGCGGTCATTCCCGGCTGAGACGTTGCGCAGTGAGCGTGTGGTCGCGTTGTCGATTTAATATGTACGTTGTTATTATTATCGCCCGAAGTCTCTTCCGAGAAATGTAATGAAGATGAGGGCGATGCTTCGTGGATAGTACATATGCGACGTGGCCGATGATTATGTATGATGACTTTTCAGAGCTTCCCTGTTCCTTAATATGATATGGTGGCTATAAGTGCTTCGCCGTATCGTTGTCGCACAGTCTCGAAACCCTTTCGATTCCTTCACTCTCTTTCCCTTGTTTCGTGTTGCGTTTCGCTAGCCCGTGCCAGTCTGCCCCGTGCGCCGCTTGTCGCGTTTATATAATACCCGTATAAATTTCCAGAATGTTCCCCATTGCGTCGTTCAACTGTATGTATATCCTTGCCAAACAAGTATTCCCGTGTTTGCTATTTATTTCTAGAAACTATATCTATCTCGCTCTAACACTTGTCCGGTCCTATATCTCCATCCTGCTTTTGTGTTCCTTTATTTCTACAAGTTTATGGAACGTTCTACGGCGATATTGTTAAGGCACAGCATACACCCTGTACACTTATGGGGAAGAAATTCCGCCACACGTATTCGTCACAATATGTATTTATTTATAAAAAAAATTAGTATATAAGTAGTATGTCAGTTGTCTAGTATCCAAAACACAAGTGCTACGCTACTTAGTTTAGGACTACATGGCGCTGTGTGATTTGTCATAAAATATTTATTTATTTATGATTTACTATGTGAAACTTCCTCTCATAAACCAGTCTAAATAGTAGCTGTACTAGCGCCGCACCTTGGGATTGCAAGTTCCTGTACCCTAATGGGACAGCAGCGTGTTCGCGATGCCACTGGCGTTGCAAACACCCATAGGCGACGGTAACTGTTAAGTTCTAAGCGGGCCGTCAGCCTGCCTGCTGTCCTATAGCAATAAAAAAAATCTACAAAAACTTCCCGATTGAATTTGATAGATTGTTTTGTTGTAGTTTGGAAGTGAATCAAGTTTTTGGACCCACCCCTTCGGCCGGGGTTCGGGGGAGGGGCGATGTATAGCTAAACATTAGTTTCCACAACTACCCTCAACATTAAATTAACTTTTTTAAATATATTGGTTTTGTATACAGGGTGACTGACAAACCCGTCCAAATTTTTTTTACGCACTAAACATCATTTAAGGAACCCATTTTTACAAAAAAAATTGTATGTCAAATTTTCACCATAAAATATTTCATATATGATCATTAATTCAATCGTACAGAATAGTGCTATGGTGCAACCTTCGTACGTTAACCTGTTATTACCTGTCTCTGTCTCTCCCGCGTAAATGAGTAGTGCGTATTCGCTCGCCCGGTGCAATGCCGCCGTCCTCGGCCTTTTACTAGGTCAGATGGAGAGGTCATTGACACTCTAGCGCCGTATTATGTAAATTGCGAGTTCTTTGAATGACTTTGTGATGCTGATTACTCAACATTTTTGTACTATGTGATACTAAACTAAAATACATGTTTCTCATAACTTTTACTAAACATTCTTCTGTGTGAATTTGGACGGGTTTGTCAAAGTCACCCTGTATATATCCTACACCGGTCGATTAAGTTGAAGAAACAGTAAGAGAGACAGGTCTATAAGACCATCATTGGGCCTGTCCTTTTAATAGGGCTGTGAAACTTGGACCCTACTAGAGCGACACAAGCAGGAACTGCGTGTAACGGAGATGAATACGCTGCGGTGGATGTGTGGAGTGACGCGGAAGGACCGCGTTAGGAAGTCCGGCATTCGCGGCAGTCTTCATGTCCGTGACTTTGCGGATCAATTGCAGAAGAGTAGTCTTCGCTGGTATGACCACGTTTTAGCGCAACCGACTGGTTACGTGGGGAACAATTGGGGCCCCGGTTGGAGATGTAGACCCAGAAAGCGCTAGCTTGACGTTGTAAAAGGTGATATGCGTGCCAATGGACTCACTACCAGCGATGCCAAAGACCGGGCAAAGTATGAAACGATTCCTATATTTCTTTTTGTAGCGTCGACGTTCGGACGCCGCGCCTCAGACGGAGGCGCCCACGTGCCTCGAGGTCGAGAGCGGGCCTGTTGCCACTCTGCGCCTACGCATCACGTGAGTCTTATATTTTAGGATTTCTTCTTCCTGCCATTATCCCACAAATGGGTGGGGCAAAATATGTCCCCTCCTTCCACTTGGTCTACCTCTCCTTTTCTGTATGTTATCTCTAAACGAGCAATTCTTGTGTGTGTATATATATATATATATATATATATATATATATATATATATATATATATATATATATATATATATATATATATATATATATATATATATATATATATATATATATATATATATATATATATATATATATATATATATATATATATATATATAATTAGAATCTCGGAATCGGCTCTAACAATTTTCATGAAATTTAGTATACGGGGAGTTTCGGGGGCGATAAATCGATCTGGCTAGGAATCATTTTTAGAAAATGTCAAAAGGTGGCGTTTGAGTAGTCCCAATTTAAACTGAAAAATGACTCTTCCTGACATCTATCGGCGAATAGTAATACAATTTTTTTAAATTGCTTTAACGACACAACAACACTAAAGCTATTCCAGCAGATGGCGTTGTTAAGTAACACGAAGTCAATGAGTGTTTGCTTTGAGGTTAGACTAAGAAAATCAATTGTTAATTTCCAAAAAACACAATTTATAAAAAAAAAATACCGAGCAAAGCTCGGTAATCCGGATATTTTGACATTATATGATCAAGCAACGTATATTTTAAGAATTGCTTGGTGAATTTATTCCGATGAGTCATTGTCATTCCTTCCTAATGGTTTCTATCCGTGCAGGGGCGGAGAAAGAATACTAACCTCTGTGGCCGGGGTCGGCCTGTCGTAAAAGGCGACAAAACAACCCACCCTAACTACGTGGTAGGGCCTCAAGCCCGTCTGGATGGCGACCACCTTTGGTCTTAAGTATGCCGCCATAATAACCTTGTGTTGTGTTCCGGCATTAGTGACCCAAGTTCCTGTACCTTTATGGGACAGCAGTGGGGTAATCTGGATATTATTTACTCCAATTGCGAATTGTGGAGATTAGTTGAAGGCGTATCGAGGATTAATGAGCTGGTGATTCGCAGGTTTCAGACAGCGGTACGCCGGCGCGGGCGGAGGACGGCGACCAGGCCGAGTCACAGTCCGCGGATTCCTCTTACAATAGTAATTTGTGCAGGTCAGTTTGTAGTTTTTTAGGACTTAGTATGTTTTTTACAACTATTTCGTTCATCATCATCATCTCAGCGTTCTTCCCGGTTGCAACCCAAACTTGCGTTTTGGTGCCCGGGGTCCGCTAATGCTCGCCCACGGCACAGGAGCCCTAGTCCACTTGTCACAGGAGTCGGGCGAGGTTCCTGCGCGTCGTTTTGCGGCGACGCCCTATCCGTGACAAATCTCTTACGTGTCCGAACCATATATATTTGGCTAGTTTTGGTTTTTACGGGAGCGACTGCCGTCCGACCTCCCAACCCCTAGAGGAAAAACGGAGAGGTGCACTTCCTTTACCGCATGCAAGCTGGCAAAGGAGTAGTCCATCAGTCGCCTTTTACGACTCCCTTGGAATGACTTGGGGTGACCCTATTCTTTTCACTGGCCGGGGTCACACGGCACTTTTACAACTATTTCGTTGTTAAAGTATAAATATTAATATTATATGTAAACAAAAGGAAAGATGATACAGTCGACTCTCGTTAATTCAAACCTGCGATAATTCGAACCTCTCTATAATTCAAAGTCATCATGAGTTCCCCAGAAAATATCTTTATATTTCGAACTAAATCAATATATTTTTATGCACTTGGTAATTCGAACGAAAAAATCGCCAAGTAACAAAACGACGCGTTAATTCGAACTCATCGGCATCAAACACTCGATAATTCGTAAAGGATCAGATCCTCCTATAAACAAGCCCGAGTCTGCCCGAGTAATCCGTCGAGTTGGATATGACTGTGTGCCCGCTGCTGACAAGTTCAAACTTGTGTCATCGTACACGTGCTTTTGTTTTTGTAATGATTAGTTTGATACACACTTCCGCACGAATTGGTTTGTTTAGGTAAGGTTCAGTTACTGTTACTCTTTCGTTTAAAGATGAGGCGTATTTACGGTTTACAAACCAGGTTTTAAAACCAGGTTTTCACTTCGAAGTACGGCGCCCTGGTACGAGCAAAAAATATTGCAACTTCAAAGTATTTTTTTATTTATACGATTTCGCTCCTTATTTTTCACGGAATACGGGTTGAATTCCTATGCAAGTATTTTACTTTGGACTTCAAAGTATTTTTTTATTTATACGATTTAGCTCCTTATTCGTCATAGAATACGGGTTGAATTCCTATGCAAGTATTTTACTTTGGACTTAAAGTATTTTTTTTTATTTATACGATTTAGCTCCTTATTCGTCATGGAATACGGGTTGAATTCCTATACAAGTATTTTACTTTGGACTTCAAAGTATTTTTTTTATTTATACGATTTAGCTCCTTATTCGTCATGGAATACGGGTTGAATTCCTATGCAAGTATTTTACTTTGGACTTCAAAGTATTTTTTTTATTTATACGATTTAGCTCCTTATTCGTCACGGAATACGGGTTGAATTCCTATGCAAGTATTTTCAAATTTGAACACAGCGGCGTCTCAAGCAGTACGTACGGCTCGGCGCGTTGAGTTTCAAGTATTTTAAAACCTGGTTTTTGACCCTGGTATTTTTCCGTGCCCGTACTTAGAAGCCCTGGTATTCAATTTTGCAAGTATGTCTCATCGCTACTTTCGTTTGTTGTAAACAGATTCGATAAAAGTTTGTATTAGTTATGAGTCCTAAAATGTATAAATTTTTTTTATCCGTGCAGGGGCGGAGAAAGAATACTAACCTCTGCGGCTGGGGTCGGCCTGTCGTAAAAGGCGACAAAACAACCCACCCTAGCTACGTGGCGACCACCTCCGGTCTTAAGTATGCCGCCATAATAACCTTGTGTTGTGTTCCGGCATTAGTGACCCAAGTTCATGGTTCACCCTTATGGGACAGCAGCGTGTTCGCGATGCCACTGGCGTTGCAAACACCCATAGGCGACGGTAACTGCTAAATTCTAAGCGTGCCGTCAGCCTGTCTGCTGTCCTACAGCAATTAAAAAAAAATGCTTGACGATTGCTGAAAAGAAGATGTTAATCGGAAAAGTAGAAAGAAGGTGAGAAGAAAAGTGATGTTGCAAAAGAATTTAAGATTCCTCTGAGTACTCTCTCGACAATAATAGACTCTTAACTTTTGTTATTTGTTGTCATTGTTAAAGCATAAGCCTGCAATACATGTTGGCCGAGCGTCGTCGATTGAACGCCAATACCAACGTTTAGACAGTATATTCGCATTGTCTTGCCATCGCTCGGTGTCATCCGCCTAGTTAGCCGAGTAAAGTCAAGCGCCAACGTATAGAACTCATTTAGCGTAGCTTGTCACAACTAGAGAATACAATCCCGAGCATGTTTTTCTATCCCGGGATTACGGGATTTTTGATGTGTAATCCCGGGATCCCGGGGCCAACCCGGGATTAGACTATGTGGTTTCTAATTGGGCTCAAATTTAAAAAAACGAGTAATTTCTAGAAAAATGATTTTAATTTTATTCCACGAGTCCACGACACAAATCACAATATAGTAAGAAAATAAAAAAGACAAAACAAAGACACTATATTTTGTAAGTAAGAAATAACGAGACAAAAAACTTATTTAGAATTTCAAAAATACAGTTGTAGAAATATCAATGCATCCAAGGTTTGACTTCCAAGCCTGCTGGGAAATCCCTTCTAAGTTCTACGACAAACATAATATTATTAGAGCTGTACCTGTGTAGTACGTATCGTACGCGTATCAAAGGTTTGTTTTTTTGTCGATATGTAATAAATGCTATTAATATAATCTAGGCAAGGTCATTGTCAACTCGCAACGGACAACGGAATGCAAACTAGACCTGTTTGTGGCAAACCCGAAAATCCCGAGATTAGCCAAGTACAGTCCCGGGATTTTCGGGGTCAGAAAACGGTCGGGATCCCGGGATTCGGGATCCCGGGATTGTATTCTCTAGTCACAACTCGTGGTCGCTCGCGACCACTTGCCGCACTTCGGAGCGCTGTCGGTTTTTCTGCACAAATCAAAGGCGCACTCGGCCAATAGTGTCCACATGTTTGTCAGCGCGCCATTACGCGGTTGGCGTCGGTCGTGTGTACGCGTACAAAATGTCACTCTCAACAAACGACGATGTTTTCAAATTATCGGAATTTTACCAGAATGAAGAGGTTATCTGGAAGCGCTCATTAAATAAATAGCAGCAGCTGCAATAACTTCTACGTCGTCATCCTTCTTCTTCTTCAAGTGCCTCTCCAACTAGTGAAGGTTGGCTACCAACTTCTGGAATCGTTGCCTGTCTTTAGCGAGTCGAAACAATTTGGACGCGCTCGCTATTCCAGTCCACTCTCGGATGTTACGGAGCCACGACTTCTTTCTCCGACCAACTCGACGTTTACCGGCAACCTTGCCCATCATTATAAGTTGCAAGAGGCTATATCTATCGTGCCTGAGCACGTGACCGAGATATGCAGTTTTTCGTCTCTTGATAATAGACAAAAGTTCCCTTTTCCGTCCAGCTCGCCGCAGAACCTCCCCATTTGTGACTCTATGCGTCCAACTTATCCTCAACATACGCCTGTATGCCCACATTTCAAAAGCTTCAAAACGCTTCCTGAGGTCTTCCTTAATAGTCCAAGACTCGCATCCGTACAGAAGTATAGGCCAAATGTAACAGTGCAACAGTCGTGTACGCAAGTCGATCTTTAAACTCCGGCAGCACAGTTCGGATCTGATGGTATTGAAGGCACTACGAGCAATCTCCACGCGGGTTCTTATTTCCAACTCACTATCCCAGTTTTCCGTGAGCCATGTGCCTAAGTATTTATACTTATACACCCGCTCGAGAGATCGCCCTGACACTGTGATAATCGGGTCAATATTGAGATTCCTGGAAATCACCATAAACTTAGTCTTGCTGACATTCATCCGAAGGCCAGCCCTTTCACTACACTCGTTAACTCTGTCGACGATCACCTGCAAATCTGCTGCTGTAGATGCAATAAGAACTGTATCATCTGCGTATCTAATGTTATTGATAACACGCCCATTAATCCTAACTCCACAATCTAGGTCTTCAAGAGCTTCTGCTATAATCGTCTCCGAATACAAGTTGAACAAGGTAGGCGATAAAATGCAGCCTTGCCGCACTCCTCTCTTGATCTCAATCTGTTCAGTATACTCGCCATCAATGCGCACCGCTGCCTGCTGATTCCAGTACAAGTTTCGAACAATGCGTACGTCTTTACCGTCCAGTCCAATATCGTTTAAAATCACTATAAGGCGATCATGCAACACTCGATCAAACGCTTTTTCGTAATCCACGAAGCAAAGAAATACTTCCTGCTGCATGTCCATGCACTTTTGCACCAAAACCTGCACTGCAAACAGAGCCTCCCTCGTTCCAACCCCAGACCGAAATCCAAACTGGCTCTCACTCAGTTGTTCATCACATTTTCCTTTGATTCGCTCATGTATAATCGAGAGAAAGAGCTTCAAAACTTGACTCATTAAACTTATAGTTCGAAACTCCTCACACTTCTTGGCGTTTTTCTTTTTAGGAAGAGTCACAAAAGTCGATGTAAGCCAGTCTTGGGGCAGTTGACCAGAATCATAAATGCGGTTGAAAAGATCAACGATGACATCCAACTGTTCGTTACAAATTAGTTTAAGCACCTCAACATGAACTTCATCTGGCCCTGCTGATTTTCCGGTTTTGGCTCTCTCCAATGCTTTCCAGACTTCATTTTTTAGGATAGGAGGACCATCAATACTGGTATCGATAGAAGCAATGATAGAAGCACGCTTGTCATCAGCAAACATGGTCCCAATGTATTGCTCCCACATTAGCTTCTTTCTAGAAAGATCCAAAATGGGTAGCCCATTTTCATCCACGAGTTGAAACGAGGGCGTCTTGTGGCCAACCATGGCTTTTATTTCCCTATGCAAGTTAAACGCATCATGTTTAGCGTGGAGACTCTCAATATACTCACACTTGCGCCGATACCAAGAATCACGGGCAAACCTCACCTCTCTTCGAACTTCTTTGTCCAAGGCTTATATTTACGTGTGTCTAACGTCTTATAGAGTCGCCTTTTTTCCATGAGTTGATAAATTGATTCCGTCATCCAAGCTTGCTTCGGTGCCCAATCACCAGGTTTTAAGTGTCTCACATTGATGTCGTGTAATTTCATTTTAAGTTGATGCCATGTCCCTTCTACAGACTTAATTGGTTCCTGCATTTTAGTGACAGCCCAACCATTGATCTCATTCGACACTTGAGGTATTATATTCGGGTCATGTAACTTTCTTAAAGTCGATCTTTGGTTGTCGCTTTTTCCTAATTTTCTTTAGGGTGCAGGCCAAAACAGCAATCACTGGATTGTGATCAGATCTTATGTCAGACCCTGGATAAGTCTTAGCACTTCTTATGCTGTTCTTGTAACGATTATTAACCATTATATAATCTATTTGATTCCGTATTATGTGCACAGAGGTATGTCTGGGTGAAGTCCAGGTGTACAATCTTCTTGGTGGTAATTCAAAGAAAGTATTCATGATCGTAAGATTATTTTCCTGGCAAAACTGTACCAGAGTATCTCCTCTCTCGTTTCGCTCCCCCAGCCCGAACTTGCCTACCACTCCCTGCACTTCCCGTACACCGACCTTGGCATTCATATCACCCATCACTATGCCAATCTCATGATTCTTCGTTAGCTTCAGCAAGTCTTCTACTTCCCCATAGAAGCTCGCAACCTCCTCGTCTGGTCTATCAGTAGTAGGGGCATAAAGTTGTATTATGTCGATGTCCCTTGGCCTAGCTTTCAACCGCAGCATCATGGTACGATTGGATTTGGCAATGAAGGTTACTGATGCACCCACAGTCTTAGTATTAATAATTATACCCACCCCGTGCATGTTAGACGACTCTTCCGAACCCGAATAAAACATTGTGTACTGTTCATTTATCAGGTGTTCACCATTCCCCTTCCATCGCACGTCACTCAACCCCAAGTCGTCATCCATCTTGTTTCAATTCACAACACAAACTGACGGAGCCCAACGTCAACGTGTGGGCATCTCTTCAAAATTCGTCTATATTGGCCATTTGCATTGGTTTTCGATAAACTTGCCGAACGTGTAGCCAGTAGCACTTGCCTTGTAAGGTATTAATTTGCTAATTTGCCTACGCTCGTGTTGGCCTAAGCTCGACCAACATGTATTATATATAACAATTTTCATGAAATTTAGTATACGAGGGGTTTCGGGTGCGATAAATCGATCTAGCTAGAAATCATTTCTAGAAAATGTCAAAAGGTGGCGTTTGAGTAATCCAATTTAAACTGAAAAATGACTCTTCCTGACATCTATCGGTGAATAATAATACCATTTTTTTTTAAATTGCTTTAACGACACAACACTAAAGCTATTCCAGCAGATGGCGTTGTTAAGTAACAAGAAGTCAATGAGTGTTTGCTTTGAGGTTAGACTAAGAAAATCAATTGTTAATTTCCAAAAAACACAATTTATAAAAAAAAATACCGAGCAAAGCTCGGTCATCCAGCTGGTAAACCCTAAAATATAAATGAAATATGCTAACAGTCAGTATTATCGAATGCAACTGTTAAGCCATGCGCCTCCGGAATACGTACGTTCGAACCTACTAAACCAGTCTAAGCTAAACCCTATTTCATATGATTGATGACATAAATCTGAGGTTAACTTAAATTGGAAATTCAACCTACACCGTCCAGCCTAAGCTGAACCCTATTTTATATGATTGATGATATAAATCTGAGGTCAACTTAAATTGGAAATTCAACCTACACCGTCCAGCCTAAGCTGAACTCTATTTTATATGATTGATGATATAAATCTGAGGTCAACTTAAATTGGACATATAATTTCCGGAACTTATCATGTTTAACAAAAACTACTGACATGGTGTAACAGTTGTATTCGATAATACTGACTGTTTGCATATTTCATTTATTTATATTTTAGAGTTAACAGTATTTGTAATCCAAAATATACCATAAGATATATCCAAAAATGCTGCCCAAAGTCACTACTCCACGCGGACAGAGTCGCGGGCACAGCTAGTTTCATAAAATGATTGATAATATAAATCAACTTAAATTTGAAATAAAACCTACAATGTCCAGCCTAAGCTGAACCCTATTTCATATGATTGATTATATAAATATGAGGTCAACTTAAATTGGAATATAAAATTTCCGAAAATTATCATTTTTAACAAAAACTATTTTTTTTTTTCTAAAATAAAAATAGCCTAAGTTACTCCTTGATACATCAGCTATCTGCCAGTGAAAGTCCCGTTAAAACGGGTGCAGCCATTTCAGAGATTAGCCGGAACAAACAGACAGACAGAAATTGTAAAAAAATGTTGTTTTGGTACATGTACCGTGTATACGTCCGAATGAACTTAGTAAAAAGCGGTTATTTTAATATTACAAACAGACCCTCCAATTTTATTTATTTGTATGATAATTTCCATTGCATAATTCAGTATTTATGTATGTACATAAGTATATGAGTGGTACATCAGTTGTCCAGTACCCATGACACTAGTGCTCTGCTACATACATTTTATTTCGATATGCAGGTACATGTTGAACCGTGGAAGCAGTAAGAGGCACACGATGGCGACACCAGAGGACGCCGCCTCTGCGGTCACCACGCTCACCAGCACCATGGTGAGTAGACCGAGTAGACTTTTTTTCGTGCTGAAGAACAGCTGACATGCTGACGGCCCACTAGGGGCACCGTAAACGCCGCTATCTCATGGGGGTGTGGGGGAAGTAGGAAAAATACAGTTATGGCGGCGTACTTATAGACCGAGGGTGGTTGCCATCCAGACGAGCTAGGGTCTTTTTGTCGGCTCTTACGACAGGCCGACACCGGCTTCAGGGGTATTTTTACTCCACTCCTGGACGGAGAAGACCTGCGTCACAGTGATCTCAGTGTCGAAGTGCTAGGAATGCTGCAGATTGTGAACGGGGTTCAGAAGGAAATGGGAAACTGAACCTTGAAGGAAATTACTTAACGATGTTCTGATCTATACTATCAGTGTAGCAATAAGAGTAATCCGTTAGGAGCAAGGGCGGAGAAAGAATACTAACCTCTGCCGCCGGGGTCGGCCTGTCGTAAAAGGCGACAAAACAACCCACCCTAGCCACGTGGTAGGGCCTCAAGCCCGTCTGAATGGCGACCACCTTTGGTCTTAAGTATACCGCCATAATAATAACCTTGTGTTGTGTTCCGGCATTAGTGACCCAAGTTCCTGTACCCTTATGGGACAGCAGCGTGTTCGCGATGCCACGATAATAACTAAATTCTAAGCGGGCCGTCAGCCTGTCTGTTGTCCTACAGCAATAAAAAAAAATAGTAGACTAAAAAGGAAAAGAAAACGCTTATGAAAGGTACACCCAGACCAGGGCAAGCAAGCGTGTGAAATTTCAGCGCGTTCGCAACGCCCTTGGAGCTGCGAACGTCCGTAGGCGACGGTCCCTGATTACTATTAGTCCTAAGATCAGGGATTAGAAAATATTTTATTATTTATTTTTTTATTTCTAGCAAGAAACACTCTTTTACACAGATCTTGTCTTGAATATAATAAATCTTACACCAGTGTAGACATTTTTTGTTCTAACATTGTAAATTATAAATAAAAAATAATCGAATTATGCAAATGACTAAAGTATTTTAATCCGTGCAGGGGCGGAGAAAGAATACTAACCTCTGTGGCCGGGGTCGGCCTGTCGTAAAAGGCGACAAAACAACCCACCCTAACTACGTGGTAGGGCCTCAAGCCCGTCTGGATGGCGACCACCTTCGGTCTTAAGTATGCCGCCATAATAACCTTGTGTTGTGTTCCGGCATTAGTGACCCAAGTTCCTGTACCCTTATGGGACAGCAGCGTGTTCGCGATGCCAATGGCGTTGCAAACACCTATAGGCGACGGTAACTGCTAAATTCTAAGCGGGCTGTCAGCCTGTCTGCTGTCCTACGCAATAAAAAAAAAAAGTATTAAGTTTAGATCAATCAATTCTTTTTTAATGTATTTTATAATTTTAATTTATTACTATTGTTCTATTGGATGATGCAATTATGTGTATTTATTACCTTTAAGTGGAAACTTTACTGATTTGTTAATTTTTATGTTATCTTTATATTGTGATTTATTGTAATTGTATGTTTCTCAAATAAATAAAATATAGGGTATATTTTATTTTATTATGAGGGTATATTTTCTAATACCGGATCTTAGACTATATTAAGCGGGTCGTCAATTGTCGTTCCTCGGCAATAAAAAAGAAATAGCTACATGTTTCCATCGCGCGAATCGAACCCCAAACACGTCCGTTCAAGGTATCTCAGTATTACATCCACCTCTCCCGCCCCCAGCCGTCGACCTCGCCATCGTCCACCGCCAGTATAAGGGTGAGAAGAACGGGTTTGCTGACCGTCACCGAAAGACCTCCAGGTATTTATCATTCAATCACAGTAAATGTATTAATTTTTATTGTATTTAAATTTCAAAAACGTAAAATTTACAAATGTTAAAAAAATATACAATGTATCAAGCAATCCATACTAATATTATAAATGTGAAAGTAGTTGTGTTTGTCTGTCTGTTACGTTTTCACGCCTAAACCACTAAACCAATTTTGATGTCGGTACAGGGATAGATTGGACATAGACTACTTTTTGTCGCGAAAAAACTTGAAGGGGTTGAAATAGGGGTGAACGTAATTAAGTTTTTTTTTTAATTTATGACAGAAAATCATCGGGTCAGCTAGTATTTGATAAAACAAAATAATTTTTAATACAACATATAATTATTAATAATAAAATAAATTTATGTCCTAATTGATTGCCATATGAGCATTTAAATAATACCAGCTGGATGACCGAGCTTTGCTCGGTATTTTTTTTTTTTATAAATTGTGTTTTTTGGAAATTAACAATTGATTTTCTTAGTCTAATATCAAAGCAAACACTCATTGACTTCTTGTTACTTAACAACGCCATCTGCTGGAATAGCTTTAGTGTTGTTGTGTCGTTAAAGCAATTTAAAGAAAATAGTATTATTATTCGCCGATAGATGTCAGGAAGAGTCACCTTTTTGTTATTTTTCTTCCAATAAAAAAAAAGCGAATAAAATGACATTTTCTAGAAATGATTCCTAGCTAGATCGATTTATCGCCTCCGAAACCCCCCCGTATACTAAATTTCATGAAAATTGTTAGAGCCGATTCCGAGATTCCAATTATATATATATACAAGAATTGCTCGTTTAAAGATATAAGATGTATGGCTTTATACAAAACATGTACTACACCTGCGACTTCATCCGCGTTGCTTTCGTCGTGAGGTAGAAGTAGAAGAGACTTCCCCTCCCTGCGCATGTGCGCTACACCGTTTGCCCCACTTCATCAATGAACATGTCGTCCTTATAAAAATCGTTGTTTCTTAAAACTTTATATATTATACCTTTATATTAAATGAAGGTATCGCAATAATATTTTTTTTAGATAAGGGCCAAGTGTCTAAGAAATAAAACTCAGAAAATTTTATTGAAATCTATCCAGCATTTTTGCCGTGACATGCGCAAAACTGCAGACCTGTATCATATATATATATAGACTAGCTGTGCCCGCGACTCCGTCCGCGTGGAATAGTGACTGAGCAGCATTTTTTGGATATATCTTATGGTTTATTTTGGATTGGACAAACCATATAAACCCTAAAATATAAATAAATGAAATATACAAACTGCGTTCGAACCTACAAAGTCCAGCCTAAGCTGAACCCTGTTTTATATGATTGATGATATAAAACTACTTAAATTGTATTATTAAAAATCCGAAACTGATCACTTTTAACTAAAACCATTTATTTTTCTAAAATAAAATTAGCCTAAGTTACTCCTTGTTACATCAGCTATCTGCCAGTGAAAGTCCCGTTAAAAATCGGTCCAGCCGTTTCAGAGATTAGCTGGAACAAACAGACAGACAGACCAACAAAAATTGTAAAACATGTTGTTTTGGTATATGTACCGTGTATACGTCCGAATGCACTTAGTAAAAAGTGGTTATTTTAATATTACAAACAGACCCTCCAATTTTATATATTTGTATAGATAACAATCGCAAGACATTATTTGACATAAAAAGGCGGCGTAACAGTGTTGCCCGGCGTAAAAGAAATCAAAAATATAATTACTATTTGTAAATTTACGTTTTAGGAAGATAAGTAAAATTGAGTTACTTAGTATAAATGTTTTGTTTTATCATTTTTGAATATTAGTTTTTTTTTTTTAATGCTTGAGTTTTAAGTTTTTATTTGATGGTTTTTTTAAATATTAAATCACACGAATAAGTATCAAACGTCATATAAAAGCGTGAACCGATTTCAATATTTGCCATAGAAAAAAAAATTGATCAGTGATTTTTTAAAAAGAAAATTAAAAAAAAATTACTATTTTTTTTTTTATTTTCTACATTTATTGTAACCATTAGGTACTTGTTCGTGTGATGTAGCACTAACAATGGAATAGGGCGTAAGTTCTATTAAAAAAAATAGTATACATTTTTGGATATTTTTAGTTAGATGATAATAAAATGACATTGAAGAAAAATAGTATTATTATTATTATTAAAAAAAATGTTATCGAAATATGAAGATGTATTTTACATAAAATATTTTTTATTACATTACTATTTATTGTTCTCGATAAAAAATTTTTTTTATGCTGTAGTGCAGCAGACAGGCTGACGGCCCGCTTGGAATTTAGCAGTTACCCTCGCCTAGGTGTTTGCAACGCTAGTGGCATCGCGAATACACTGCTGTCCCATAAGGGTACAGGAACTTGGGTCACTAATGCCGGAACACAACACAATGTTATTATGGCGGCGTACTTAAGACCACGTAACTAGGGTTATTTTGTCGCCTTTTACGCAGAGGTTAGTATTATTTCTCCGCCCCTGCACGGATATAATAAATAAGCTCACAAGACGAATATATTAAATGAAGGTGTTCTTATGACTAAATTAATTTATAGAAATAATCTGATAATTATTGATGATACTGATAAGTATCATCAATATAATTGATGATATAATGATGAGGACTGATGATATAAATAATTAATTTATGTAAAAAAAAAATATGTATCTGACTGAAATACGAATTGCCTGTGTGAATGACAGTAAGTTTTCTACGTGGTAGGGTCCCAAGCCCGTCTGGATGGCGACCACCTTTGGTCTTAAGTACGCCGCCATAATAACCCCGTGTTGTGTTCCGGCATTAGTAACCCAAGTTCTTGTACTCTTATGGGACAGCAGCGTGTTCGCGATGCCACTGGCGTTGCAAACACCCATAGGCGAGGGTAACTGCTAAATTCCAAGCGGGCCGTCAGCCTGTCTGCTGGCCTACAGCAAAAAAGTTAAGATAATGATTTGGACATACGCCCTTGTACTGTTGTGCTATACTAAATGTTGCCAGTAGTGAATTGAATTTAAAGGCATGCTATGCTAATGGCACTTATGTTTTGCTAATTATTATTTTTTTGTTTTTCGCAATTTTTAGTTATTAGTCCAGAATTAGTTATGGAGGTTGAGGCGAGGATGAATAGAAACTATTTACCCCCATCCATACAGTACCAGGGGTACCAGAACCCCCCAACGCCACAAATGCCTCAAAGTCCAACACTGACCAACTACCCGACAAATCAAAAATCTATGAAACCCTCCCTAGAAACGATACCACAGGGCACAATGATGGCGACGAAAGGGTCTATTGTCTCTGGTACGCCTAATACGCAACAGTTTGGTCAAAGTTTAGGCCAATATTCCAACACTGGCCACAACCAAGGGTCAATTACTAGCGGAACACCGAATCATAGCTCCAATTCAGCACCGTTGCAATATAACCAAACATTGGGCCAATATGCAAGTATGGGACAAGTTCAAGGATCAATCACAAGTGGAACGCCAATAAATAATCAAGGGTCCTCGCAGGTTCAGTTTAGTCCAACATTAGGTCAGTACACCAACATTGCACAAACACAAGGATCAATAACTAGTGGAACTCCTATAAGCAATCAAGGAGCTAGTAGCCAATCGCAATATAGCCCAACATTAGGCCAATATCCCATTGGACCAAAACAAGGATCAATTATGAGTGGAACACCAATAAACAACCAAAGCAACCAATCGCAATACAATCCGACAACACAGTATACCAACATTGGTATAAATCAAGGGTCTATCTTGGCTGGCACACCTGTATGTACTACGAGCTATAGCAATTATAAGGCAAACTACACACAAAGTCAGAGTGGTCCATCAAGCAGCGAGAACTTCTCGTCCAATTTCAACACATATCCTATAGAGAATTGTGGATCAATAACAAGTGGTTCACATATAGGTGATTATTCTAGTTCAAGTGAACAAAGTCCGAACCAAGCGTCTGTAAGCACGCCTATGATAACGAATCAGAGCGAAAGTTCCAGTTCATCTGAAACTCAAATGATTCAAGATCTCAACATGGAATCTGGAGTAAACAAGATGCAAAGTCTGAGCAATGTCTCCAGTCACGGACCAATAACTAGCACTTTGCACTGCGCAAGTACCATATCTACAAGCACACCGAATTTTGCGTCCCCGCAAACTGGCACCATTGCTTCGAAGAACGCGAGGAATTTCAGTCAAAATATCCCAGCAACTGGCTTCGGTTCAATAACTACCGGTACTCCGATAAATCAGAGCAAAAATAACCAAAGTGGTTCAATTACGGCCGGAACCCCGATTCCGCCGCCATCGCCCGTTCCGTCGGGGACATATCCAAGGCAAAGGAAATATTCGGGACCTCAAAGAATTAAATTGCAAATGCTAGCGACTGTACAAGAAATGGGTAATTTATTTTCTTAGTTTGGGGGGCGGTGACGGTTTTCATCAAACTTACATCATTCATTAAAAATGGGGGCTTTGTTATTAAAAATCGTCATTAAGGGTCATTCTTTTATTCATTTGAAAGGTAATTAATTTTCATCACACTTTACTAACATATAATTTTCTTATATATAAAAGTACATCGAAATAACTAAGTATATCAATTATTCACAAAAAATGTTCAACAGAAAGAGAACTTAAATGAGTAAAATAATTAAATAATAGAACTAATTATACTCTATCCACTTTAACAAAAAATAAAATGTAAACAAACAAACCAATGTTTCTCAAACAATGCTAGAATAAAAACAACATGGCGGGTATAATCTGACCGTAATAATAAAACACTCCTTCCAATGGACAATAGTACGTTGAACAGTACACTTATATTTACCAGCATATAAAACCAGTAAGAGATTTGGAAACATTGTCTTTTTAGGTTCTTTATAATGTAAGCTAGTTATTACAATTAATGTTGTAAATATGTATATTTTATATGCATTATATTTATCATTCATAATTGTAAAAATAAAATTATTTTATGTTTTTTTTTCTAAAAGTAAGGAATAGTAATATAAAAAACAAGAATATAGGAGATATTTCTAATAAACTTAAAAGTTGCTATGATAATTTTGTAAATTATTGTAAAATCGACATCCAAAAAACCCTTTTTACGATTTGTTTACGTTTTATTTTTTGATAAAACGGATAGGGTATAGTAAAAAAATATAGTTTTTTTAAAGCAAGTCCTCTCCCCAAAAGTCTTGCACTATTGTGTGGGATGACAACACTGTAAAATACAAACCGGCCATTTTGTTTTTATATGGGTATTAATTAATTGTAATACGACGCTACGTGTAAAGAGACCGTTACGCCGTTTGCAATCGCGGCGTACAGTATATTTTATACTTTAGTATATTAAACATTTATCATTAACCTTCATTTGAAACAAACATAACTAACAAACTACTTTCAACTCTACGAACGTAAGGTTAAGATTTGACGGTGGTACAATTTTTAATTATGCATGTTTTGTGTGCTTTTGTTTGGCACTTTGTGTTGTGTGTGCGTTGTGAAATTAGTAATATTCCAGTATTTAATTCTAAAATGTAAACAGTAATGGAAAATGTTGCCTTCGTGTCGTAGTTGGTGAAATGTCAGATAATGGCATTTTTTTAAATATGTAATTATAGATTTATCGTCATGATCGTAGAATAATGTCTGTTTGAAAAAAAAAATACGAATTTCACTTTTCATCATATTTGGATACTACTATGTATAAATACAATTCTCGTCAAAAAAATCGAAACACCACTGAAATTTGGTTTTAATTTTTTTTTAATTAAACCAAAAATATAAATAATGCCAATTAATTGTGGATATTATAAGGCAGTGGTCGGCAAAGTGCGGCTCTGGCACAAATATCAACGAAGACACAATAATATTTTCATTAAAAAAAAACTTGATAAGAAAAAAATTACATCTTACATATTTTGTTGAAGTTAAAAGATAGGTAATTACAACTTTATATTGTTTATCATGAAGATTATCAAGAGTAACCTGAGAAGTCGTCTTATTGATGAGAACTTGGAATCATGCCCAAAATTAAAAACAACAACATACAAACCTACTTATTTAGTGTAATAAAAGTTTACGAAACAAGCAGATTTGGCTCCCAATTTTTTTTTAATTATTGTAATGTTCATATTTGGCTCTTTGGCTAATAAGTTTGCGGACCACTGTATCATTTAACGAATATTAATGTCTCAAATTAAAATTAAATTTCTTCAGCTATTGTGTTTTGTTCAACAGGTATGTTTTTTACCCTATAAGAAGAAATTGTTAAATGTTAGAAACCAAGATGTAAAACATAAAAATGTTTAAAATGTTCTCTTTGGTAGGATGACACAGAACTTAGTTAACAATCACCCTTAGCTCCGAGCTCAATTTAAAAAAAAAGATCCGTCAATCACATATTTTTTTTTATTCCGATACACATTGACAACAATCTCTATATTTATTTATTGGATGAAAATTCGAAAATTTAAATTCAAATTTGGAATTCTGGCACCGTTGCGCGTTGTGTGGACTAAACTGCCAGCTATTTAATAACGTATTTATTCTAAATGATATCAATCCTCTTTTTCGTTTAAATGCCGCCTGAATGGTACTTGCAGTAGTGTCTCGATTTTTTTGATGAGAAGTATATTATTTGAAGAAAAAAATTGTGTATTTTAGATTTCAAATGAACCAGTCGGTGAATTGAGGGATTTGATGGGTCATATAGTAAAGTGACGCTTGTGTATTTTTAAAATGATTGGCCTGTACAGTTTAATATCACTATTCTACGACTGTGACGAAATATAGTGTAATCTATATACGTACCCTGTATCTGGCAGCATAGTGGTATGGAATTCGGAGGCTGATCCCGGCTTCGAATCCCACGAATTATAGCATTATGGTCACCTACCAGTACACTTTTTTTTTTATAATATGTTGTCCATAGTGTTTATATATTTATTGCGATGTTGTAGCGAGGGAACACGCGGAGCGGTACTCCCCCGTGCGCCGCGCGGAGTGCTCCCCCCCGCGTGCCACCCCCGACATAGCCTCCGCGAGGCTCGAATACCAGCAGTTGCAGGTAAATATATGTATTCTAAAATAGCGTACAGGCCGACCGCCAACTTAAGAATAAGCAGCTACCGTCGCCTATGGACGTTTGCGACGCCAGGGGCACCTGAAAGATACTGGAACCTGGTTCACTAATGCCGGAACAACACAAGGTTATGGCGGCAATACTAAATACTGACCCTGGCTACAAGGATCAGTATTCTTACTCCACCGCTGCACGGAGACAATCACCACTTTGAAACTTCCATCCATCCATCTCAGAACACCTTGTGTCTAAATATATGAAATATTCACCACTTGTGTTGTACAGCGAGGCCTGGAGCGGCGCAGCAGCGGCAATGCGGGCCAGTCGGCGTCCTCGCCGGACGCGCGCCTCCACACGCCCGCCGCCTCCGTGCCCGGTCAGTGTGCATCTTCTTCTTTCTTCGTCACCATTACTTGAACATTTTTATCATGAGCCTTCTTCCCAAACCGCTTTGGTGACAGACGACTCAACTTTGAACTCCGTGATGGCACAAGATGATCTATCCAGGCCCTCACGAGTGTTTGCAACTACTTCTGTTTTAAACGTTACTTACATTTGCAGCATAATATCCGGATGACCGAGCTTAGCTCGGTATTTTTTTTTTTATAAATTGTGTTTTTTGGAAATTAACAATTGATTTTCTTAGTCTAACCTCAAAGCAAACACTCATTGACTTCGTGTTACTTAACAACACCATCTGCTGGAATAGCTTTATTGTTGTTGTGTCGTTAAAGCAATTTAAAAAAAATAGTATTATTATTCGCCAATAGATGTCAGGAAGAGTCATTTTTCAGTTTAAATTGGGACTATTCAAACGCCACCTTTTGACATTTTCTAGAAATGATTCCTAGCTAGATCGATTTATCGCCCCCGAAACCCCCCGTATACTAAATTTCATGAAAATTGTTGGAGCCGATTCCGAGATTCCAATTATATATATATACAAGAATTGCTCGTTTAAAAATTTGCAGCATATTGTCTATGCCCTGATAATATTTGCGTAAAATTTTCGGATATTTAATTTAAAAGTAATAGAATGTTATATCTTCAAGCAGAGTTTTCATATATTTGAGTAGAATAAATATGCTCATATAAAGAAATGGTTTGTAAATAGATGCTAATATAATGAGATAAAAACGTAGGTGTGTGAGTGCGACAGAAGATGTGCTAATGCAAAGGTGTGTTTATATAATTATTATAAAACTTAAAAAACTGGGATGCAGTGAACCGCTCTATTATAGAGCGGTTCACTGCATCCCAGTTTTTTAAGCGACGAATTTAAAAATTAATTTTTTATTGGAAAGAATACTAACCTCTGCGGCTGGGGTCGGCCTGTTGTAAAAGACGACAAAACAACCCACCCTAGCTACGTGGTAGGGCCCCAAGCCCGTCTGGATGGCGACCACCTTTGACCTTGGCGGCATGCTTAAGACGTATTCTTTCTCCGCCCCTGCACGGATAAAAACCGTGTGTGAATTGCACACACACACACACACAATTTTTAAAAGAAAAACATGAAAGCCAATACGCCTATGAAAATTATAACAGTATAATATTGTATTTCCAATTAGGTTCTCCGATCCACTCGTGCGTGGCACCTCCCCCTGCCCCATCGGTAGACCTGAACTCCGTGAGTGCGGAAGCAGCGCGGGCAGTTCTATTAGCTGCGAGGGGGGTGCTCCAGGACGCCAGTGTTGCGGAACTGCACAGGACCCTAATATTGACTCAGGTGAGGGAAATCAAACCTCTAAGTTTGTCTAGTCTTTCAATCTGACCTAGAGGTTTTGCGTTGTATAATTTTGGTCCTTCGAGCAGAATGAAATTGCTGTTTCAAATCTCTTCCAGGACGCGGCGCTAAAGATCGGTGTCAATCTCCACAAACTCTGTCTACCTCACGTGAACATATCCCAAGAGTTATTAAAATCAATTCACACATTCAACTACACCCTGCTATCGGGGCACGCGTCACCTGCAAGCCCAGGCTCTCCCCTCCACCAGATAACTGAAGGCTTGAGTTACCTCCACACCGGCTCCATCACTCGAGGGACTCCCCAGCCTTCGGCAACTCCTCTGGACTTGCGGAGCAACGTAGATCCCCAACTTCTTTCAATGGTTCACCCTCAAATACATATGGTCACGCACAGATCTTTGAATAACTCCCCAATATCCAACCCAGGATCTCCGTTGGACATGATCCAAGAAGAGATAGGCAACGGGTCGAACGAGAAGTACCAGGAACGCTTCGTAACCTATCCCCAAATTAGTTTAACCGACTGTCTGGGTTCGGAAATAACCCTGGTTGCGTCGAGTTCCGAAGACAGCATGGACAGCCTGGAGAACACCAAGTACCCGTTGCCGCAGTTCGTCATATCCGAGCCCTCCGATTTGGACGATAGACCTTCGATAACTAAAGGTATCGGGCGGAAGGTCAGCCAGGAGGTGGAGCAGATAGTGGAAAAGGACAGCGAAATGCAATCACCAGAGGAGCCGAAGCTGCTGAGCGAGGACATCAAGTACCCCAGGAGGGGGAGTGACAAGAGCCTAGGGTTCAGCGACGACTCCTTAAGCAACGACTCCGCGAACGCTTCTCCCAATTGCGAACACAACATACAGTCCATCTACTCCAATATCGTGTCCATTTCTTCCGGCTTCAGCGAGAACAGGGGGAGCTTCTCGGATCACAGGGAATCGTTCTCCTTCTCCGACAGGGGTAGTTTCTCGGAGAGAGGGGATTACAACCGTTCCAGTTTCTCGGAAAAGAGTGATTTCGGCAGGGGTAGCTTTTCTGAGAAGGGCGAGACTCCGCGATCTTCGTTTTCCGGTCAAGGTGCCTTGGGGGAGGTGAAGGAATATTGCGAAGACGTGTACATGTCTCGGGATCAGTTGGAGAAGTGCGTGCCGCATGGTGAGGAGATTGAAAAGTTGAGGAGGTCTACCATGGACCTTCGGCTGGCTGACATATGCAGGCCGAAAGAGAGTATACCTATCCTGCTGAGCCCGCAGAAGGTGTGCTGCGTCCAGGAGTACTACGAGGTGACGCTGTCGACGTTCTGCTCGCAGCTGGACGCGAGTCGTATAGTGGAGCTGCTGAAAGACGCTATCAACAGCCGAGTCCCCCCGCAGAACATCTTCGTGGAGACGGGACAGAGCGACGAGCTGACCGGCTACCTGAATCTAGAATATTCCGGAGGCATCCAGATCGAGTTGGTCGTGTGCGAGAATAAAGCGATGGAGAAGAAGGGACTGAAGATGAGGAGGATATCCGGAGACCAGAGGGAGTACGGGAAACTCTGTGAGCAATTGATCACGAGTCTCACTGTTTAGACGCACGCGTGCGATTTAATCGCAGGTACGATTATTAATCGCATATCTTTGCGTATCTTTTTTTTTATCGCAGGTACGATAAAATATTAGCTATGAAATAACATTGTAGATATGTAGTTTTAAGATTACAATTTGTCTGAATATTTACCAGGTGGCGCTTTTTAAATGGCGTGTAAAAATTACACGTTCGATGCCTAAATTATTAATGTACCTTTTAATATTATCATATTTTTTTATCCGTGCAGGGGCGGAGAAAGAATACTAACCTCTGCGGCCGGGGTCGGCCTGTCACACACGAAACAACCCTAGCTACGTGGTAGCCCAAGCCCGTCTGGATGGCAACCACCTTTGGTCTATAAGTAGTGACCCAAATTCCTGTACCCTTATGGGACAGCAGCGTGATCGCGATGCCATTGGCGTTGCAAACACCCGTAGGCGACGGTAACTGTTAAATTCTAAGCAGGCCGTCAGCCTGTCTACTGTTCTACAGCCATAAAAAAAATTAACTAAATCACTGGTTTAATTTTTTTATTGTGAAATATAATCTGTGATTTTTATTTACCCCGAATATATAATTTTACATATTTATTTTGTCTATTTTTATAACTATAATTGTTTATTATCCTTTCTAACATAACATACACCTATTTCCCGCTTTACACCTGCCTAGTTTGCCTAGTTTCAACTAGGTTCCCGATAAAACCGTCTAAAATGAAATCTCTTGCTATCTTCCATTACTCTCTCTCTCTATAATATTAGTATTTAAAAAGAAAAGTCTTCTTTTAAAATTTTTGCTTGAAAAATTAACACAAATTATACAAAAGGCTTTAGAATTTTTTTTTTACTTTATTCACACAAACCATTTTGTGTTTGTACAAGTACAATACGGGGAGTCCCCCGTTATTGCGAAGTGAATGAGACCCCAAAAATGTTATTAACGATGCGTATATGGGAATATGTCACATTTTTATAAATTATTCAAAATTTGTTGAATTTTATAAACCGTGTAAAAAGGCGAAATCATTTAAAACGTATATACTAGAGATGTTATGGAGCTCCGTAACCGAAACTATCGGATATCCGAAATAATTGTATATCCGAAACCGATATAATTTTATTCCTATATCGATATCCGTATCCAGATCCGAAATATCATATCCATAACATCCCTGGTCTAAAATGTCTAAATAAAACGACATGTTTCGATATATTTGTGTCATTTTGTGCAATCTAATATCCGTAACCGAAACTAACGGATAATCCGAAATAATTACATATCCGTAACCTTATCCGAAACCGATATAATTTTATTCCTATATCCAGATCCGAAATATCATATCCATAACATCCCTAGTGTATATACCATGTAAATCAGGGGATAGGTGTACTAAAAAAAAAATAATAATACAAATGTCGATCGATATAATATAACGAATCGTAAATAAAATAAGAATTCATTTATTTTATATGAAACATAATATTTTTTTATTAAATTTACATATAATCCTACATTTCCGAGCATAGATTAGTTTGATCCGACGCCACCTGGTGATATTTTAGATTAAAATATTAATAAACAATGCCGTAATATGTAATTAAGATATCATTCCTTTCCTTTAAATATACTATATTTAGGAAAAAAAATCACGTTTATTAACAATTCGGTATTAAATTATTAAAAATCGGGACGATGCAATAAATAAGGATCGATAAAATATTTATTTTATTGCATAGATAGCGTTAAAAGCAATTTTAATTCCATATTTATAAATGGCACGCGTATAAAAAATATTTTGAAATTATTAATAATTTTTTTTTATTATTAAATATGGGTTGACAATCCGATTACCGATTGTGTAGTATGAGATGTGTGTAGATTGTGCTCAAGTGTTACGTAATGTCATTTGGGGAGGGGATCTTGTATAACAACGATTCGTTACAAGGGCGGGAGTTTATTTTTTTTTTAATTTAAAAACTAGGGAATAAATGTCTCCTAAGTTTCGATTTTTTTGATGAGAAGTATATTAGTATTCTTTCGAATCGATTTATAAAATTGAGTAGCTTTATTATAAAAGCATCAAATCTGTACATACAAATAAATAAAATTGGAGAGTCTGTTTGTAATATTAAAATAACCGCTTTTTACTAAGTGTATTCAAACGTATGCACGGTATATATACCAAAACAACATTTTTTACAATTTTTGTCTGTCTGTCTGTTTGTTTGTTCCGGCTAATCTCTGAAATGGCTGCACCGATTTTGACGGGAGTTTCACTGGCAGATAGCTGATGTACCAAGGAGTAACTTATGCTATTTTTATTTTAGAAAAAAATAATAGTTTTTGTTAAAAATGATAAGTTTCGGAAATTTTATAATCCAATTTAAGTTGACCTCAGATTTATATCATCAATCATATGAAATAGGGTTCAGCTTAGGCTGGACTTAGTAGGATGAATTTCCAATTTAATTTGACCTCATATATCCAAAAAATGCTGCCGAAAGTCACTATTCCACGCGGACGGAGTCGCGGGCACAGCTAGTTAAAAATAAATCAAAATTTACAGATTTATTTAGATGCAATCGGCTAACACATGTCGGAATGGCTAGAGGACATTTGTTTGATTCCCGACTATGAGTATTTGTCTATAATATGAATTTATTTACAAAAGAAAAGGATATATGTAGTATATCAGTTGTTTAGTATCCATAACACAAGTGCTATGAAACTTAATTTAAGACTAGATGGCGTTGTGTGAAATGTCCCAATATCCTATATCTTTAAACGAGCAATTCTTGTATATATACTTATATAATTGGAATCTCGGAATCGGCTCCAACAATTTTCATGAAATTTAGTATACGGGGGGTTTCGGGGGCGATAAATCGATCTAGCTAGAAATCATTTCTAGAAAATGTCAAAAGGTGGCGTTTGAGTAATCCAATTTAAACTGAAAAATGACTCTTCCTGACATCTATCGGCGAATAATAATACTATTTTTTTAAATTGCTTTAACGACACAACACTAAAGCTATTCCAGCAGATGGCGTTGTTAAGTAACAAGAAGTCAATGAGTGTTTGCTTTGAGGTTAGACTAAGAAAATCAATTGTTAATTTCCAAAAAACAATTTATAAAAAAAAATATCGAGCAAAGCTCGGTCATCCGGATATTGTTTATTTAACGTGTATTATGTTATTATCTTGATTATTTTTAACCTTTGAATTTGACCCTTCGGCGCTAAAGGGACCTCTTGCTCCTTAAAAAATAGATGTTGCCATAGATGGCAGTTGCTCTTACAAAATAGTCATATCTGTCCCATCTTTTTCTGTCTTTGTTCAAGAGAAAGAAATAATGAGAAGCAGTTAAGCTCTGACTAAATAGCTTAAAGCTGCAAAATTAAATATTCAAATCAAACGGAGAAAAAGCTAAAAAAATAGATTTTATTAAGTAATTTAAGCTTATTTTTAATATTTATTTTATTAAAATTTATAAGTATTATTTATTTTTCATATCTTATTATTATAGATTATTATAGTACTAGTTGACCTGGCGAAAAAAAACGAACTTAAATGATTTTATATTGCTGTAGGACAGCAGACAGGCTGACGGCCCGCTTAGGATTTAACAGTTACCGTCGCCTATAGGTGTTTGCAACGCCAGTGGCATCGCGAACACGCTGCTGTCCCATAAGGGTACAGGAACTTGGGTCACTAATGCCGGAACACAACACAAGGTTATTATGGTGGCATACTTAAGACCAAAGGTGGTCGCCATCCAGACGGGCTTGAGGCCCTGCCACGTAGCTAGGGTGGGTTGTTTTGTCGCCTTTTACGACAGGCCGACCCCGGCCGCAGAGGTTAGTATTCTTTCTCCGCCCCTGCACGGATAAAAATTTAATTAAGGACTTTTACCCCTATTTCACCCTTCAAATGTCATTTTCGTGACAAAAGGTAGCCCATGATCTCCAAGGTCCAATCTATCTCTGTACCGAAATTAATCAAAATTGGTTCAACTGTTTAGGCGTGACAGACAGACAGAGTTGCTTTCACATTTATAATATTAGTATGGATTAAATATACACGCTAGCTGCGCCCGCGTCTTTACCTACGTGGATAGTCGTTAAGGTAGCAAAAATTGATGTTATGTTCAGTGTTATTATTTTCCTAAGCTTTAGATAAATAATAATAGTTAATTATTATTTCTCGAAAAAACTAATTATTTTAACAGCATCAGGGCCTTCAAGTATTACGTAATGCAATTTTTGAATGTTGTTAAATTATAATGCGCCAAAACGTTTTTCTATATCCCCCCCCCCCCCCCCCTCTTAAAAGTTACGGCCTACTTAATAGTAGAGTCACCGTCGCCTATGGATGTTTGCGACGTCAGGGGCACCCGCGAACACGCTGTTGTCCCATAGGTGCAGGAACCTGGGTCACTAAAGCTGAAACACAACAAGGTTAGAGCGGCATGCTTATAGTTGCTATCCAGACGGACTTGGGGCCTTATCACGTGACTTGTTGTTTTGTCGCCTTTTACGACATGCCGACCCCGTGCGCAGCGATTAGTATTCTTGTTCAGCCCTTTGCACGGATAAAGTTTAAAATGTTGCTTGGGATATTCATATTCCTTAGTTTTAAATTTAAAAAAAAAACATGTATTGCGTGAATCGTAATGTTTTACAAGAGAAAATTGTTTGACGTAACACTTGAACGCTCCGTTCGTTCTATCGTTTCTTTCGAGGATTTAAACGAACAATCATTAAATTTAAAAAGCATTTATTAAATAAATTATACTTTAGAAAAAAACTAAAAAACACGCTTTTATAAAAAATCAAACTAAAAGGTAAAAAATAATTATCAATAAATTTAAATTAAGGATAGTGGGATTAACAAAAAAAAATGAATTTTATTGTAAAAAAGTGTGGGGTGCTTGTTGTCAATTGTTATTTTGAAAATATCTTAAAAAGCACACCACGCTTTTTTACAATAAAATTCATTTTTCTTTTGTTAATCCCACTATCCTTAATTTAAATTAATTGAAAATTATAAAAAATGTGATAATATAATATATTTGTTGTCGATAAACAATCGGTAAATATTTTTATTAATATAACGCCATCTTCCGGCTATATTATTATTAATTTAACGCCATCTTCTGGCAATGTTATTAATTACGCTCCAGATGGCGTTTCGGCAGAATTTTGATTTTATTGTTCAAAGTTAGTAAAAATCGAGTGAATAAAAAAGAACAAAAATCCACCGTCCCGCATGACCGCGCCCGATGCTCCTTCACTTCGGTGATCGGACGAGAACCGAAAATTCATTAATCCTGAGGATCCTGGTAAGGAGAATGATACAAACAATACATATATTATTGCATTGTCATCGGTCCTCGATATATCTACAAAGTTTGAACGAAATGTGGCCGTTTAAAGTGGGTCAAAATCGCCTCCAAAGGAGTCGGTTACAAACATACAAACAAACATACAAGTGAAGCTAAAACGTGTAAAAAAATATTATTCTTTTATTTTATTACTATATCTGTATCTATCGTAATCTGAATAGAAAATTATGCAGGGTTTTGGACATTAGAAACAAAAGGGACAAGTCTGGCTAAGCGCACCCAGACTAGGAAAAAATTAAACAATATTCGTAAGTGCAATGTACAGATGTAGTTATTTTACAATTTTATAACGTTTATGCACATATATAATATAATAATTGTATATTTATTCCAAAAATTAATAATAATTATGATTAAATTGTAATAAATCGATCTTTTTAGAAATATTCCAATGATTTTTAATAATAAATTATACATTTGAGGAATTTATTTTCTATAATTTTTAACTATTTAAAGTGTAAATAATATAAAAATATTTTTTTAGTATCATCAAAGAATCATAACAATTATAAATAACTAGCTGACCCGGCAAATGTTGTTCTACCAAAAAAAAACAATTTAATTACGTTCACTCCCGATTCATCCCCTTTGTCCTCCTCCAAGGTTGTATATACACCGAAATTGCTTCAGCGGCTTAGGTGTGAAAAATAGACAGACAGAGTTGCTTCCACGTTTATGATATTAGTAAGTATGGATAAATGCAAATTATGAATGCAACCGGGATCGATCATATGGATGTTAATGATTTTTTTATAAAACAAAAACTTGCCCTATGGTTAGAATATTTAGAATTGCGTTTAACAATAGAAAATAAATTCTTTAAATAGCCTAAAATGTAACAAATACCTTCTTTGCGTTCAATTTAATATCAAGAATTTTATTTTTATTATTAAATAAAACAATGAATTATGTTAAATATTTATTTATTTATTTTTAATGTCGAGAGAATGAAAGTGTTGGAAGGGGTAGACCTAGGCGGACGTTTCGAGACCAGATCAGGGACGTCTTGAAAAAAGGCCAGGTCAAGAGTACCCTAAACCGAAGGGCATGTATGAAGGGAATAATGAAAATGGACGAAGCGAAGCAAGTATGTAAGAATCGTAGCAAGTGGAAAAAGTGGTATCTGTCTACCCCTACGGGAAACAGGCGTGATTATATGTATGTATGTATAAAATAGTGCATTATAAATTAAAATTAAAAATACACAATCTTCTTCCTGCCCTTATCCCACATTATGGGGGGGGGTCGTCACATGTCCTCTCCTTCTACTCTCCTCTGTTAGCCGTCATCTGAACATATCTTCTTCAATCCATATTTACTTTGGTCTATCCCTCCTTGTATCCATCCATCTTCATTTCTAGCATTTTCCTTGTTATACGGCGTTCTTGACTTCGCATTGTAAAATATTAACAAACAAAATAATTGTTTTCTTGAATAATAAAAAATCTACGGTATAATAAAAAACAGCAAGGTGTTTGTTACGCATTATAATAAAATGTATAGAACATTATGCAGATATCTTTCATAAAAAAAATTACTAAGAAAGTGAAGCATAGTCATAATTTTAATTGAAGATATCAGTTTGATCCAATTTTTAATTTATTCCGTTCTATTATTTTTTTATATGACAATCGAATGGAATTATATCAGAATCGGCTTTGTAAATAAAACGTGTATATTTATTTTAGGTGCAATTTAATTTATACAATTACTTTAAAAGTTTGTTATTTATATATTTGTTATATAAAAAGTGTTGCCGATACGCGTAACAACACAATGACGGATTGTGTCAAGTGTTGAGTTGTCACGAATCGTTTAGAATGACCTTAGCCAATTGGACTAGCCGTATTATAGAATACAATTGTATTTATTGTTTAAAATCACTTTGTATTTCTAGCTAACTAGTAAATCAGTCTTGCTAAGTCAGCCTGATCATACTGATTGACCAAGTCAGTCTGATCATACTGATTAACTAAGTCGGTCTGACTATACTGATTGACTAAGTCATTCTGATCATACTGATTGACTAAGTCGGTCTGACTGCACTGATTGACTAAGTCATTCTGACTTTATTGAACGTTGTGTTGACTAAGTTAGTCATATATATTCAGTTGTAAATGTAAATGATTAGGATCTTACTTTAAGTAACGCCATAAGTAAGCTAAGAGCCATGCTATCAAAGTAATTCTTAATTGTAAATATATTAAATAGAAATACATTTATGATTCCAATTATGTTAAAAAAGTGTCTTATTTTTATTCAACCACTAGCTGACCCGGCAAACGTTGTTCTGCCATAAAATAAAATAAAATAAAATGTCAAAAAATTAAAAAAAATTTTTTGGGGGTGGGTCACCCCTAACATTTAGGGGGATGAAAAATAGATGTTGGCCGATTCTCATAGATACCGGATAAGCACAAAAAATCACTAACTCAATTTAGTTATCTGCCTACTGCCTACCCCCTAAGAACGATGGCGTGATTATTTATAGCCTATGACCATTTCTAGGTTATCATCTATCACCATACCAAATTTCACCAAAATCCGTTCAGCCGTTTAGGCGTGAAAGAGGAACAGACAGACAGAGTTACTTTCGCATTTATAATATTAGTATGGATTCAGTAGGTACCAAGCACAGTATTAAACTCGGAGACTTAAGGCCCTTGATTCAGATCCCACGATGGCCGGCACCGCTCTGATAGTTCTTCTCGGTGTTCATATTATAGCAAAAATACTATGTAAAAGAAGATGTAGTGACAAAAATTGAGAAAGGTATGCTGAGATGGTTTGGCCATGTTGAGAGAATGAATGAAGAACGATTGACGAAAAAAGTGTTTAGGCGAGTGTGAATGGAAGTGTTGGAAGGGGTAGACCTAGGCGGACGTTTCGAGATCAGATCAGGGATGTCTTGAAAAAAGGCCAGCTCAAGAGTACCCTAAACCGAAGGGCATGTATGAAGGGAATAATGAAAGTGGACGAAGCGAAACAAGTATGTAAGGATCGTAGCAAGTGGAAAGAAGTGCTCTCTGCCTACCCCTACGGGAAAGAGGCGTGAATGTATGTATGTAATGAAAACATTGTGAGGACACTATGTAGCATGTGTGACCTTTTTTTGACACCTCGCCGCCTGGCGACTGGAGACGAGGTAGTTTGGGAATCCAGTGCAATGCGCCCTCCACGGTCAACAAGAAGGATGTACGTCGCTGGTATGGATAGCAGCGTGTTCGCGATGCCACCGGCGTTGCAAACACCAATAGACGACGGCAACTGCTAAATTCTAAGTGAGCTGTCAGACTGCTGTTCTACAGCTATAAAAAAATCTACAGGGTGTGCAGGGACTCCAAAATGCATTCGCTACCAACCCGCCGGGGACCGCGACACGAAGGTTGGGAAAGGATATGGGAAGTAAGGGGACACACCATATACGTTGGACAAGTGTGGCGGGTATAGTATACGTAGGGGGAGGCCGAGCCCACTAGTGGGACGCTATGGACTATTGTTATTATAAATTTATTATTCAGTAAGATAAGATAATTTTATTGTCAGAACTGTGTACATACAGAGATGGTTTACATTTAAATTGTTTCAACAGTTTACCCCTTAGGGTGTACAATATTATATCATGAACATAAAACATAAAAATCATTAACTATAATTATTTAAAACATTCGGTTAAACATGAATTTAATATCAAAAGATATCAAACAGAATACATTTTAGGTGTAAATAATAAATTACCAGCTGGATGACCGAGCTTTGCTCGGTATATTTTTTATAAATTGTGTTTTTTGGAAATTAACAATTGATTTTCTTAGTCTAACCTCAAAGCAAACACTCATTGACTTCGTGTTACTTAACAACGCCATCTGCTGGAATAGCTTTAGTGTTGTTGTGTCGTTAAAGCAATTTAAAAAGAATAGTATTATTATTCGCCGATAGATGCCAGGAAGAGTCACCTTTTTGTTATTTTTCTTCCAATAAAAAAAGCGAATAAAATGACATTTTCTAGAAATGATTCCTAGCTAGATCGATTTATCGCCCCCGAAACCCCCCGTATACTAAATTTCATGAAAATTGTTGGAGCCGATTCCGAGATTCCAATTATATAAGTATATATTTAAATATATACAAGAATTGCTCGTTTAAAGATATAAGATAAGGATAATATCTTTGTTAGGATTGTTATAACGTCACAATTAATTCTTACAATTTGTCATCCAAATAGTCACTTATTTTGTAAGATTTCTCAATTAATAACTTCTTGAGACGATATTTAAAAATATTATTTGTTCACCAGGTAGATGATTATAAATTCATGGAGTCACACAAAATATACTATTATTTAGGAAAACTATGTTATTTATTGGACAGCTTATTATATGTTATTTTTATTTCTAGTGCTTTTAAAAAATCTAAACAGATGTAGTAATAAATATGTACTGTATGTCACTTCCAGAACTTTCTTTCGATATTAAGATTTATCTCACTGAAAATGGTTATATGTTTCAATTTGGTTTTTATTACTGACGTCCTCTTCAGTAATAAAAACTCGACTTTCGCATCGGTACGAGTGCAGGTTACGGGTTCGATTCCCATCTCATCTGAGTGTTTATGAAATATTTACAAAAGTAGTATACTCAGTCTCAGTGTTGGATTAAGCAAGTGCGGGGCTCGTAGCAAATTCTATTTGGCCTTTGAGCCCTTGATCTGCTAGGAGTTCTTAAGTAACTAAAGTGGAAAAATAACCATTCGATACTCAATACCTCAATCGTTTATTTGCCGTCTATGCGTTTTGTTTGTTTTTGTATATTAGATACTCAGGCTGAGATGATCTGATTTAAACCAGAGGCCCCGTATATTTAAATGTACGGGGGCCTCTTTTGCGCGAGACCCGTAGCAATTGCTACAGTTGCTACGTAGTTATTCAGGCACTGAGTATACCGAATGTCTTAGTACGTCTGCCTACAGGGATAAGATGGCGCTATTAATTGTCGCAGTTTATTATTCGGTTTTTGTCTAGTTTGAGGGTAATGGTAGGTGGTAGTGAAGCATATGGGAGAGAAGTTGAAATTGTCCAACTGCACGCGGTAAATGAAAGTTCAAAAACCCGCCACTATGGCGTTAGGTACAGTGTGATATGGATGTATCTTGAGATAAATTGAAGTACGCTGAGTTAAAAATTATCCATCTCATCTCTAAAATGTACAGTGAAGCTATTGTGGCATCACCATAATTTAACGCACTTTGACGGACACAATTAATTACACAGATATAGTTATTATTTTTTATCGACCCAAAACTATCCATATTTTTCATGACTCAAATGTATCTCTATTGTTTATGGACTCAAATGCGTCAATAATTTTTTATCAACTCAAGTGTGGCGATACTGTTTATCGAGTCCAATATTTCAATACGTTTTCAGCGACTTCAATGTGTCGATACTTTTGTATCGATTCAAAAATATCGATACTTTTTATCGCCTCCCATTGTCAATACTTTTCTATTAACTAAAATGTGTCGATACTTTTTTATCGACTCTAAATATCGATACTCTTCATTGACTACAATGTGTCAATACTTTTTTATCAACTCGTGTGTCGATACTTTTTATCGACTCAAATGTGTCAGTACTTTTTTATCGAATCATGTGTTTAAAAATTGATTGATTTTAACAAGGAGTATAATATAATAAATGATATTATAATTAATATTTTAAACCCTTGCTAATGCAAGGGTTTATAATTACATAGCACAGCCATATTTCGGTATACGCATTACGACAAAGAGAATGACAGAACTATATGTCAAAATAATTTTAATCTTAACGAATTATGGCAATGTTATCGGTCCTTAATAAGTCTACAACGTTTAAATGAAATCTAACAGAGTCGAGAGAGTTACAAACTACAGATGAAAGTAATAAAACCGTACTATAAATGACTTGAAATTACTTGTACTTTATTTTTATTTTTTGTTAAAGCCAATAAATGTATTGTTTAACAGCTCTCCTGTACCACCTCATTAATTATCAATCAAACGCTTTTAATGGGGATATGAACATGCTGATGACGCACAAGAGGGCGTTGTGCCGCCACCCCCCGGTCTGATTCCGTAATAACAAAAAGGATGTCCCGCGCGCTGTCTGTCAGCACATCCGGGAAGATAATAGTTTCCTTGTACGCGGAGTGTATTCACTATTTACGCTAAGGGCACTGCGAACAGAGACCTTAATCACTAATTCCCATACATACAATTTTTATTCCCACACAGTTATTATGGCAGCATGCATCAGATCGCCTCTTACGATAAGCCGACCCCGGCCGCAGGGGTTAGGATTCTTTCTCCGCCCCTGCACGGAGCGGACTGTATTGATGGACCATGAATACGCTGCGGTGGATCTGTGCAGTGACGCGGAATATGCGTCAGGAACTCTTGTATTCGTTGTAGTTTTCATTTTTGACATTGCGAATAAATTGAACTCGTCTTCGCTAGTGTGGTCACGTTTTACGGCAACCGACTACTTACTGGGGCACTGAGGGAACTAAAAGGAGGGGTAGATTCAAGAAGTTCTGGTTTGACGTCGTAAAATAGAATAAGTATTTACTGCATTAAACATGGTATGTAAGTTGTCAAAATAAAAATCACCTCATATATTACCGACATTCCACATGCAATATTCTAACTAAACACTCAATAAATTTTTATCAATTTGTTTTTGAACAAACATAATGGCAGCTCTCTTAGAACGCTTGTTACATGGTAGTGGTACAAATTATCATTTTAATTTTATTTTTATCTCTTAAAGGAAAGCGTTTGGGCGCGTTCCCACTATGTCGTAACGATTAATTTATCGTTGGACGACTGTCGTCTCTAGCTGTTCCCATTATAACGATTGTTTGTCGTCAACAATTTTTTATCGTTTACCGACTATCGTATCTATCTGTTCCCATTGGATCGCGACGACATTTTATCGTTTCACAGCAGTCGCTTTGTCGTTTACACATCATTAGCAAGTTACAAATCTACAGTCACCTCTACGTGTAAACGACGAGACGATATTTTTATCGTGGCTACGATAGATTTGCCGTCACGATTTAGTCGTAACGATTTTTTACCGTTTTACGACTGTCGTGTTAGCCGTTCCCACTGTCATGACAATCTGTCGTCACTGCAAAAAATGTCGTAGACGACAGTAAATCGTGTCGTTCTATATGTGAACACTTCCATTTAAACATATAAGCCACGACACTTAAAACTACACGATTATCTGTCGTCACGACAAAGTAGGAACGCGCCCTTTGTCAGTTTCATAAGCTTCAAACATATCTGGATGTTCTTTAACGAAAATACCTATTTGATAAATACAAATATTTATAATACTGAGTGATTTTATTTTTTAAATAAAGGTCGACAAGTCTTTTTTTTATGCTGTAGGACAGCAGACAGGCTGGCGGCCTACTTAGAATTTAGCAGTTACCGTCGCTTATGGGTGTTTGTAATGCCAGTGGTATTGCGAACACGCTACTGTCCCATAAGGGTACAGGAACTTGGGTCACTAATGCCGGAACACAACACAAAGTTATTATGGCGGCATACTAAACCAAAGGTGGTCGCATTCCAGACGGGCTTGGGGCCCTACTACCACCAAGGTGGATCAATAATAACAAATTTTAATATATCAAATACGAGATACATAAACTTTAAACCAAATTATTGTGTAAAACTTAGAGATCAAGTAATTGAATCCGCCACAAAACATAAGTTTTTAGGGATAATAAATAATTGACGAACATTGTCAATGGAAAAATCACGTTGATAATGTTTGTGGCATACTGAATAGATTTGTGTTTGAAAAACAACTAATGAAAACTACTACACTTACTGATAGGCTATCACAGCTACGTTGCTTCCATTCTCAGATAATGGCTTATGGGTGTGGAGAAACTAGAAGGATGTTAGTAGGGTACCTCTGGTACAAAGAAAATGTGTCAGAGCATTATGCGGTGCGGAGCCTTTAGACGAAGAATGACCTCTGCGGCCGGGGTCGGCCTGTCGTAAAAGGCGACAAAACAACCCACCCTAACTACGTGGTAGGGCTCCAAGCCCGTCTAAATGGCAACCACAATTGGTCTGATGCATGCTGCCATAATAACTGTGTGGGAATAAAAATTGTATGTATGGGAATTAGTGATTAAGGTCTCTGTTCGCAGTGCCCTTACAGTAAGTCCCTCTGGATGGCGACCACCTTTGGTCTTAAGTATGCCGCCACAGTAACTTTGTGTTGTGTTCCGGCATTAGTGACCCCAGATCCTGTACCCTTATAGGAAAGCAAAGTGTTCGCGATGCGACTTGCGTTGCAAACACCCATAGGCGACGGTAACTGCTAAATTCTAAGTGGGCGTCAGCCTGTCTGCTGTCTTACAGCAATAAAAAAAAACATTTTTTAAACTATTTTTTTATGTTTTCATATTTTACACTTTTTCAGAGCTTCTCTCGCTGTATAAATCATTAAGCAGTCCTTCCCAGCGACGATAATTAACGCATAAAGGGACTCCTCGCAACTTGTCAACAATGTCCAAATCCCAAAGCAAAATAGTTCCCCGAGCACGTCCTTCCCGTCCCTTTGTGAACCCCGGACTTCCGTCTCCGACAAAAGATTATAAACTCTTGCATTGTTAACATTCTCGTTTAAATTGTAAAACCGGTACCATGAACGGTCAGTTTTTTTAATGTTGCTTTTATTGATGTACTTCCGGTCCGTTAGATGCATTAAAAATATGTTGTGTTATCAGGTGTACCGGAAAGTCATTATAGTTTTCTTTTCTGAAAAAACTACGTTTTCAAAAAAATTGAACAATTTATTTATTCGAAGTATTGGCCATTTGATTCTATACATCTTGCCCAACTTTCAGGCAATTTGTGTATGCCACCCCATCCTTGAGTCATTTTCTAACTTCTTCGAAATTGGCGAAGTGCTGCCCTGCAAGCGCGTGTCCCATTGATGCGAAAAGCTGAGAGTAAGGCGATAATAAGTTCACTGAATTGAAATATTTGATCTAATCTAGTTAGGGGACAGTTAGGCTTGGGTATTTTTTCTGTGTGAGTATAACCATCGCGAGTCGCATGGATGTTTGCGACGCTAAAGGCTAACCTGGGTCACTAATTCCTGAACACAATGTTACACTACACACAGTGAACAAACTTCATCCGTGCAGAGGCGGAGAAAGAATACTAACCTCTGCGGCCGGGGTCGGCCACAAAACAACCCACCCTAGCTACGTGGCAGGGCCTCAAGCCCGTCTGGATGGCGACCACCTTTGGTCTTAAGTATGCCGCCATAATAACCTTGTGTTATGTTCCGGCATTAGTGAACCAAGTTCCTGTACCCTTATGCGACAGCAGCGTGTTCGCAATGCCACCGGTGTTGCAAAAATCCATAGGCGACGCCTGTCTGCTGTCCAACAGCAATAAAAAAAATTAAGGTTTTTATGGTGATGTACTTATAGACCAAGGGTGGCTGCCATCCAGACGGGCTTAGGTCCTACCACGTAGCTAGGGTTGTTTTGCCACATTCTGCGAAATTCGCATTCCATCCGGGGCAAACCGAGTGCTAGAAATTTCGATATTTCCTTAAACTCAAACTCATTTAATATCAACGTCATTGCGCCGTTTGTTTCGTCCAATGGATGCACAAAATAAAAATACAGGCACCAATATTAATTTTTTTTTTTTGTTGAATGGGTGCGCAGGCTTTCAGGCCGGCGCAGAGTGTGCTCAAGATGGCGCTGGCGGACTACCTTACAAACCAGCATCGATCTCTCCAAAATTCGCAGACTCACCACTGATGGGACAATCCATACTAATATTATAAATGCGAAAGTAACTCTGTCTGTCTGTCTGTCTGTTCCTCTTTCACGCCTAAACGGCTGAACGGATTTTGATGAAATTTGGTATGGTGATAGATGATAACCTAGAAATGGTCATAGGCTATAAATAATCACGCCATCGTTCTTAGGGGGTAGGCAGTAGGCAGATAACTAAATTGAGTTAGTGATTTTTTGTGCTTATCCGGTATCTATGAGAATCGGCCAACATCTATTTTTCATCCCCCTAAATGTTAGGGGTGACCCACCCCCAAAAAATTTTTTTTAATTTTTTGACATTTTATTATTTATATGGCAGAACAACGTTTGCCGGGTCAGCTAGTATCTAATAAATATATAATGAGATAATAACAAAGTTGTGTTTAATTTGATGGAATGCCGTGATGCCTGCCACGTGCAGGCGCATCAGCCCGACAGCCCGCAGCCGGCCCTAAGCTCCCGCTCCGGTGTAATCAACAACAATCTGCTTCACTATTATTTATTAAGATTCGTTCCTATTAAACAATATCCGTGTGGAAAAGGATATTACGCCATTAAAGATAATTTTACTGGGAATAAAAACAATTATATTGATATTATGTTAATTCATTTTTTTTCTCCAATTTTTTTTATATATTTTTGGGGCTAGCCAAGAAGAGGGCGTCGCGGCGATATACGAAGTTGTTTTCGAAATCACCGTCAGGTGCAGCATCTTTTTTTTTACGGGGGGGGGGGGGGGAAATCCTCATGTACCTTGGAAATCCTCATGGGAAAGGCGGAGGGGCGTGCCGGACTCTTACCGGCTAAAACCACCACCCCGGTGTCTCCTCACACGTGCGCGAGGGGCCGCGGGAATCCAAATTCTTTCGCAGCCCCACACTCGTGCTGGCCCGGTCTGTCCGGGCCTCGTCTCCTACACGGGGTAATGAGGTGTTCAGCTACCCCGTGCATCGCCTCAGAGGCGCGCGCCGACTCCATCGAATAGACTAACTTGCGGGTAGGCAGGAAAAAAGGATAGGATGAGGCGCCTAACCAACCACTCTATAACGCCGAAAAATGCTTATTATAGTCCGTTAAGTGTCGTCACATAGAGTTTACACTGTATTTACATACCAACACTATTCTGCATAACGATTTGATAAAAAAAAAATATTAAAATAAATGCAACCGATTGAGTAGCCCTGGACGCGAGACAGACCTGTCAATTCATAACAACATAAACCACACCGGATGTCGGCAATTTATCATTCTTGCCGCCAAAATATAGCTGTTAAACAAAAATACCTGCTTTACGCGGCATTTAAACCTCAAATAGAATCCTAGCTAAGTTTTTCAAGTTACAAAAAGGTTGAATTCCAAACCCCACCTTTTCCGACAGTGACAGTTGTTTATTTGTAGTTTTTTTTTTCTGTGAACGTGTGCTAGGTTGATCATGGCTAATAAGGCAGGAAACCTTTTTTTTAGATTTTGTGAATAATGACTATTTTGTTATGCATTTTTTTCATAAGATCTGTCGGTTAAATGCACGTGTGCGGAATAGGTCTCACACATATATGTCGTATTTTTTAAAGACATTTTCCTGTTTTATTTATAATATAATATTTGTATTTTATCCTTTGGAGGATTAACCGGACCTCCTATGGGGTAGAATCTCTAAGCGAGAGATTTAATCAAACACGGGAATCTCACTGGCTCACTATTTTTAATGGTGGTGTGTATCATGTTATTGAGTAATACAAATAATTAATAATTACAAAACTTATATAATATAAAATAATTTAGTGACAGCTCCGAATAATATTCTTACATTTTTGGTATTGACATAACATAACTCTCGAAAATATCTAAAAAGTATACATATAACTAGAAAGAAGAATATATATGAAAGTATACAATTATTCGATTTTAGCAGTGTAAGAAATCAGGTGGCGAGTGAGGCGCCACAATCCGTGCAGGGGCGGAGAAAAAATACTGACCTCTGCGGCTGGGGTCGGCCTGTTATAAAATGCGACAAAACAACCCACCCTACGTAGTAGAACCTCAAGCCCGTTTGGACGGCGACCCCCTTTGGTCTTAAATGTGCCGCCATAATATTAGTAATTTAGTAATAACCTTGTGATGTGTTCCGGCATTAGTGACCCAAGTTCCTGTACAGCAGCGTGTTCGCGATGTCGTGTGAAATAAAAAGGCTTTATTGTTTTCCTTGAAACCGCTTTAAGACTGCCACGAAATATTTTTCACCAATAATGGTACAGCGAAAAAAGTTTGTTAAGCAATGGTTTGTAGTATCTGTTTATGGTATTTATGACACAGGGATAAAAGGTTATCGTATACTTCCCTAAAGCAAGCGTTATACAACTATCATCATGACCATCCTAAAGCCATTATTTAGTGGTTAAATAAAATAAAGAAAATATAGTTAAAAAAAACTAAAAAACACGCTTTTATAAAAAATCAAACTAAAAGGTAAAAAAATAATTTTCAATAAATTTGGATAGTAGGATTAACAAAAAAAATGAATTTTATTGTAAAAAAGTGTGGAGTGCTTGTTGTCAATTGTTATTTTGAAAATATCTTATAAAGCATCCCACGCTTTTTTTACAATAAAATTCATCTTTTTGTTATTCCACTATCCTCAATTTAAATTTATTGAAAACTATTTTTTTACCTATTAGTTAGATTTTTTATAAAAGCGTGTTTTTTGGTTTTTTTAACTATATTTTCTTTTTAACTTTTTAGTTTCAATAACTATAAAATAAAAGCGTGTCAATATAATTTATTTGTTGTCAATATCCAATCGGTAACATTTTTTATTAATTTAACGCCATCTTCTGGTAATGTTAATAATTATGCTTCAGATCAGGCGTTTCGGCAGAATTTTGATTTTATTGTTCAAATTAAGTAAAAATGGAGTCAAATTCCGATAAATTCCATTACATACAGATCAATTTAATATAAAACATATAAAAAAGAATAAAAAAGAACAAAAATCCACCGTCACGTGATTTTCGTAAGCGGTCACCCATCCAAGTACTGACCGCGCCCGATGCTCCTTCACTTCGGTGATCGGACGAGAACCGAAAATTCATAATCCTGAGGATCCTGGTAAGGATGGATATTGCGTTGTATGGATGTGAGACGTGGACACGTTACACAAAGGGAAAGGCTAGAAGCATTTGAGATGTGGTGTTGGAGAAGAATGCTGAGGAAAAGACCAACGAGGAAGTGCTGATCGTGGCGAAAAAGGATAGGAACATCTTGAGAATTATTGATAGAAGAGGACAAATGATGGGACACTTGATAGGACACGACGATCTAATCAAAACCATCAGAGAAGGGAGAATTGAAGGGAAATTAAGCGGAAGGAATTTAATTTTTATTTATTTTTATGTCTGTCGTAAAAGGCGACAAAACAACCCACCCTAGCTACGTGGTAGGGCCTCAAGCCCGTTTGGATGGCGACCACCTTCGGTCTTAAGTATGCCGCCATAATAACCTTGTGTTGTGTTCCGGCATTAGTGACCCAAGTTCCTGTACCCTTATGGGACAGCAGCGTGTTCGCGATGCCACTGGCGTTGCAAACACCCATAGGCGACGGTAACTGCTAAATTCTAAGCGGGCCGTCAGCCTGTCTGCTGTTCTACAGCAATAAATAAATTAAAAAAAAACAACCCACCCTAGCGACGTGGTAGGGCCCCAAACCCGACTGGATGGCGACCACCTTTGGTCTTAAGCAAAAAGGTCGCCGCCATAATAACTTTGTGGTGTTTCGGCATTAGTGACCCAAGTTCATGTACAACACACACCCACCCATAGGCGACGGTAACTGCTAAATTCTAAGCGGTTCGAGAGCCTGTCAGCTGTCCTACAGCATTAAAAAAAGAGAAGGTGACCAAGAAGGACATTTGTGGAGCAAGTAAAGGAAAGACTCAGATTCGGAGGCAGATGTTCAACCGATAAGAGCGGTAGCTCTTAAATAAATGATGATGATGAACATTTGTAACCTTTTACGACTCACTAGAAAAATTATGTCAGCAAATCGCCAGAAGGTCCATTCACTGCGATCATAGCGCAATGCATCCGGAATTTGGGAACCCGACAATAATTATACGGTAATTCGTATTTACAGCGCAGTTCCGCCCTTTTTAAAACTATACAAGCGCACAAAAGAGAGGACGTGGTTGGAAGGAAGTTATAAAAATTACTTGTTTGTAAAAGAGTTTGTATAGCATTGTGGAAATAGTACCTGTACCTGACATTTGTCACGAATATTTATTGCATTTCCTTGCTTTTAAATGAAATGCTTTCTTCTCACAGATGTCGTTAGAAACTTTGCATTACGTAAGTAGAAAATGCTAGATCAATTTATAATCAGTAAAAATAATATATCAATATAAAAATTATAATTTACTCAAACCTTAGAATAATTTATTCTAAGACTCAAACATCTATACTTATACATCTATACAAATAAATAAAATTGGTGTATCTGTTTGTAATATTAAAATAACCGCTTTTTACTAAGTGCATTCGGACGTATACACGGTACATATACCAAAACAAAATTTTTTACAATTTTTGTCTGTCTGTCTGTCTGTTTGTTCCGGCTAATCTCTGAAATGGCTGCACCGATTTTGACGGAACTTTCAATGGCAGATAGCTGATGTATCAAGGAGTAACTTAGGCTATTTTTATTTTAGAAATAAAAAAAATAGTTGTTTTAAAATGTTGTTTCGAAAATTTAATACCAATTTCAGTTGACCTCAGATTTATATCAACAATCATATGAAATAGGGTTCAGCTTAGGCTGGACGTGTAGGTTTTATTTCAAATTTAAATTGATTTATATCATCAATCATATTATGAAACTAGCTGTGCCCGCGACTCTGTCCGCGTGGAATAGTGACTGGGCAGCATTTTTGGATATATCATATGGTATGTTTTGGATTACAAACCCTATTAACCCTAAAATATACAATAAATAAATGAAATATCCAAACAGTCAGTATTATCGAATGCAAGTGTTACGCCATGTAAGTAGTTTTTGTTAAACATGATAAGTTTCGGAAATTTTATATTCCAATTTAAGTTGACCTCAGATTTATATCATCAATCATATGAAATAGGGTTTAGCTTAGGCTGGACTTTGTAGGTTCGAACGTACGTATCCCGGAGGCACATGGCGTAACAGTTGCATTCGATAATACTGACTGTCTGCATATTTTATTTATATTTTAGGGTTTATAGGGTTTGTAATACAAAATAAACCATAAGATATATCCAAATAATTCTGCCCAAAGTCACTATTCCACGCGGACGGAGTCGCGGGCACAGCTAGTTATTTAATAAAAAAAATCGATAATAAAAATAATGTCTGTGTAATTTTTATGGGCGAACAACGTATGCTGCGTCAGCTCGTTAAGTAAACCAGTTTCAAACGTGTGTACAAAATATAAAAATAACTCATCATCATCTAAGCGTTATCCCGGTTGCATCCTAAACTTTCGTTTCGGTGCCCGGGGTCCGCTTTCCGACTTTTTCTACTCCACTTCGCACGGTCTTCAGCATCCCTGGTATTGAGCCCATTGGCACGCATATCACCCCTTACGACGTCAAGCCAGCACTTTTTGGGTCTACCCCTCCTGCCGGGGCCCGGCGGAGGCGGCATGGCCAGACATTTGTTTCCCACGTAATCATCCGGTTGCCGTAAAACGTGGCCGTACCAACGGAGCCGATACTCCTGCAGTTTATCCGCAATGTCACGGACATGAAGACTGCCGCGAATGCGGGAGTTCCTAACGCGGTCCTTCCGCGTCACTCCACACATCCACCGCAGAATATTCATCTCCGTGACACGCAGTTCTTGCCTGTGTCGCTCTAGCAGCGGCCACGCTTCACATCCGTATAAAAGGACAGGCCTAATGATGGTCTTATAGACCTGTCCCTTCAACTTTACCGGCATCTTGGGGTCACAAATGACACCAGTTACCTCACGCCATTTGGCCCACGCGGCAGCAATGCGTGCCTTGACGTCACAATCGATGTCACCAGACGCATGAAACACAGATCCCAGGTATTTCACTTGGTCCGTGCGCTCGACCGTGTCGCCGCCTATGCGTACGGGTGTGGGATCTGTGGAGTTACAGGCCAAGTACTCGGTCTTCGCCACATTGAGCTTCAGACCACCGTTCTCAAGCGACTCCTTCCACGCCTTCACACGTCGCACCAGCCTACCCCTGTCCGAGTCTGCCAGCGCGATATCATCAGCATACATAAGCAGCCACGGGGGCTGCTCATGTGAGTTTCTGATGCTGTCTGACAATACGTCTAATACCACGCTAAACAGAAACGGACTAAGGACGGATCCTTGGTGCACCCCGACGGTGATGGCGAAAGGTTTTGTGTCGCCAACAGCGGTCCGAACTACAGAATCGGAGTCACGGTACATGTCTTGGATGATGTCAATATAGGCCTCTGGAACCCTTTTAGATCGCAATGCCCACCAGATTATCGCGCGAGGAATACAGTCGAAGGCCTTCTGCAAGTCAAGAAACAGGCAATGCAGAGGCGTATTCTTCATCCTGTATTTCTCCGCGACAATCCTTAGGGCAAAAACCGGATCCATAGTCCCATGACCAGGGCGAAACCCATACTGACATCCCGAGACAGTGCACTCCTGCCGAATCCGAGAGTCGATAACCCTCTCGAGGAGCTTCATGGTGTGGGACATGACCTTAATCCCCCTGTAATTACCGCACTCCTGCACCGACCCCTTGCCTTTGAAGACTGGAGTAATGATACTCAGTCTCCATTGGCTCGGGATCGTACCAGTGAGGAGTGTCCGATTAAAGAGGTCGGTTAAGATGCCCACACCACGAGAGCCCATCGCCTTCCAGGCTTCGATGGGGACTCCATCGGATCCAACAGCTTTCCGATTCTTCATGCGGCGAAGACAATTCTGGACCTCTGCAGGCGTTACCAGTGGCACTAGTCCTTGATTCGGAGGAAGATCTGGCGGCTGCACCTCTTTGTGCTGCGTCTTCAGCAGCTCGTGGAAATATGAGCGCCATCTCTCCTTCACCGCGAGGTCCTCGCATAGCAGGTTGCCCACAGGGTCTTTTACACAGCGGCACTTGGAAATATCCTGCGCCGCTTTGACCCTGGAGCGCGCCAACTTATAAATGAGCTTCTGCCCCTCAGACGATTCCAACTTATCGTATAGTGGTTGTAAGTGGTCTCGTCTGGCTCTGGCTACAGCTCTCTTAGTGGCGCGCTTGGCAGACCTATATGCGTCGCGATCTTCAGGAGATCTGGACGCTTGCCACTTCTTAAAGAGGGCTTTCTTCGCTCTAGTCTCCCTCTGGACTGTGTCGTTCCACCACCAAGTCTCCTTGTCACATTTGCGACCACCCTTAGACACACCAAGCACCTCCCTCGCCGACCCAAGGATAGCCGCCTGAATCCTGTCCCAGTAAGCTTGAACCGGTTCGCCCTCACCACCGGCGCACTTGTCGCCGATGGAAGAGGCGAGCTCCTGGGACTTGACTTCATCGAGCAGCCACCACCTGATTCGACGCTGAAGGCGATCGACACGTTTGCCTTTGGGCTTCACGCAGAGGTCCATGACAAGAAGACGGTGTTGTCCAGTGAGACTCTCACCGGGTATGACCTTGCAGTTGGCTACTTTGCTGATGTGGTGTCTCCTAGTGAGTAGGAAGTCGATTTGGGTAGCATTCCTCCCGCTCTTGTAGGTGATGAGATGCTCGGGTCTCTTTTTGAAATACGTGTTCACGATGGCAAGGTCGGCAGCCGCACACGTATTGAGGATATCCTCCCCTTCCGCGTTGCGGTTACCATACCCAAATCCACCGTGAACACGCTCAAATTCCCCACATTCATCACCCACATGACCGTTTAGATCACCGCCCAAAACGATCCCATGTGACAATGGAATCCCACGAAGCACTTCTCCGAGTAGGTTCCAAAACGCTATCTTGTCGGCGTCGCTACAACCGGCCTGTGGCGCGTAGGCGCTTATCAAGTGGGTGACTACCCCACCAACAAGCACCCTCACAACCATAAGCCGATCGCTACAGCGCTTCACCTCTAAAATGTCGTCCTGGAGCTCCTCCGAGAGCACTATGGCGACCCCATTTTCCCCACCAGGTGCACCCGTGTAGATCAGTTTGTAGCCATTCCCAATGAACCGGGATCTGCTGGCCTTCCACCGAGTCTCCTGCAGAAACGCCACGGCCACCCTCCGCCTGGAGAGTACATCGGCTAACTCTCTCGCGCGTCCAGTCAGCGTGCCAATATTCCAAGTTGCGAAGCGGAGTTTCCTTTTGGATGGGGCTAGTGTCTTTAGCCGTGCTCGCCCACGGCACGGCAGCCCTAGTCCACTTGTCACAGGAGTCGGGCGAAGTTCCTGCGCGTCGTTATGCGGCGACGCCCTATCCGTGACAATTCCCTTTCTTGTTACGACCATGTTGTTTGGCTAGGTTTTGGTTTTTACGGGAGCGACTGCCGTCTGACCTCCCAACCCCTAGAGGAAAACCGAGAGGTGCACTTCCTTTGCCGCATGCAAGCTGGCAAAGGAGTAGTCCATCAGTCGCCTTTTACGACTCCCTTGGAATGACCTGGGGTGACCCTATTCTTTTCACTGGCCGGGGTCACACGGCACAAAATATAAAAATAACTAACTAAAAATAATTTTAAAAGCAGGATTAAGAGGATTGCCTCTCTCACAAACAAGCAACTTTGGATAATTGGATACCAGGAATATTGGTGTGAAAAAATGGCTAGCCATTCGTTAAACGAAAATAATTTTGCGCGGGAAACCAGAAATAGCGGCGGAAACGCGCGTCCCTAATTACTATACTCCTTTATTTTGTATCATAATAACTGTCAAAATTAAAAACTTATAAATTATACTTTATTTCTATAGGAATAAAGTCTATTTTATATTCAAACGTATGAACTCTTAGATTGTTTTAAACATAAACAGGTGACAAGGAAACGATTAGTTTGAAGCACATGATGACAGCACAGGATGCGAGAAATTCATTATCGATTTTGTATAGCCCTAATCTTCTATCCTTTTTTAACTTACACGAATGATAGTAAGAAAGAAAAGGAACATAGTAACTGTTTGCAATTCGAATTTCCATTTCATGATATTATTTCAAATTGATCATTAAATTAAACAAACTTTTCAAACTAAGATAGTAAAATTTTCAATTACATTTTTTAAATACTACAGAAATCCGAAATTCTCTTAGAAAATTTTTTTAAACAGAAATTTCTAAAGTAGACAATTTTTACGAAAATAACCCACAAGTAAAAGTGATAAAGTTCAAATTAGTTTAGTGTAGCAAATACTTTTACTTACGCCAATAAATAATACTAGGCTACAAAAGACTGGAGAGTAAAGAAGTAACGCTGATGTACGAGTTATTTTCCCTCAGTCAGAGCGTTGCTTATTACCTATTGTTAAGTACGTAATCTATTCATTTATGTAAATTCAACATACAATGGGTCTTCTTCTCCATAACATTTCCTTGGGGAGGTTTGGGGCATCGAGTGGCAACGACCCCCCGGAGATGTGGCTCGAGCTGCGGGAGCGCCCTTCCACATGATTGGTGTGGCTCTACCGCAGCTCTACGTTGGCCCATTTTAGCTTGGTGGACCAATCTCAGCTATTGTTGGCCTGTCTGTGGTTTGATGGTTCTGCAACACCAATCACTCATCTTCTAGGTCCGACGAGCGTATCTCTGGGGGTCAGTAGCATAATGCCGCGGTGATCTGGTGGCCACGCGTGCAGAGAGACGATGCCATGAAGGTGTTCGTGGGGCCTTTATCATCGCGATTGAACATCCGAGTCTCACCCGACGCGCCGACATCGCCTCAAGTAAATTTGAAACAATGTTTATTTTCTCTCATTTCATTCAGACGTTCTCTTTAGTATTAAAATGTTTTCCGTGGTGCAATGTGTAGACACTTTGACTAAGAGTAGCTAGTGAAATGTTGATGGTTCGACTCTGTCAACCTGATTTGTTATTATTGTTATGTATATTGTGGAATTTATACGTCGTAAGAGGCGATTGAAAAAAAATTGTGAGTAAAATTTTTACAATGCGACATGAGGAAGTTGCAGATAACTATCTCTCAAGTGTTTCGTGTTGATCTGTGTACCGGAAAGAAACCTTGTAACTATATTCATAGTAGTCTCGTAAATATTATCTCGTGATGTAAAACAACAGTGCTGCCATCTAGTGTCAAATACATTTATAAATTTCAGTTTAGATGTCGGTTTGTATTCTTTTTATTTTATTAATTTATCATTCCCCGGATTATATATTTGCTTTAATATATTATTTATGCACTGTATTTATGTATGTATGTATTGTCTGTATTTATGTATTCGTTTTAAATGAATATGCAACACTACCCCACTTTCAGCCCTCTCAAACTCTAATCCATCCTAAGGTTGCCTGGAAGAAATCGCTTCCAGCGATAAGGCCGCCGTTTGTACAATCTTTTGTTTGTTTTGTCCTATATTGTATATATTTTGTGTGTTGTGCAATAAAGTATATTCATTCATTCATTCATTCCTTTTACAAACAAAGACTTGTGGCATACGGGATAAAATCTTTGGCTATTTTTGTTATGTTACGCCAAAGAAGTACTTCTTTCTTTTCTTAAGTTTGAGTTTAATAAAAACAATTATTTAGATAATAAAAAATTTTACTGTCTGGGAACCCCCGTTAGGAACGAAGTTATTCGCGATATTTTTTTTGTAGCTCAAAATGTGTTTTGTGATGTAGATTTTTATTGATTTTATCACTGCATTTTTATCACACAAAAAAGTGCAGTCCTCCTTTATTCATGCCTCTCTCTCTCTAATTTATCTACTTTATGTTATTTTTCTATCACTGTTTCGATAAGATAATTTTAAGGAAAGATTTAAATTTATAAATTTCATAGAATATTTGAGTAAAATAGTAATTTAGAATAGAATAGAATAGAAAACTCTTTATTGTTCACCAAATAAAAATAAAAACTGCTTACAATCTAAATTTACAAAAAAAGGAACAATCGGCGGTCTTATCGCTAATAAACGATTTCTTCCAGACAACCTAACCAGGATCACAATTTGAAATAATTTATTCAAAATTAATTATGAAATAGCGAATTATGTATACAAATAAATAAAATTGGAGTGTCTGTTTATAATATTAAAATAACCGCTTTTTACTAAGTGCATTCGGACGTTTACACAGTACATATACTAAAACAACACTTTTACAATTTTTGTATGTCTCTCTTGCTATTGCAACTTGTTCATTGTGCGGCTCACGACATTTCTATTTTAGTTATCTATTTATGTATTTCTTACTCATACATTCGTAAATTTTGCTAACTTTATAGCAGACCATTCTGATAGCATTAGAGACCTGATATTTTCACTTTCTGATTTGGCCACTTTCTTTGTTGTGCTCAAAAGCGCAAATTTGTCCTACTTAATTTCTGCACACTCGTACTTTTGTATTTCTAGATATGAACTCTTAAATGTTTAATATTAATCTGTAACAGGGAAGAGATAAGGTTGAGAATTGAATAATAATGGATACAAAATAAGATGTTCTGGAACTGTATAAATAAACATCTGCATTTCTACAGTTCGCTGAACGATTCGAAATGTTCAGTCTTCCTCTTCAGTCAGTCGCGAATAACAATTCGCTAGGGAGGGTTGTGTTGGTAAAAAGATGAATAATTCGCTAATTTTATTCAATTGAAAATAAAATTATTCCCATTCAAGTTTTAGTGATATTATTGTATAAAAAAAAATTTCAGTGTGAAGTTTGTGTAATTATATTTAAAAAAAGGATTGTTTTGACGATTATCTAAACAAATTAATGGTAAGTTATATTTAAGTTTTTAAATTATGAGTTACTTTTTAATACAATATAACTCGTTGTTATTTTTGTGGTATTTGATTAAATATATCAATAAAATGCAACAGACATTTTAAAACGAATTTATTACTTAATGAAGATCTTCATAATTTGACCCAACGGTTTTTGGCAATCATGTCGCCAATGTCGCATTATAATGTGACCAATTGCGAATATTATCGAATATAATGTATTGTTTTTTTTAAATTCTTGGATACCTTTATTAAAACCATTTTTGTTTATAACTTCTATTTATAATATTATTTACGTGTTTATGATTGACTGACGATTTGCTATTTTTTATTGCTGTAGGATAGCAGCCAGGTTGACGGCCCACTTAGAATTTATCAGTTACCGTGGCATCGGGAACATGTTGCTGTCTCTTAGGGGTACAGGAACTTGAGTCACTAATGCCGGAACACAAAACAAGGTTATTATGGCGGCATACTTATGACCAAAGGTGGTCGCCATCCAGACGTACTACCACGTAGCTAGGGTGGGTTGTTTTGTCGCATTTTTGACAGGCCGACCCCGGCCGCAGACGTTAGTATTCTTTCTCCGCCCCTGCATGGATAAAATCAATTGTGGGTTTTGGCTCACAGTTAGAGAAGAATGTATAGAAAGCACGTCAAATCCCCGTGCTGTTGGTGGGTCACCACTTTATTGGAGGTATACTATACTGCCTTCGCTGTACCTTCAAAAATATGCTTAAAGAATATTATACTCATGTCTCTAATCAGTGGTGCCATTTGTGTATAGAAGTTATCAATTCTGACGACCTCGGTGGCGTAACGGATAACGCACTTCGGTACGCTTGCGGAGGTCACGGGTTTGATTCCCGTCTCGCGTCTGGGTGTTTATGTATAATATGTATTTATTTACGAAAAAAAAAGTATATAAGTAGTATATCAGTTGTCTAGGGCCCATAATACAAGTGCTAATACTTAATTTGGGACTAGATGACGCTGTGTGAATTGTCACAAAATATTATTATTATTCTAGAGATTTTTTTTTTCATTTTTTAATATTTTTGTACGCCGCCATCAAATTAATGTCCTTTTGTACAACATTTGTGTTAGGTTGTCTGGAAGAGATCGATTCCTTGCGATAAGACCGTCGATTGTATCATATTTTCGTAATTTCCTCCTTAATTTATTGTATCCGTGCAGGGGCGGAGAAGGAATACTAACCGTAACCTCTGCGGCCGGGGTCGGCCTGTCAAAAATGCGACAAAACAACCCACCCCATAGATAGCGACCACCTTTGGTCTTAAGTATGCCGCCATAATAACCTTGTGTTGTGTTCCGGCATTAGTGACCCGAGTTCCTGTACCCTTATGCCACTGGTGTTGCAAACACCTATAGGCGACGGTAACTGCTAAATTCTAAACTGGCCGTCAGCCTGTCTGCTGTCCTACAGCATAAAAACATGTTATAACTGTGAGGTGAGCTATAAAGAATTTTCTATTCTATTCTATCCGTAGAATTTTACACTTTCCGTTCTCTCCTTCCATTCCCTTCTGTCAGCTGTCATGTCAACATTCACACCGTTTTTCGCAATATCATCTTTTACCCAATCCATCAATTTTTTCTTCGATCTACTTCTACTTCTGTGTCCTGAATATCACCTGTATGTTTGTTTGTAACTCGATCCTCGACTCCTTTCAACTCGATTTTGACCCACTTTAAGCGATCAAATTTCATTTAAATCTTTAAGATTATGTCATTATCGTGATTAGAATCGACAGGATTAAAAAAATGGTGACGTATTATTATATATTACACCTGATTAAATTTTTACAGTAAATTTTAACTAGAACAAATACTCGTATTGTTAAAGAACACGTTTTAACTAAAACACACGCTTTAATGATAAATTGAACTAAAAAGTAAAAATAATTCTTAATCTATACAAATAAATAAAATTGGAGGGTCTGTTTGTAATATTAAAATAACCGCTTTTTACTAAGTACATTCGGACATATACACGGTACGTATACCAAAACAACATTTTTTTATAATTTTTGTCTGTCTGTTTGTTCCGGCTAATCTCTGAAATGGCTGCACCGATTTTGACGTGACTTTCACTGGCAGATAGCTGATGTAACAAGGAGTAACTTAGGCTATTTTTATTAAAAAAAATAGCTTTTGTTCAAAATGATAAGTTTCGGAAATTTTACATTACAATTTAAGTTGACCTCAGATTTATATCATTAATCATATGAAATAGGGTTTAGCTTAAGCTGGACTTTGTAGGTTCGAACGTACGTATCCCGGAGGCGCATGGCGTAACAGTTGCATTCGATAATAGTGACTGTTTGCGTATTTCATTTATATTTTAGGGTTTATGGGGTTTGTAACCAAAATAAACCACAAGTTATATCCAAAAAATTCTGCCCGAAGTCACTATTCCACGCGGACGGAGTCGCGGGCACAGCTAGTTTCATAATGAAATAATGAAGTAAAACTCCCCGCAAAAACACTTCATTCGGCACAAATCTGCGGTGTAGGGCTCTTTTGTCGCCTTTTACGACACGTCGAACCGGCCGCAGGGGTTTTTTTTTTACAATAATACTAATATTTTTCAATCATTATTTTTAACGTAAAGTACAAATTCGCCCTATTTGTGTGTAACACCTCGTAGACTACGACATTTGAAAACTGTACCGGAAACCCGTACGCTGTATTCCCGCCAAACGGACGGACGTTCCATAATCGAAATCGACACTTCCGGCGTGTTCAAAAAAGGAACACATTGTCGGTTATTTAATTTTTTCATCCGCCATGTCTGAGACGTAATGACTGGCGCGTTGGTATCCTCTGTTTACAAATATGTCGGTATATATGCGGTATATAGACTTCTTATTTTGAGACAACAATCAGCGTGTTTGAATTGAGGTTATTTAAATTCACTTTTCTATACCAACACCTTAATGTGATATGCTTGTATAGGTCCTGGCGTAGTTTTTTTTTTATTGCTGCGGAACTTGAGTACTTGGGTTACTAATGTCGGAACATAACACAAGGTTATTATGGCGGCATACGTATAACCAAGGGTGGTCGCCATCCAGACAGACTTGGGGCCCTACCACGTAGCTAGGGTTGTTTTATCTTCTTTAACGACATGCTGACCCCGGCCGCAGGGAGAATTTTTTTTTCTCAATAGAAATAGAAAAATGTATGTGTTCGTACATAACAATCTAAGTCAAACGAGATTTTCCCACAAAACAATGAAAGGAAACCATAATCAGTGATTATCTTACAAAAACGTCAAAATACTAGTAACTGGCGGTCATTGTCTTTCTTTCCCGCCATTACGGATTTCCCGCACTCGTATGCGCTTCCGGCGCTCACAATGGCGGGAAGAAGGTTTTAGAACAATTATAATTAACAGATTACGCCCTGGCTTTCTCACGATTTAAGACTACGGTCTAGTGAATGAGCTCTCCATCGGATAGGTCTTGGTTTCTAATCGTCATTTCAAGTTATAATACCACCTGGTGGGCAGGAGCAAGTCCTTATTGCACCAACTGTGGAAAAATTGATGTTAGACATAATTTCTTGATGGAATGTATCCGAACGAAAGGAAGTAGGGAACGACTTACTGGTGTTTTCTAGAACATCCTTTCGAGGCTGCCCTCTGCTGCCGCTGTTTTCATTTACAATAATTTTAAGATTTAGAAATTGTTAGTAGTATATGATAAAATGGGGCTGACATTATATTTTTATCAAAGCCCCTAAATAAATTACATACATACATACATATAATCACGCCTCTTTCCCGTAGGGGTAGGCAGAGACCACTTCTTTCCACTTGCTACGATCCTTACATACTTGTTTCACTTCGTCCACCTTCATTATTCCCTTCATACATGCCCTTCGGTTTAGGGTACTCTTGACCTGTCCTTTTTTCAAGACTTCCCTGATCTGGTCTCGAAACGTCCGCCTAGGTCAGTGGTCGGCAAACTTATTAGCTAAAGAGCCAAATATGAACATTACAATAATAAAAAAAAAATTGGGAGCCAAATCTGCTTGTTTAGTAAACATTTATTACACTAAATAAGCAGTACACTAAATAAAACTAAATTTCATAATCAAGTGCTTGCATCTCCTGGGAAAGTTTGAGTAAGTTAGGTTTGTATATTGTTGTTTTTAATTTTGGGTATGATTCCAAGTTCTCATCAATAAGACGACTTCTCAGGTTACTCTTGATAAACAATCCGTTTTATCCGTGCAGTAGCGGAGAAAGAATACTAACCTCTGCGGCCGGGGTCTTCCTGTCGTAAAAGGCGACAAAACAACCCACCCTAACTACGTGGTAGGGCCTCAAGCCCGTCTGGATGGCGACCACCTTTGGTCTTAAGTATGCCGCCATAATAGCCTTGTGTTGTGTTCCGGCATTAGTGACCCAAGTTCCTGTACCCTTATGGGACAGCAGCGTGTTCGCGATGCCATTAGCGTTGCAAACACCTTTAGGCGACGGTAACTGCTAAATCCTAAGCGGGCCGTCAGCCTGTCTGCTGTCCTACAGCAAAAAAAAAATATATAAAATTTTAATTAGAATTTTAAGTTATCAAAATAAGATGTAATTTTTTTCTTACCAAGTTTTTTTTTAATGCGCCTTCTTTGATATTTGTGCCAGAGCCGCACTTAAAGAGCCAAAGAGCCACATGCGGCTCTGGAGCCGCACTTTACCGACCACTGGCCTAGGTCTACCCCTTCCAACACTTCCAATTACACTCGCCTTATACACTTTTTTCGTCAATCGTTCTTCATTCATTCTCTCGACATGGCCAAACCATCTCAGCATACCTTTCTCAATTTTTGTCACTACATCTTCTTTCAGACCACAACGTTTCCTTATCTCACTATTTCTTAAATTTATCTAAATAAATTAGATAATAAAAAATAATAATAAAAAGTTGTTATCATGCGATCAGTCTTACATACTATGAGCAGATGATTTACGTGCAATTTCTAAGACAGACCGTGGGCTCCAATGAATCTCCTCATAATATCTATGTCCAGTATTTGTCGTCGCTTCAGTCTGTTGATTGATTGTGGAACCGGGTAAGGAAGGCCTTGTATTTAAAACTCCTAAACTTCATCTCCGCTGTGACTGTCTTGATGTTTAGTATTTGTGTTATTCAGAGGTTTTTAAGGACCAAGGGCAGTTGGATATTTGTTTCAAAATATAACTTAATGCTCTTTGGATTGAGCATTTACCAATTTAATAAACAGAATTAATTAAATGTTTAGCAAATATAAAATTTGGTGAGCCACAAAAAAACAGCATTGAAATAATTTGGTCAGCATACAAAGATTTTGTTTGCAATCAAAAAAATCAGGCAGCAATCCTTGTACCGCAAATAATTTTGATACTGGTCAAAAATTAAATCATAAATAGGCAGCTTACGATAACATGAGTTTGCATAATAAACATTCAGTCCGCAAAATAACTATTTGATCAGCAAAATTTCATGATTGATCAGCAGAGAAAACATGTCTTTATGCAGTGTGTTTGATTGGTATGCATATTTAAAACATGGTGAGCAAAATAAATAATTGGATTGCGTTTTTGTTGAAAAATCGGCACTGTACGTTAAAAGTACAATTATAAGAATTTTTGTTAATATTTAATTTTAAAACTCATTGTATAAGAAGTTGCTTTTTTAATTTTGATCTCGATTATAATCTAATATATAAAATTCTCGTGTCACAGTTTTCGTTGCCATACTCCTCCGAAACGGCTTGACCGATTTTGATGAAATTTTTTGTGCTTATCCGGTATCTATGAGAATCGGCCAACATCTATTTTTCATCCCCCTAAATGTTAGGGGTAGTCCACCCCTAAATTTTTTTTTAATTTTTTGACATTTTATTATTTATATGGCAGAACAATGTTTGCCGGGTCAGCTAGTTTTATTATAAGAATAAAGATATAGCTTAAGTACTTAGGTACCTATTTAATTGTTTTATATGTTTTGATTTAGCTCAATTATATTTTATAAGAATAAAAAAAACTTTTATTAATTATACTTCTATAAATAATACAAACAAAAACATGTGTGCGATTCACACACGATAGAAGTGAAACTTCAGTAAATCGACAAAAATACAAGCAAGTATTAAATACACACCGACATTTACTCTCTCGCTCTGGCTCGCTAATTACAGGCGATTATAATTAAAAACTCACATTTAAAGATTTTTTTTAAAAAGTATTGTTTCCGCCCGGGATCGAACCGGGGGCCTTCTGCGTGTTAGGCAGATGTGATAACCGCTACACCACGGAAACTGTACTCACAATGTCGAAATACTTCAAAAAAATACACACCGACATTTACTCTCTCGCTCTGGCTCACTAATTACAGGCGACTATAGGAGAGACCGAAATATACATATTTCTGTCTCATTCTTTGCTGGCTTCATCCTACACATTTTTGTATTTGTGTCTCTTACCTGTCGTTTTTTCGTTGCATCCGGTTTGAAATCACAACGATTCTAAAGAAGTTTCACTTCAATAAATTAAATAATCTTTGTAAGGAATGAACCCATTTTGCGCATGACAAGACATTATATGCAGCTCAAAATGAATTTTTTGCTTACCCTCTGAGTGCTTACCAAAATTTTATTAAACAGAAGCAGCTCATTGCAGCTTATATAACTAATATGCTGCACAAAAATAATTACAGCCATCCAGAATGACATAAATTGCTGACTGATTTTGGAATGTTTGCTGGCCATGAGTTGCTCATCAATTAGCTATTTCTGCTCACAGATTATATTTTTCTGCTCACAAAAATACGAATACTATGCTAACCGTTTAAATAACACCCTTTAATAAACAAATCTTAATTATTTTTTTGGAAAAATTTACGCAGTATAATGCAAAAGTGTCCGTTTAAGCCTGTGAATGATCCAACGGGATTAAAATATCAATGATATACATTTTTTCATCTTAGCATAAAATACTGAGAGTTTTTTAACACACCGTTCTAGAACGCGCGGTCCTTCCGCATCCATTTAGTTGCTCCAGCACCGACCACGGCTCATCGTCATAGATGATAAAGTATTATTAATGATTATAAATATCGACCAACCTATTATTACCTGAAATCAATAAGACTGACGGATTCCAAATTTCCGCAAGCATAATAGTGGTTCGCTACACAAACGGTGTCCCGCATCCGCTTTCCGGTGGGCAATATGGCCGACGGATTTGTGTCCAAATCATCCGTTTCCGGCTAATCATTTGTCGGTTTAATATTTAACTCCTTTTGTGGCCGTTACACAATATATTTCCCGATTTTTGTTCGGTTTCCGTCATTTATTTTGTACTATTCAGCCATTTATATGTTTAAACATACATAATAACACTCTACAATACAAATAATATATGTAATCGTATTAAATAAAATACGAATGTATTTAAAAGTTTTAATGGGGTTTTTGTAGGTTCTAGCGTGCAATACATTGGTAAGTTTAGAAGTATTTATTTAACTGTTTAAATGGTACAGTGAACTTACAAATACAAGTTACAAGTTAACAATTACAAGCTATGAATTAAAACTATGAGCAGCCTTTTTGGTAAGCGGCGCGCACGTACACTTCTTATATTAATGGCGGGCACCGAGTCGAGAGGCGCTCGAGTGGGTTCGACGCGAGGCGTATCAGTGCCTCCTATTGGCTGTTTATAGCGGTCCGCGCATGCGCGGTGGGTACCGGTGTATGTCCGGTGTTGCCGCGTTACAAAGTTTATTTGTATGGGACAAGAATACACCTTTTTTTGGAGGTGGAGAAACGCCTGACTCTTCAAAGCTGAGGGGGTTGACGAGCCACGGAATCTTCTTTCTCGCTGGGGTGAGCTGAGCGCGCGGAAAACCGAACGCGCACCTCTCTCGGCCATGTGTGTGCAGGCTGCGACCGATCACTACGGCGGCCGGAGGTCTGTCGCCAACCTCTAGCAACGAGTGGCCCTGCGTGAGCGGGAAAAGGAAGCCTAGCACGCTCTCTCTCCCTCCGCCGTCTCCTTCGCAGACATGACTGGATGATGGCGAGGAGCGAGAGGTTAAGACCAATGGTGGCGACAAGGTTTCGCCCGTGTCCTCATCGCCCGAGTCACAGTGGGGGCATTCTGTCGTTTCCTCCTTTTGAGCGATGCGACACAGGCACCGCCTGAAGTGGTCGGGCCCCGAGAGTACCTGTGTCACACGAAACGACTGAGTGCCGTGACGCCTGTCGTCTGTTAATCCAACCTTGCAGGGCTGGCCGCACTGCTGCGGTGGTGTTTTGGCCCGCACTGGATTGTGCACGGGCTTGGTGCCCTATCACGTAGCTAGGGTAGGTTGTTTTGTCGCCTTTTACGATAGGTCGACCCCGGTCGCAGAGATCAGTGTTCTTTATCCGCCCCTGCACGGATTGATGGCAGATATTTGTCTTGATTTCGTTTTAACAGGAGTAACTAAAACGTCATGACAGGATTTGTTTCTATTCTTTTTTTATTTCTAAGCGGGAGGAACTAGCTGATTGGTATGGTTGACTTGAACTAGGTAGTTCTGATGACGACCTTCGTGACGTAGTAGCTATCGCACTTCGGTGCACTTGCGGAGGTTACGGGTTCGATTCTTGTCTCGCGTCTGGGTATTTATGTAGTACCCATAACACAAGTGCTACTTTCTAGATGGCGTTCAGTGAATTGTTTCAGTATGTATATTAAAAAATATGAGACCCTATATAGCTCATATTTGAGGTTAAGTATAATAATAATTGTTTTATATCTATCACAGACCTTTCCGTCTACGAAGATGCCGACGCAAACCCGCTGCGAGCGCGTACCGCCGCCGCACGAAGGCAAGTGGGGAGCGCTGGACCTCAGGGCCCTGCAGGAAGACGAGCTACCATTAGGTGAGAACGAAACTAATTCATAACTTTATAGAGCAATGGCCCCTTCGCCATTCGTCGCGGCGAAAACGTCACTTATGACGTCATGACTTACGCTCACGCGAAGCTCACGACGACTCGTCTAAAAAGGTGGATCTATTCTATTCTATTCTTGAGAGTCTTGGCTCCAACGCCATGGGCATCAATTTGCCAATATCATAGTGGAGAGGATAAATGGTTCAAAATGGAGAGGATAGATGTTAGGAAGTATAAATAAATATAGAGTGTTATGATGTGATAAAATTACCTTTGCTTACATAAAAATAAAAATGTGGATTATAAATATATATTATTTAGTGATAGGAATTTACATAAAGTAATGACATGTTTATAGTCACATAATGATAGCAGCGATTTGACATTAACAGGTCGAGGAAAATCACGTGGAAGAAGAACGTACAACTGTTGTGTAGTATTGGGGCAAGAGAAGAAGATGTGTTCTATTGTTCCTTCAGCTAGTCCACATTCGCAAAGCGAGTGGTCTCGTACCCTTATTTTTGCCAAGAAAACTGGAGTTGAACAATGACCTAATCGCATACGGATTATAGCTGAAATTATTTTTTTTGGACAGATGACGATATCTAAAAAACCAAGGTTTGGCTGGGAGGTTAGGTTGTAGGTTACCATAGTGGAAACCAACGGAATTGCGGGATGCTTGCCATAATTTGTCCCAAGATTCCAGCATTTGAGAGGTGGATCGAAGTGAACGTTGAGAAAATTAGCGGCATTTTCAAAATTCAAAGCATCAAAGATGGCGACCGTGAAACTTACGTCGTTATTTCATGCGGAAGGCGATATTTTAGTAGAAGTGAATGAAGCTTTATCTGAGAAAAATAATATGTTGCTTTAAGTATCTAATTATCAAAATAGGTCATGAAGTTTTTATCATTATTGGTTCTAGAGTAATAAGGAAACTACTGACAAAAATACTCTAAATTTTTGCTCGCCTTATAAAACGGTCTATGTGTTGGCTTAGGTACGAGTATATCACCTGGGGGCCTAGCAGAGTAATGCCAAAAAGGCGATCCTGCGAAGCCCCCTCTAAAGCCAAGAGTGACGACCGGGGTTTTTAGTGGGTAGGACCGGCGGCCTTTGCCCCCGGTCCGCCCGAGGGGAGTAGGCCTTCCCCCGGAGACCGGTGGAAACTGTAACAGTTTTCCTCGGTATAAAAAAAAAAGTACGAGTATATCATGGAATGCCAAATTTCAATCGTTCGGGTGTATAGTTTTAGAGATCTCTTAGAGATTTATGTATCCATCAGAGTAGATGGATACAGAAATTAAACTTAAACGTAGCTACTTGGTAGAGCCTCAAGCCCGTCCGGATAACAAACACCTTAGTCATAAGTATGCCTCGCCTTGGCCATAAGTAACCCTGTGTTGAGTTACGTTCGTGTACCCAGGGAGAGCAGCGAGTGTGCCCCCAGCGTCGCAAACATCCCTAAGGGACAGTAATCGCTTATCATTAAGTCAGCCTGTAAAAAAATAGAAAAGACAATAATAATTATTACTTCATTGTAATTAATAAATAATTATAGGAAGCCAGAAACTCCATTGCGGTGATAATAATTCCATTATATGTATTTTCTATCAGATCCCAGGAGTTGGAACCGGTCCGAAGTGGGTCGCTGGGTGTCCCAGAGGGGGGGTCTTCCTGAGCGGTTCCCCATGAACGGGAAGGCTCTTTGCCTCATGAATAAGGAGATGTTCGCAGCTCGGGTGCCTCACAACGGAGTAATGCTGCATCAGGTCAGTCATTTTGATTTTTTCAACACTCAAGACAAATGGCTAAATCCTCGCCTTATACGGAAATATCCGAATGACCGAGCTTTGCTCGGTATTTATAAATTGTATTTTTTGGAAATTAACAATTGATTTTCTTAGTCTAACCTCAAAGCAAACACTCATTGACTTCGTGTTACTTAACAACGCCATCTGCTGGAATAGCTTTAGTATTGTTGTGTCGTTAAAGCAATTTAAAAAAAATAGTATTATTATTCGCCGATAGATGTCAGGAAGAGTCACCTTTTTGTTATTTTTCTTCCAATAAAAAAAAGCGAATAAAATGACATTTTCTAGAAATGATTCTTAGCTGGATCGATTTATCGCCCCCGAAACCCCCCGTATACTAAATTTCATGAAAATTGTTGGAGCCGATTCCGAGATTTCAATTATATATATATATATATATATATATATATATATATATATATATATATATATATATATATATATATATATATATATATATATATATATATATATACAGATGTATAGCTATGTAAAACCGTGTGAAACGAAATAAACTTCCGAAATGTGCTCTATTCAGTTGCTTACGTAAAACATCTTAAAAACCTACCTATTGCAATCACTAAAGATTAGAAACAAAAATAAAACATGAATCTTCACGAAAAAAAATTTACTAACCTCTGCGGCCGGGGTCGACTTGTCGTAAAAGGCGATAAATGAACCCACCCTAGCTACGTGGTAGGGCCTCAACACCGTCTGGATGGCGACCACCTTTGGTCTTATGTATGCCGCCATAATAACCTTGTGTTGTCTTCCGGCATTAGTGATCCTGTACCCTTATGGGACAGCAGCGTGTTCGCGATGCCATTGACGTTGCAAAAACCCATAGGCGACGGTAACTGCTAAATTCTAAGCGGGCCGTCAGCCTGTCTGCTGTCGTACAGCATAAAAAAGTTTTACTTGTATGTTTGTTTGTAACCGACTCCTATAAACTCGGGTTTGAACCACTTCAAACGGACAGATATCATTTAAACGTTGTACACTTAGCAAAAAGACTGATTAGGATCGCCAGTATTGAAAAATTGTAACGTATGCGTCTACGTATACGTCTGCTGAAATTATTTTTTTTTTATTTATTTATTTAATTATTTATACATGACATACAAATTTTAAAAATTAAAGTTCATGTACAACAACTAATTTGACTTAGAGAAAATCACACTGGCCCCTGAACTAGTGAATAATGTATCTCAGTGGGCCAGTATTTTTAAAATAAGTACTAATATAGAATAATTACCATTATATTAATAATTAAATAATATATAGTAGTTAAATGAGATATAGTAGTAAAAATAAATAATAATTTAAAATAAAATATTAATGAAAGAAAAATATATATGATACATATATTAACTGAAACAATGATTGTATGTGAATATAATGTATGTAAGTTATATATAAGTAAAATGTAATTTTATATTTATTAAATAATTGCTTTGATAGTCTCTTCTGACTCTTGATAATTCAGCTCATACAAATAATCACTCAAAACTTTCTTACACCTACCAATGGGAAGTTTGTTTAATTTAATTACTTTGCTAATTTCGTTATATAATTTAGGGCCCAGATAATCCCCGAATTTCTGCGCAAATGATGTTTTGCGGCGTGGAATGTTATAAACAAGGTCTTGCCGTCGCTTAAATATAAGATTAGGTGGTTTCACAATTATATTAATAATTTTAAAATTATTAAGTTCAATATTCTTTTATCGTAATTTTTTTTCTACACATGAGCGCGCTCACAGTTGTCTATCCGACCACAAATGCTAGTAGCGGATGGATGTATTTCTCATGACAACAGAATGCCTAGTTGAAATTTGTGTTAAACTAAAAAAAATAATTAAAATTATCATTTTCAGGATTTCAGGAGACGCCTTGCAAGAGCTTTGGCCCTACAAGACTTAGTTGAAAAATTGTCAGCAAATACTTTTAACTAGTAAAATAAAATACATATTGAATAGTAAAAATTGATTTTTGCATGAATTTAAAACAATGTATTTGTTTTAATATTAATTTAATTTAATTACTTTTTCGTTTGTTCTAAAATAATGGATAGTGCTCATTTTGTACATAAACCTTTTTAAGAGCGGAATGAAGTTGAGTTTAGCTTATTTTTAGCGGGCTTCAGGTCTTAGTGGTCCCTCTTACAGACACTATTAAGTCTTAAAAAAACAATTAATTAGATTTAATTGAGTGAATCATTAAGTAATTATGCATATATGTATGTATATCTCAAAACAATTGTTTTTTTTTTTTCTTAAAATATGTTACGAAAAAATTGTGTACAAAGTTAATTGTAATAATTATTTTCTTTATCAATTTTGTTATAATTTGTCTTTCATTTGTAATTGTTTTCAAATACTGAATTGTAAGACTATAATTTTAAAAAGTATTTGTTAGTACCTGAACAGGCTTGTCAATCCTATCCTTCCACTTTCCTCCCTTTGAATCTTCGCGGCAAGACCAACCGTCAAAACCGATCGATCGACGTGAGGGGCTCTGGATAGGGTCCCTGCTAATTTACAGGAGAAATGCCCTTTTCACTCCAACTAAACTGTTACCATATAAATACAACACGTTGCAATTTACAGCAGTTCGTATATTTGATAACTCAAATAATTACAAGAATTATAACACTTATTTAGTAGAAACATATGACTGGACGCTACACAAACAAAGCCTCTGATAAATCGATAATATTTAAGAATCGGTGGTTCGAGGTAATATCTTTTACTGACAATTGGCGTTGTTGCTTTTTGTTTTATTCTTGTCACAAATTATCTCTATGCCAAAATGTCGTGCCTTCTGGATCTCGCATCATAAAAAGAGGTGCGTTATTAAACGCCACAGACGCGACACCTAGAACATCAACAGCGTGTGCGGCGGTGCGAGCGTCTGCCACCAAAAACAACCTAAAATTAATATTAAAACTGTGCATATCAAGTCCCGCGGGCAAAATAAAGACAAATAGAACTCAAAATTGGTGAAGTGATGTCTAATGTGGTGAAACAACTGTGAGTACAAAACCCTTGTTTATTCCGTCCATCTATCCTGACGGTCTGTTTTTCTAAACTATTATCTCCATTTAAGCCTAAACAGTACTACATACAATGCGATTATAATATAGGAACGTCAATGACCTCTATCTGTCAAATGTCACTAGAAAAGTACGGTTTGGAACGAAACATTATTGCGTATCATTATTGGTGAGTGGAATTGAAATTATAAATACGGGTACATAACATATCTAATTTTATTTTAAACAACAGTTAGTGAAATAAATATTAAAAACCTGTGCTATGACGTCACAACATGGCGCAAAGTCTATCCTATTCTTATTCGAAACGCATTATACTTGTTGTTAGAATGTTTTGTACTTTTGTAGTAAGTTTTTATTTTCTCAAATTAAAAGTTATATCCGTCCAGAGCTGACCGTAAACAATCGAATTAAACAATTTAGTAAATATTGTTACGTTCCATAAAGCTTAAAAGGGAAGGCCTTTTTTCGTTTGTATTTTGTAAAGTTGCTTTTAGATCCATCTTGACGTACTCCGCAAAGTTCTAAATACTTCCGTCACGCCTTCTAATATTCATCAAATATCAATATGGACCGTTTATAAGTCGCATAAAAATAATAATATGTGAGTACCCGTTTTCCAATACATTAATTTCTCGAAAACATTTGTGTAGTCATAAATTTTTTTGACTCCAAAAACGAATAAAATAATTTCATCAATTGTGTGTTAGAAATAATAGTTCCTGTCACATATTTAATTTATAAACATAAATCAATGATTCAGTATTATTTAGTTTTTAGCCTATTATTAGTATATTATAAAAATAAAAGATTACATCAGTCATCTCGCTTCTTTTAAACAAATAGAAAGAAACGAGAATTAAAGTATTTTTGGAGTTTACTCCTTAAGAATCGATTTTCATATATATGGCGCCCGGTATGAGAAAAATGTGAGAGTAAAATCTACTAATGAATGACCTCGTTACGTTTTTGGTGCGCGTGCACCGGAAAACATTAAACAAAACAAAACGATGTATCTCTCAAGGCAAAAATTACTTTATTTGTTACAACTTAAGGTTGATTTCACATTAAATGTTGTTTAACATATGTCTTTTCATTTGTAAGTGACAAGAGTAATTTATTGCTTTGCTCATTTTATATGACGAATGATCTTAAGTATTAGATAATGTTTTGGAGATTTGTGACTTTATTACTAGGTACCATAGTTGTAATTAGGTTGAACTTAAAACTGTTTTAGAACTTTTTTAATATATGTATATTATTTTCATTAATTTGTTAATTTACCCTTTCATATGGTATTAATCTTTTTTCAATTAAATAAACTCTTTTTGCGTATGTTTAGACAATTGTACTTCGAGAGTAAACTCCAGTCGTGCGTCGGAGCTGACACACACAGTTTTTTCAATTTGTCACTGAATTGTGATATTCATTTTTGACAACTGCCAACATGATCTGCTTTATCGGCAGAAGTTAATTAATTGCCTTATATATCCGACATGCCGTATTGTATGTCACATGAATAAATATACATTTTTTCTTATATGTCCAATTTTTTTTAAGTATGTTAAATTAGTTGACGGTCATAATTATTACTATGTAGTTATTATAATTTAGTTTTAATACTATTTAGTTTAAGCATTGATTAGTTCTTACTAATTCTAGTCAAGATGGAAAATAAATGATTCCAAATATAATAAATGTTTTATTAAAAACCCGTTTAAATCTTTACCGTCTTCTACCAATATTGCCAACTGACCCCACATTGTAACTAGTGATTAATTTTACTTTTCTTAAATATTGAGAGTAACTGTGGCTAAAATCACTTCTTATTTAATTGTTATCACTTCTTGTTTAATGTTTTCAGCCAGTGTCGATTATTTTAATATATTACAAAGTTTGCATAAAGAATTAAATATGATTCGAGAAAAAAGTGATTGAAGCTATCAAATATATATAAATATATACATAAAATTAGTAATAAAGACGCTTCAAAATGAACAACGCTTTGCAGTCTCACCAAAAACAGATGTGACTCGATAGGACAGTAAGACAAAAATAATATCTTCATTGCGAACCGGTTAAAGCGGTCACCCGGTCGCACCCTAGACCAGGGTATGCTATTGTTAGGAGACCGATGCCTGGACTAAAAATTGTGCCACTGGAGGAACGTTTCGCCCTTGTGTGCATGTCCCACACCCGCCAGCGTAGTGGAGATAATAAGAGTGAATACATGACGTTGAGGTTAAACGTGACCTAGGGCCATCTAATTTACATTGATGGGTGTTGTGGCAGAGTCCCGAAAAGAATTGCTGTTTAAGAAGCAATTCTTTAAAATAAATAAATTTGTAAGATGCCGATTAACAAGAGTTTATTTTAACAAGACATGACAGAAGTAGAATGAAAAAACAAGTTACGGTGTAAAAGTCACTAGAATATTTTTAAAGTATACTTTTAAAACATGCCAGTGCTTTGATTATATAAATATACAAAACACGCAGGTTTTAACAATGGGAGCAAATGTAGGTTCTGCGTACACATATTCATGGAAAGGGAATGAAGCGAGATTTAGGGACGGGCATAATAATTGCTGCAGACGTCGATCATAGGTCACACACACATCGAAAAACGATTCTATCTGACTGTTGCTAGAGTATGTAAAACGAGAATCCAACAGAATTGTAGTTTAGGAAGTAACTGCAAATAATTAAAATTACATCCACATTAGAATCTATGTATTTATTTAACAAGACTGTAACAATTTGAAGTAATAATATTTAAAAAACGTGTGCGTCTCGGGACGCCTGACAAAAGTGATAACTTAAACTAAGTTGAACTATTTAATAATACAACATAAAATACAAGTATGTTTATCAAATAGGCAGGTAAATTATTTATTTTTTTGACACTGGCAAACACTAACATCGATTCACTTTACTTTTCTTTTCGAAATTCCGGAAACAAAGTAACGTTTATCTTTTCTTAAAATAATATCTACCTACATTGATAGGTGAAGTCAAGCTAACATTTTAGTTCTTCACTATCGAAAGCAAATAAATTTTCATGGAATTTTCATTCGCTTACGAATTGTATATATAGCCCCATTTTTTATCACGCCAATGTAGAACCCCGTCGAGTCTTCCATGGACCCCTGGAGGTCCACCTGGACTACTTTGGGATCTTAGATAGTATCATATCTGACGGGTGATCGGTGATAATATTGTTTTAAAAATGCGAGGCAACAGCAGTTTTTGTGCTTGTTAAATAATTATACTATTTGATCTTGGTGCCGACGTGTTTCCCTATTAAGCCGACAAAAAGTTGCTTACGTTTCGTGAGTCTTTATTTTGTTACCGGTGTCCTTTGACTTCGCGCCGACATGCCGGCCGACAAAGAGATTTTTAATGTAAACATCTTTTTTTGATAACAGCTGCTTTGTTTTCGTGTTGAGTTGTTTACATTTCGTCCGTCTTTATTTTGATACCGGCTTCCTTTGACTTGGCGCCGACATATCATATAAACAAAAACTCAAATAATTGACCGGTTTTACAAAATTATTCACACGTGTGTAATGCGTTATGAATAGTTTTTTGCCTATTGTTTTAGCAAATATAAAAAAATAAACCTCAACAACTGTCAAGTCGACTGTCAAGTTGACAGTCTTGTCAGTCAACTACATACACTTCACAAGTTCTCACCTTTACTCTACGGTTTACATTTTACAATCTAATAGCTCATATCGTCTTTTAGCAAATTAACTGAATTAAAAATGGATATTAATAGGTTGCCAAATGATAAAAAACTTCAGCTTTGTAGATGGTACTTCAAAGGTATTAGAGCTTTATGAAATTGTTCATACATCACAGAAAAGTCTAATATACTTTGCAAAAAATAAGTGCATTATTTATTTTCTAGTTGGATGCCTCTTTCTTCCTTTCGTGTGGGCTGTAAACACCGTGTGGTTCTTTAAAGAGGCATTTGTGAAGCCTCCGTTCGACGAACAAAAGCAAATTAAGAAATGTAAGTAACTTTACAACACAAGTGTTGAGCTGTTAAATTATGTTTTGTTGGTCACAATAATTCGCTGTAAAAGAGGTACAAGTCTGTTATTGTATAAGAACCATATCATTTTTCTTCATTTCATAAGGGCATTAAGTATAAGCTAAGCCTAGTTTTTAAAGGAAATTGCTGGAACCGATGTTTTTAAGGTTGTTTGATTCTTATTATATCTGTAAAGTGTGGGCGGTATTAAAGCGATACAAGCAGGAAATATCTGTCACAGAGATGAATATGCCGTGGTGGATGTGTGGAGTAATGCGGAAGGATCGCGTTAAAAACTGCTACATCTATGGCAGCCTTCAATGCTGGTTTGACATTGCATAATATGATATACATGCCAACGGACTCACTACCAGAGGTGACGTAAAATTTGAAAAGCTGATACCGGATTAAATTGGCAGTGGGTGCTCCCTTGCACGAGTGCAGTAAAATTGATATAATTTAAAGATCTTACCAGAGTCCTATATTTAAATCGCAGAGCACATGCAGTTACGAAATAATATACTAACACACTTTTATAAATTAGAATTAATTACGTGGATGTTTTAGAATTTTATTTTATCGAAATCACAGTTTTTGTATTTTGTTTTACGTCACGAACCGACTGATATTTTTTTACAAGTCAAGACACCTATTGTCACTGTCTATGTTTTTTGTTAAGGAGTTTTCTATATCTATCAACTCCAAAGAAAATCACCAAAAATAGAGATAGTGAGATATTGTGACATGAATCACGGCAGCCCCTAAATGATAATACCATGTGGATCGTAACTGCTGCTCTCTGACAAGAGTGTTATGAAGAAGAAAGGAAATATAGAAAATAATTCTGTATAATTTACGTAGAATGAATTCATATTATTATTTTACTGTGTAATGTTCTCTTACTGTTACTTCAACTCAATTGGCGTTTGTGTTGATTGCAGATGTACTGATGAGTGGCGCAGGGGCACTGATGTGGGCAGTGATAATCGCCGTGTGGATCGCAATATTCCAAATGCAGAGGGTGTGGTGGGGCTCCACAGGGGACAGCCTCTCGTTCATTGTGCCCTTGGGGAGGGCTTAGATGTTAGGTAACTGCTGTAGGTTGTTAAATTTATTCCATTATAGCCATTTGTAAAAATGTCCCTTATAGCCTTATCACCTTCGAGGACGCTTGCCTACATTCAATTTAACAAATATATCCTTACTAATATTATAAATGCAAAAGTTTGTATGAATATTTGTTAAGGCTGCTGCATATGTGTCGGGTTTTTATACGGACGGGACTGGACGGGAGTTTTGCAAATATCGTTTCATACAAAATGTATATGAAAGAGCATATTTCACGGAGACACGGAATCATGGCACTCACGGGACGTGCCCCGTCCCGTCCGTGTTTTCGCTACGTATGCAGTCACTCCGTTCGTTCCTGAAAGAGAACTAGTGACGTCTTAATGATGCAAGTGTCGAAAATGGACACGAAATATTAATCGAGTGTGTACGGTCACATCCAGCATTATATAATTTAGCTTACTCAAAGTATTTAGACCAGTGATTCTCAACCACTGTGCCGCGGCACTTTTGTGTGCCGCTAAATTTTGCAAATATATAATAATGTTAATATTATTAAATTATTTCTTTTTAAATAAAAAGAAAAATATTTTTAACATGAATATATATTTAAATCCACAAAAAAATAAATTATTTTATTATTTGCTTTGCAACGGATACTTCTGTATTTGACTTAACTTTGAATGAAGAGGAAGAACTCATTTTGCTTTCTAATAATCGAGATTTAATTTTAAAACATTCAGCAGAATCAATTAATTCATTTTGGATTAACATCTGATGCGATTATCCAATGATAGCCAAAAAAGCTTTAAACATATTATTACAATTTTCCACATCTTATTTGTGTCAATTCGGATTTTCAGCATTAGCCAACATTAAAACTAAAAAAAGATCAAGATTGTTAAATGTAGAAGACGATATAAGAGTAGCATTGTCATTTTTACGACCAAATATAAATGAAATTATCAAAAAACATCAAGCTCAAATTTCGCATTAAAAATATTTTTATTATTAGCTTGTAATTAGGATTAATTACTTAATAAACGTTTAGTTATTATTGTAGTATATATTAGTTTATTTCGTATATTTAAAATTTTTGTTGTAGTAAGTAAATAATTTTTATCTTTTTCTTTGTGTGCCGCCAAATTTTGAAATCGTTAAATATGTGCCGCAACAAAAAAAGGTTGAGAATCACTGATTTGGACACTAAGTAAAATAATTATTTGTGGCGAAAAAGTCACTGTCACGGTGCATAGCATTTACATCACGTTCCCGTTTTGAACGAGGTAATATCTCGTTACGTATACAGCGACCTTTACTCTTTCACGCCTAGACTGCTGAACCAATTTTGATGAATTTCAATATAGTCATAGATTGGACCATTCAAGTCCCATGGTAGGGAAAGAATACCAACCCCTGCGACCGGGGGCAGCCTGCTGTAAAACGCGACAAAACCACCCACCTTAGCTACGTGGTAGGGCTCCAAGCTTGTTTAGTTAGCGACCACCTTTGGTCTTAAGTATGTCGCCCTATTAACCTTGTGTAGTGTTCCAGCATTAGTGACCCAAGTCCCTGTACCCTTATTATTATTTTGAAAGGTGGCTATGCTAGTCTGTTTAACCTAGTATCACTACGTCCAATTTAATGAACTATTGTGATCGCCACATTTACTATAGCTCATTGGCAAAGCCTGCCTCGTTGAAGTAGCGAAGCAATTTTTTGGCAGGAGCTGCACGTATCTCATCCGGTTCCAGCATGTGTTTTCCTAATATGAGACTACGTTTATGCATCAGGGAACAGCAGTAGCACAGCAGGTGCAGAGGCGTTTCATCCGCCTCATTACAGAATCTGCAGGCTTTGCCATCCCTAATCCCTATGATACTGAGGTGCTTGTTTAGGCAACAGTGTCCGGTAAGCGCCCTCGTTAGGTTGCATAGCTGATTCCTATTTAGTGCTAGTACTTCAAGCGCAAGTTTGCGGTTGTAGGCTTTAACTAGCACCTTGGAGTGATTTAGGCCTGGAATTGTATTCCAGCGATTAAGAGCCGGATCAGGCTTTTGGGTATGCCGCAGCACGGTTCAGGTCCGTACTGCGACCCCTTGGCCCCAATCCGGGCAAGTTCATCGGCTTTTTCATTGCCTATGATGCCCGCCCTGTACCCTTATGGGACAACAGATTATTTTCGAAATGTCAATGAATGTGTGCTGAGATCTAATCTTGTTATTTATTACTAATATACGAATTCCAATATTATGTGATAAATAATGTAAGCTTTTGTAAATAAAAAAATGCAGAACAATTAATTGGTTTTTTATTTATTTACTTATAAAAACCTTTATACAGGGTGGGGCAAAAGTCCCGCTGCCGTTTTAATTGCATATACTTAAAGTTAAAGTATCTCATTATTAGTTAAGCACAGAAACAAATATCTATAGTAATATTAAATATTTTATAATGTTAAAAACCTACAATATTGTTATGTAGTTTGTTGCCTAATACATGGTGAAAGTAGTTTCATTAATAAAGTTGATCTCAATATTGCGTGTATTATTATTTTGTACAGAACCATCGGGACATTGAGTATTATTTTTCAATCTATACTCGGTAATAGGAGCCACATCAGTGTGACCAACTCAAAATTCATAATCCTGCCTTAGTTTGACTAGAATCCTGCCAACGTTTATAATGAAAATGCCAAAATAATGCCAGTATATTAATAACATTTTTTAATGACTATTAAACCTAAATTATTATACATCTAATGCAAAGAATAACATTTTTAGTTTGATACGATACAATTAATTAATTAAAAGATAATTTACTGGTGACTGCCTACCCCCTATAGTGATACCCTTCCATATTTTTCTTGTTTTGTTTTAAGTGCCTGTATGTTATTAGGGCAGATAGGTGCGATGGCAATTTACAATTGTATGCCTTACAAAATGCCCTGTCAAGATTGTCTGTAGCTTTAGTAAGTCATGATGACAGTAATAGGTTTTGCTCCCACTCTGCCCTGTTATGTATGCTGTTTCATACTTTCGCTTCATTTTACCAAAACACACTCAAATTATATATTTATACTCCTTAAACTCGTGTACTCAGAATAAAACATTGCAAGAAGAATTAACACTCTAATATCAGTTTTATAGTTATAGACCGTATTATTATTTCGAAAGGTAGCTATGCTAGTTTGTTCGAACCTAGTATCACTGCGTCCAATTTGATGAACTATTGTGATCGCCACATAGTTCATTGGTAAAGTCTGCCTCGTTGATGTAACGAAGCAGTTAAGTAGACTGATGGTTGATTATTAAATTTAAAGACTTGTAATAATACTACCTTTCTTCGCTACTGCCGTTCGACCACAGCGTATAGTAGATGTGGTCGTTTTTAGGTGTAAGAGATACAAACAAGTTTTTCTCAAATTTATTTATTTTATGGACCGTATTGATGAATCATTAGAGTTCATAATTAAGTGTCAGAAAAATTCTAAGAGAGGTTTAGGGGAATACCTGTAACTAGAGATGTAGTGTTGTCATAATTAACATATTTTCCGAATAATGCCAAATACTGCCGAATTTTTAAATACTGCCACACATCCTGCCACAGCCTAAAATAAGGGCTCAATCCTGCCAAAATGGCAGGAAACTGCCACATATGGTCACACTGAGCCACATACCGCGGTAATAGATTAAATAGGTAGGATATACCTCGGTAATAGAGGAAGTAGTAGCCCTGACTAAAAAAAATTTAAATAAATATAACGCTTCAAACTAAATTTAAAAAAGTGCGAAAGTACTTATATGTATAAAATCCTTAGTAGTCAATGACAGTTCTTATTCCACAATATTTTACTCATAAGTCAAACTTCCTCGATTTACCGCGGTAATAGGTGCTTTTACCATAAGTAAGTTTGGTTTTCATAAAAAGTTTATTTGGGCTTTACATTTTTTTTAATGATTGGAAAATTATATCGGCATTTGAAGGCATTTTTCACGACATCCTCCAACATATCAAGCTGAATTTCTTCAATTTCGTGACGAATATTGTCTTTATGATGTTGAATCGTTTGGGGCTTATTCACATAAACTTTGGATTTTAAAAAACCCCATAAGAAAACGTCTGGTGCTCTTAAATCTGGAGATCTGGCTGGCCATACTAAATCGCCATTTCGCGAAATTAGTCTTCGTGGAAAAACGTCTTTCAGTATTTTGCTGAAACCACATGTCCTCTAGTCCTTGCTCTTCCACTTCAGACACATGATCGAATCATGTCTTGGTACAGTTCAGCAGTAACAGTAACTCCAACAACTTGGTCATTTTCAAATACACAATGGTTAAAGTTAAACGTCACATAACCAAGATGGCGCGCAATCGAAATAATAGCGGGACTTGTCCCACCTGTTATATGAAATATTTTAGCTATAAAGTAAAGATGGCGTTAACGGTTGAATTTATTTATCTGTTAATTGGTAATTGATATTTTTATTGGTTGAAAATATCGGTAAATCTTTTCGTTGATTTAATTTTGCTACAAACTCATAGATATATCTATGGTTAAACTCGAATGGTTGAGTTTTTTAACATTGTGCTTTATTTTGAGGGCCATAGAGCATACAATCGAATCATCAAAATTCAATATTTACATGAAAGTTGAAAACACTTGCAAGGCGGAAATAAATCATATGCGTTGAGGAATAAAGTTGAAACTTGCATGTATATAATTTCCAATAATTACGACTACATGCAGTGTTTTTGTTATTTATCGTTGTTGTGATAATTATATTTACCGGTAAATTTATTGGGGTTAATAGTTATATTTGCCACCATTACTATAAAGGTAGCTTGTTAGAGGGGGTTCACTGATTTTTCGCATTTCTCTCTTCTATTGTAGTTTAATTACTGAGTAGACGGTTGTCAATGGTCTTCATCGGAGTCTTGTATACCCCTGATGGGGGGGCACTAGGCAATCGTTGTTTTGATGAGTCAATGAGATTTACACGAAAAAAAAGCGTTCAAGTGTTACGTAATGAATTTGGGGAACTTGTAAAACGTTACGACGCGTTACGTAACATTGTTATTTTAATCCTTCAGAACGATCGTGTAGATAAAAGCAAAACATTTCAAATGTTTTAAGGTATTTTAGCGACTTTCCAATACCTTATGCCACATAATTACGAGTTTTAGGTAAAAATGGTCACTTGGTGGTTACGTAACGTTTTACTAGGGGTCTAAAATTGAGTTGCGTACTTGAACGCTCTCTTAACATAAGAGTTCTGATCACCGTTTTAGTTATTAGGAAATGAAAGGCATCTTTAAATACATTTGTATAAAATTTATTCATAAATAATGAATATACTTGCACAAGACAGTCACGAGAACCAAACCTGGAGGAGCGGTCTTTATTTATTTACGTATATATCTCAACATAGTTTTGTCAAATTTAAAATATGCAATTAATCATATCAAAATTTATAAATATTTTTTGGAGAATAAAACTTATATCGCAATTATCACATAGCGAAGGAAAGTTGCCGATGTATGAAACACGATCAGCAAGTAATAATCAATAACTATTCGACGCGGACGCGAGGGGGCGACGCCAGCCGCCGCTCCAGCCTCAACTTCGACCATTCCGACTTTGCTATCCTAAACAAAAAAAAATTCTCAAACTACCCCCATTTTACAACTTCACGAGTGAGATGCGGGTATTAGGGATCATCATCTCAGTGTTAAATCCCGGTTGCGGCCCAAACTGACTTTTTCTTCTCCACTTCGCACGATCTTCAGCATCCTTGACAGTGAGCCCATTGGCACGCATATCACCCTTTACGGCTTCAAACCAGCTCTTTTTGGGTCTACCCCTCCTGCCGGGGCCCGGCGGAGGCGTTATGGCCAGACATTTGTTTCCCACGTAAGCATCCGGTTGCCGTAAAACTTATGAATCGATTTTTAGGAGATCGATTCAACAGAATACGATCCGATCTAAGAATCGATTCGGCCTAGGAATAATCGTGCATCCCTAGTGTGTATGCGTGCAATTAGAGAGAGAGAAAGTAGTAGTTGCTGCGTTCCACGATTTGGCTGTACTTTGCGTGTCACTAAATTTAGTAGTATATTAGGTATCTAAGTGGTATATGGTGTACTCAGGAACTAGAGGTTCTGGGTTCGAATCCCACGATGACATGCACCACTTCTCTCGCCGAATGTGCATCATCTTAACGTTAAATCCCGGCTGTAACCCAAACCTACGGCTTCGTGCCCGGGGTACACTTCCATGAGTCCATTGGTACGCATATCACCGCTCTCTCTGAGTGACAACTGCCATGTAGCGACGGTGATGGTGTCCGTGTTTTTCTTTAAGCCTGTCGTAAAAGGCGACAAAACAACCCTAGCTACGCGGTAGGGTCCCAAGCACGTCTGGATGGCACGTTGTGTTCCGGCACTAGTGACCCAGATTCCAGTATCCCTACGGGACAGGGACATATTAAGTCCAACAGTGGGCTGTAATTATAAACTTGGTAGAGACCTTAGCAAGAGGAACAACGCCATCGAGTTGCACACGATGAGCATGTAGAACACGTGGGACCAGCTCCCCGACGAGGAGACCACTCCCGCCAGCATCGGGCCCACGGCCGCACCTGGAACACACTTGCGTCAGCTACGGGGGGCGTTCGGGTATTACGTAACAAAATCTTTTTTCGTTTATGACTTTTTTTTTTATTGCTGTAGGACAGCAGACAGGCTGACGGCCTGCTTAGAATTTAGCAGTTACCGTCGCCTATGGGTGTTTGCAACGCCAGTGGCATCGCGAACACGCTGCTGTCGCATAATCGGGTACAGGAACTTGGGTCACTAATGCCGGAACACAACACAAGGTTATTATGGCGGCATATAAGACCAAAGGTGGGTTGTTTTGTCGCCTTTTATGACAGACCGACCCCGGCCGCAGAGGTCAGAATTCTCTCTCCGCCCCTGCACGAATAAAATCCCAATCTGGAGGTGCCGGGTTCGAATCCGGCGGTGGCGTGCATCGCTTAACCAGTTTTTCTCACGTAATGTGTATAATGTAGCACAATTGGCATGTATTCACGGTGGAGGAAACCTGCACGAGTGCACACCGTCCGCGCACCCTTGTTTGGGGCTGTTACACGAGACTTTAAACGGGAAACTTATAATAAATATTTTGTGACAATTCACTCAGCGCCATCTAGTCCCAAACTAAGCAGCATAACACTCAGTGTTGCCGTTTTAGCGACTTTGTCGCTAGATTTAGCGGATTTTGGATGTGTCTAGCGACATTACTTTTCCATCTAGCGACATTTCGATATTTTTTTGTTCGATCGGTTTTATGCGTCTCACTCTATCAAAAGATGTACTATTTCTTTCTCATTCATTCATCATCCAGTTTATTCAAAGGAAGGAATGCCCGGTTTCTAAGTTATTTGTTACTTTTTCGCAGAACAAACCGGTTTTACACAGTGTATATGTGTATTGTCGTCATTAATATCAAAATCATATTGTGGATATGGAAATGGGCATTGTTCATTTTTTTTAAATGTTGTAATTGAAAAACCATTTAGAGGAATAAGGCTACTGATCATTACGGACTAATTAATTATGAAAAATATTCACATTTTATTGATATTTTTGATAAAATATGATTGACCTTCTCTGCCCTTTAAATTTCACTGTATAGTTTGTGTCGTTGCCTCAGAAAATAAAAAGTAAGTGGCAAGTATTGGTAATCTGTCATGTGTCAAATTTATAAATGTCAAAAATAATAATTTTTCCTGCGACTTCTCTTTTTTTCGTATGAACTTTGACATATATGAGATGGATGACATCGTGTTGACAGCTTTCAATTTTTTAAATTATTTCTAGTGAGGCAACGACACAGACCATTGTGCCGTGTGATGACGTCATTTACCTTTAAAATTAAAAATATTTAAACATTTTTTTTGTAAATAAATACATATTACACATAAACACCCAGACGCTGGACGGGAATCGAACCCGTGACCTGGGCAAGAGTACCGAAGCGCATAAACCGTTACGCCAAAGAGGTCGTCTCATTCTCTCTTTTAGTGTCGCTTTTTCACTTTATTGAATTTTCAAACCACAACGGTGGAAAAGCTTCAAAAATATTGCAAGTAGCATTGATAGAATGTATTAAACAAATTATTTTAACTCAACTAAAAACCCTTGTAGGAGCGTGTTAAAGGGGCCCCTTGCGTCGCAAACATCCATTGGCGACGGTAGCTGCTTACTACTAAGCGGGCCGTCAGCTCGTATGCTGTTTTTTTTTCTGAGGATGGCCTATTTCGTCTATGGATGTTTGTGTCGCCAGGGGCACCGTCAACATGCTACTGCCCTATGGAGGTACAGGAACCTGGGTCATTAATACAGGAATACTACAGAAAGTTATTATGGCAGCATATTTAATTAAGAGTGGTTGCCATCCAGACGGGCATAAAAAGTGTGTGTGTCAGCTCCGACGCACGACTGGAGTTTACTCCTTAAGTACGATTGTCTAAACATACGCAAAAAGAGTTTATTTAACTGAAAAAAGATTAATACCATATGAAAGGGTAAATTAACAAATTAATGAAAACAATATACATATATAAAAAAAAGTTTTAAAACAGTTTTAAGTTCAACCTAATTACAACTATGGTACCTAGTAATAAAGTCACAAATCTCCAAAACATTATCTAATACTTACGATCATTCGTCATATAAAATGAGCAAAGCAATAAATTACTCTTGTCACTTACAAATGGAGACATATGTTAAACAACATTTAATGTGAAATCAACCTTAAGTTGTAACAAATAAAGTAATTTTTGCCTTGAGAGATACATCGTTTTGTTTTGTTTAGTGTGTTCCGGTGTACGCGCACCAAAAACGTAACGAGGTCATTCATCAGTAGACTTTACTCTCAAATTCTTCTCATACCGGGCGCCTTATATATGAAAATTGATTCCTAGGGAGTAAACTCCAAAAACCTAATTTTATTAATAGGACGAATTAAGAGAGACTGACCGACGCTGCCGGTGCCGTCGATGATGGCGGTGACGGTGGCGAGCGCGTGCGCGTTGCCCGCCAGGCTGCTGTGCGTGCCCAGCTCGGTGCTGACGGCCGTCGTGATGAGCGCGTACGGCCCGTTCACCAGCAAGCCCGTCACCAGCAGCAGGCAAACGTTCGTGTAGTACGAGCTGGCGCCCCACGTCTGGTACACCAGCAGCTGCGGCGACAACTTGCCCGTTAGTTACCATCTGATCAGTGTCAACGAGTGCGTGTATATGTGTCAACGAGTGCGTGTATATGTGTCAACGAGTGCGTGTGCATGTGTCAGCTATACTACCGGCACGCTATGATGGCCGTTTTGACATATTACAATAGTGATGTGAAATGTCTCTGATATAACCTAAACAGAGTCCAAATTAACGAGCAAGGGTCAACAGTACTGCAGTATCAATATCCGAAATCCAAAGCCAGGTCAAAACTATATCACAATCGCAGTGCACTCACAGTTTGTACTTTTCGAAGCAACGTCAAGTCGAAACTGCTTTGTTTTGGATAGAGCATTGACGCGAGTTTGCCGGAGGTAGTAGTTGTGTGGCCAGCGATCCTATGTGACTGTTGTATTAAATTTCATTTTTTTAAATTTTGAATTTCTAAAAACAAATGCCGAGTTGTATGGTAAATAAGTACACCAATAATTATAATCTTATATAAATAAAAAATTAAATATACGCGGGACCCTAATATATATAGTTTAGAAATCAATGTAATAAATACATTTTGTGTCCTAAATTAATACATTCGATAAATTTTATCACTAACTGCACGTCGCTATTGACAATAAAGAACAGCAATTTGCTCCTTCAAATGTAATTACTAATTAATACGAAACTTCATGAGTGGACAAACGTCAAAACGGCCATCATAGCGTGCCGGTAGTATAGTGCGTGTGTATGTGTCAACGAGTGGGTATACAGGGTGACTTTGACACAGCCGTCCAAATTCACACAGAAGAATCTTTAATCTGACCTAGTAAAAGGCCGAGGACGGCGGCATTGCACCGGGCGAGCGAAGACGCACTACTCATTTACGCGGGAGAGACAGAGACAGGTAATAACAGGTTAACGTACGAAGGTTGCACCATAGCACTATTCCTGTACGATTGAATTAATGATCATATATGAAATATTTTATGGTGAAAATTTGACATACAATTTTTTTTGCAAAAATGGGTTCCTTAAATGATGTTTAGTGCGTAAAAAAAATTTGGATGGTTTTGTCAAAGTCACCTTGTATATATATGTTTCAACTAGAGTGTGGAAGGTTCGGAGTTGTTAATTGAAGCAAATAGTTTTGAAATTTTAGTGAAATACAAAGAAGAATATTATAAAGAATGGAAAGAGTATTTTAACGTAATATCTAGAGAAAAAGGCATCTGGTATAAAACTTTACAAAGCGAGCCTCCTCGTATCCCCTGGTTTGCCAATAGTGAGGTTGATAGAAGAATGGGTGTAATAGCTCATAGATTGCGCTCCGGACACATTCCACTAAATAAATTTTATCACCTGGTGGGCAGGAGCAATAGTTCTTATTGCACAAACTGTGGAAAAATTGATGATGTACATCATTTCTTGATGGAATGTGTCCGAACGAAAGACAGTAGGGAGCGACTAGTAAGATCTCTGCGAGTCAACTTGTGGGAAGTGGGCGTTTTCCAGAGCATCCTTTCGAGGCCGCTCTCTGCTGCCGCAGTTTTCATTTATAATAATTTTAAGATTTAGAAATTAGAATTTTTTTGTAATATGTAATTAGGATAAAATGGGGCTGACATTATATTCTTATAAAAAGCCCATAAATAAATTAGATAATAAAAAAAATAAAAAAAAACTAGAGTGTGTGTGTGTACCCACCGCGGGAGCGCAGAGCACGTAGAAGGCGACACAGACCAGCGCCGGACAGCCTGTGCAGTCGGCCACGAGCCCCGCGAGGATCGCGCCGCAGATGCCGCCCACGTCGAACACCGTGCTCAGCTCGCCCGACTGGCGCGCGGGCAGGTGCGCTGACACACAACAGACGCTATTTGATAATGTATGTACATTGTACACCAATGTTGGCACATTTGGCTATCATGGCTATGTCACATCACTTTTGCGATACGGCATCCTGTTCTGGGGTAACTCTACTGATAAGGAAATTGTGTTCAGGTCACAAAAAAGATGTATAAGAGCTATATTTAAATTGAAAATTACAGATAGTTGTAAACCATACTTCCAACAACTAAAAGTACTAACTCTGCCATCTCTATACATATTTGAAGTCATACAATTTGTGAGGAGTAACAAACATCTGTTTAGATTTTTTAAAAGCTCTAGAAATAAAAATAACATATGTTGTCCAATAAATAACACAGCTTTCCTAAATAAAAGTATATTTTGTATGGCTCCACGAATTTATAATCATCTACCTGGTGAACTTCTAGACCTACAATCAAATAATATTTTTAAATATCGTCTCAAGAAATTGTTAATTGAGAAATCATATTACAAAATAAGCGACTATTTGGATGACAAATTGAGTAATGACAAAATGTAGAATTAATTGTGACATTATAACAATTCTAACAAAGACATTATCCTTATAATTTATTATTTACACTTAAAATGTATTCTGTTTGGTATCTTTTGACATTAAATCCATGTATAACCTAATGTTTTAAATAATTACAGTTAATGGTTTTATGTTATAATTCATGAAATAATATATTCGTGTATAATAATATTGTACACCCTAAGGGGTAAACTGTTGAAACAATCTAAATGTAAACCATCTCTGTATGTACACAGTTCTGACAATAAAAAGTATCTTATCTTTGTGTGTCGCAAAAGGCTATAAGCACAGAACAGTATTAAACAGCCGAATCAACAGACGTCATAAAAATTTGTTGCAGTCATCATCATCATCTAAGCGTAGTGTCCCGGTTGCAACCTAAACTACCGTTTAGGTGCCCGGAGTCCGCTTTCCGACTCTTTCTGTGCCGTGTAACCCCGGCCAGTGGAAAGAATAGGGTCACCCCAGGTCATTCCAAGGGAGTCGTAAAAGGCGACTAATGGACTACTCCTTTGCCAGCTTGCATGCGCCAAAGGAAGTGCACCTCTCGGTTTTCCTCTAGGGGTTGGGAGGTCAGACGGCAATCGCTCCCGTAAATACCAAAATCAGCCAAACAACATGGTCGTTACATAAAAATTTGTTGCAGTATAAAGAAGAAAATAGTGTTAAAACGGTCCACAAAACAATTTTTGTGGTTATAACGAGTGGCACAATAGAACGCAAACGGAAATCATTGAAAACTTTCTTCAGTAATGCTGGTGTGATTACTGTAATTTCACCACGGATATTCTCCTCGAGCTGACCGATGGTTCTCGGATTATTGCTGTAGACTTTGTGTTTGAGGTATCCCCACAAAAAAAGACAGAAGGCGTCGAGTCTGAATTACGTGGGGGCCATGGGATATCACCTCTTTTCGAAATCAGTCTGCCAAGGAACATCTGTTTCACAACCGCCATGGAGTCTATTGATGTGTGACTGGTAGCTCCGTCTTGTTGAAACCAAGTCCTAGAATTCACTATTTTCGAATTTTCAAGTTCTGGACCCAATAAACCTTCCAACATCGCAACATAGCGTTCGGCTGCGCGGAGCGAAGCCACCAGCAATTTCTTGGACTTAATCTCGTGTATGTATAACAAACAATTTCAACGATTGTAATTGGCCGAACAACTCTAGCCAAACTATACGCATAAAAAGAGCACGAATTTTAATAAAAATATTGAGCGGATTGGGGTGGTGGGGAGCGAGGCCGAAGAAGGATCGCAACAGGGAGACCAAGACAGTGAGACAATTACACGGCCAACCGCCGCTCCGCTCCCGCGCGTCGTCTCCCACGAAACCTGCTCACGAAGAGACCCAACCCCATCACTAGGACGCTAAAGCGAATGTTCTCGCGGATGCAATTCCCCCAGTCCGTCATGGACCAGCCCGACTGAATAGGTTTAGGGATGCCTTCCACCCCCCATAACCTAGACACACACAACTCACTCAATACAAATTACACGTTTCTTTTCCCCAAGCTATACACACTCCGAAACGGTAGTATATTAGAATAGGATCGGCTTCACGGTGAAGTCGGCATGTCCCCAATAAAAAACTTTTGCCAGTTGTGGCGGTTCTCAGTTGTTCCCCATGCAGCGATCGAGTCGAAAACGCATCTCACAGGAGGCGCGTCCCTGAGCACGCTGCCACGGGGTTGGAATGCCTTGACGTCACGAAAAAAATATTCAGTATTCAGAAACCATCCCCCGGTGTGTCATTTATATCACACTCATCGGCAAAGTGGCGACCCCGCAAGCACCTAAACTTCGCAGGCGGCCCCTCGGGGGAGAATCCGCCGCCCGCACTATTGCCGCGAGGGTGAGGGCCGCGTGTAGGCGATAGGTGAACAGCGGGGTTTTTAGTGGGTAGTCGGATGGCCGAACAACTTTCCCGGAGTCCCACATATCCCTCGGTCCTCCGGGCCGGGGGAACCCGTCAAGAGAGGTTTTTCCCCGGGACCAAAAAAAAAACACCTAAACTTCGTGCACATATACTTATGTCGCATATATGTAAGTACTTACACACAAGTAAGGCGATAATATCAACTTCCATTAGACCGCAAGGCGCGAGTACTGCACATACATTCTAATACACTTACTGGACGTGTTGATGTAGAGTGGCAGCCAGAAGAGGAACGTGTAGCTGACCAGCTTCGCGAAGAAGAGGGAGAACGAGAACTCCAGCACGCCGGGGATGGCGAGCGCGCGCGACAGGGACACGGCGCCCGGGGAGCCCGCCGGCCGCAGCAGCGAGGTGCTCTCCGTCGGCTCTTGCTATATGAGGAAACATTCAAGGCGCCCCCTTTACACAATTCCATCAGGGAGCACTGCGACTTTGAATAACTGCGTAGTCGTTTCCATCAATACATCATCCATGGAATATGTCTTTTATTATTGAGTTACAATTGGAGTTCTCTAAACGACTTCAACTATACTACGGACGCGGAGCGGGAAGAATTTCGTACAATGACCTCTTTACCTACTGACAGTGGTCACAAACAGTTTTGTATTAAGTGCGGTTTACATAAAATGTTTGAAGGAGAAAAAAATTTACTAAATTATTAAATAAATTATTGTTATTATAATAAATTATTTATTTAGATTTTATATTAAAACAGTTATAAAAACCGAGTTACAATTACTACGAGACATGCCTTTTAAGTTTTGTCGTTTGAAGAAAAAAACACAACTATAGTACTTTTTATTGTTTTTCAAAGTATTCACCACGTAGCTTAATACACTTTTCCATTCGCTCAAACCAGTTATTATAACATTCATTCCACTCTAAAGTGGCGGTGTTCAAAATTGCTTACAATCCCCGAGGACGGCGGTCATTGCTCTGTGCGAGCGAGGACTCATTATATTTACGCGGGAGTGACAGAGACAGGTAATAACATTGTACGAAATTCTTCCTGCTCCGCGTCCGTAGTTTAGCACCCATAAGGGTAGTATACAATGGGACTTCTCTATTGTCGTTAACTCACGGCCTTCAGCATCTCTGGTAGTGAGCCCGTTGGCAAGCATATCACCTCTTACGACGTCAGACCAGCACTTTTTGGGTCCACCCCTCCTGCCGCGGCTCGGCGAAGGCGGCATGGCCAGACATTTGTTCCCAACGTAGTTAGCCGGTTGCAGTTTGTCCGCAATGTCGCGGACAGGAAGGCTGCCGCGAATGTGGGAGTTCCTAACGTGGTCCTTAAGTTAGTTAATTTAGCTATCTTTGTTGTTACGCCAAAGTGAATAACTGCTTACCTGCGTACATAAACATGAAAGCAGAATAAATGCAGTTGAGATGAGAGCGTTAAGAAGTATGACGGGAGTCAAACTGAGTGACAGGATAAGAAATAGTGAGATAAGGAAACGTTGTGGTCTGAATGAAGATGTAGTGACAAAAACTGAGAGGCGAGTGTGAATGGAAGTGTTGGAAGAGGTAGACCTAGGCGGACGTTTCGAGACCAGATCAGGGACGTCTTGAAAAAAGGCCAGCTCAAGAGTACCCTAAACCAAAGGGCATGTATGAAGGGAATAATGAAAGTGGACGAAGCGAAACAAGTATGTAAGGATCGTAGCAAGTAGAAAGAAGTGGTCTACGCGCCTACCCCTACGGGAAAGAGGTGTGGTTATATGTATGTATGTTATATGTATAAGTATACACGCGAGTCGCTGTTTTAAAATTAAACCAATGCAATGTCGGCTAGCGTGTCCACGGTGCGAGTGTGAATGAATTGATACTTACATGCGATGCGTTGGCCGAGTGGCGGCTGCTGCGAAGGCTGGCCGCCTGCAAACGTGTTACACTAGTACATGCACTTGCCTATGTCCCGATGAATCGTATGCACTTCAAATTGGATATATACCAAATATGGGGGTAGTCGCCAAACAACGCCAAACATACTATAGAATACTGTCAATGATTCATAGAGGAGCTTCATCACAAATGTTAAAACAAATATGGAAACTATGTAGAATTAAATTAATGTCACTGTTCGATCCTTGCATAAAGGGTTTATTAATTGAAATTTATGATTACCACGTGAAAATTAAAGAATGGGAGAGGGGGCAGTGTCTTCTCATATATTACGGATTATCACGATAAGTGCCGATGGTGTTTCTCTTAGTGACGCAACGGCATTTACAGATCAGATCGCTTCGAATTCCGCCCCGAGTCCACCTGGGTGTTTATGTACGTATAATATATATAAAAATCTTGTGTCACGATGTATGTTGCCAATAAACTCCAAAACTACTCAACTGATTTCAATCGAATTTCACATGTACTTGTATTTTGGTCTAACTTACTGGATAGGATAGTTATAATCTCAATTATTCGCTTATGTCGTGAATGTAAACGAGTAAAATGTATCAATTAATTGTTTCTTAAGCAAGTGTTTATTTACTGTTTAGTTTTATGAAGTTCTTATAGATGGCGGTGTACGTTGATTCATCGATAATATATATATATATATATATATATATATATATATATATATATATATATATATATATATATATATATATATATATATATAATATCAGTATATCGCTCCCTTAGTAATGTAAAGGCCTATTTCAAAAACACAAACTTTTGGGAAAACGCGTTTAAAGATCCGGGTTTCTCGATATTTTTACTCATATAATCATTCGTTGAATATCGTAATTTAAAGTGCTATAGCCCTGAATTTTTTTTTATGTAGACCAGTGATTCCTAAAGTGGTCTATATCGACCCCTAGGGGTCTATAACAACCTGCAAGGGGTCTACGTCAGCGAAAAAAAATTTGGAGGTAAATGAAAATGGGGGTCCACGATAGTGGATCTCAACACATACACTGATAGTACCTATTTACTTACATCATACTGTCTTATAATATCAAAACATATACATTATTTATAAAAGTACCTATGAGGTAAAAAATTTATTTTATGTTTATTTAATGTTACGTATATTTTACATAACAGATACAAAATTTTATTTTGACTAGTTTTAATTTAAGTTCAATTAATAAATGTATAAATTAACATGTGTTTCACTAAACTTCACTGCAGTTAGAAATTTACAGGAAATCAATATCAGGTAAGTAGGGGGTCTACCCAACACGAAAAAACATGGCAAGGGGTCTACGACACAAAAAAGTTTGGGGAACTCTGATGTAGACTATGATAAACGTACTACAGTATTAACAGCTGAAACATTACAAAAAAACAATTGATTCAAATACGTACTGGCGTACTTACTAGTTGAGCCTCTCTAGGAGGAAGAGGCGGGCGCGCGAGAGGGTGGTGTGAAAGGGTCACAATTATAGTATTCATTAAAAGATTAACTTTTTTCTCTTTTTGTGAAAGCCAAGGTAGAACAGTTGATATTGAGCCCATATAACGCAAAAAGTCAAAACCCCAAAATTTCGAGTTCTGCCCATATATTACTAAGGGAGCGATATATAAATATATACAATAGAAAATTTAAATAGTAAGTTAGTTGTTTAGTATCCATGACACAAGTGCTAATGGATTTTACACATCATGGCGCTGTCAATTATGTACGTATTTGAACACCGTATTAGCAAAGTAGAGAAAGTGTCAAAATGGCAAAATGGAGAACACTGTCTTACATGATCCCCGACGATGACTTGGGACGTGTCGTCGACCTCGTTGGCGTCGCCCTCGTCCTCCTCGTCGGACCTACTCGCCGGTCTGCAGGGCTGTGGATTACTCACTTTTAGTAATATCGCCCCCTAAAGCCTAGTTCGGACTGGTCGAGTATTTTAGTCGAGTAGCGAGTAATTTAGTAGCTAAATGTGTCTGAACACCAAAAATTTAGTCAAGTAGGTTAGTAAATAATTTAGTCGAGTCAATCTATTTTGTTCGATTTTTATCGGGCGAGTAGCCCCTCCAACACGCGTCCCTGCTCACTGGTTCACCGGCTAAACAAGTCCGAACCTTTTGATTAGTCGAGTTCATTAGTGGCCGCCAAAAATGACGAAGTATTCTTTCAAAATTTATCGAAGTATTCTTTGGGATAGTTTATCTCTTCTATCGACCTATTTTCGTACCCATAACGTTTTTTTCTTAATCACACAAATTTCCTCATCCTTTACGAATAGCTTAATCAGTTTATTCACTCTGTTGCCTTGCAGCCCGTTCATCTTGCAAAACACCACTCACTTGTGTACTCTACTGGACCGTAAATGCGAACGATTTCTGGGCAGTAGCGAGTAGTTTAGCCACTAAATTAGTCGGTACTCGACTAAAATACTCGACCAGTCCGAACTAGGCTTAAGGAACCCCCTTGGGGAGGACACAAGAAAGCAACACTGCAACGAGGACTGCAGACAGAGTGAGTGCGTATTCTACGTGCGTGTCTTTCTCGAGACGTGTTGCGTACTCTCCGGACCTTTCCCATCGCCGTACGATATGGGGTTCTTAGGTAGGCAGCGCGTTGGTCATGTTGCAAACCTCCATAGGCGACGGTGAAGACTTGTAATAATAATTCTATCCGTGAGGGGCGGAGAAAGAATACTAACCTCTGCGGCCGGGGTCGGCCTGTCGTAAAAGGCGACAAAACAACCCACCCTAGCTACGTGGTAGGGCCTCAAGCCCGTCTGGATGGCGACCACCTTCGGTCTTAAGTATGCCGCCATAATAACCATGTGTTGTGTTCCGGCATTAGTGACCCAAGTTCCTGTACCCTTATGGGACAGCAGCGTGTTTGTGATACCATTGGCGTTGCAAACATCTATAGGCGACGGTAACTGCGAAATTCTAAGCGGGCCGTCAGCCTGTCTGCTGTCCTACAGCATTAAAAAAAAAAAAAAAAAAAAAAAAAAAAAACGTGTTCCCTGCTGCTAATGCTGCAAACGTGTCACATAAGACTCACCGAGCCCCGGTCCACGGTGCTGAGGCCCACGCACCTAGGCTCGGGGGGCAGGAAGAGCCACACGACGCACCCCACCACGCCCATCACCAGCGCCGGGTATATGAACGAGAGCGCCCAGTCCTTGTCCACGAACTCCGCCGCCATCAGGGTACCTGCACATCATGCAGCGCTAAAGATCTTATCTTTTTTTTTTAGTTTATTGCTGTAGGACAGCAGTGAACACGCTGCTGTCCCATAAGGGTACAGGAACTTGGGTCCCTAATGCCGGAACACAACACAAGGTTACTATGGCGGCATATTTAGGACCAAAGGTGGTCGCCATCCAGACGGGCTTGCCTTTTACGACAGGCCGAACCCGGCCGCAGAGGTTACTATTCTTTCTCCGCCCCTGCATGAATAAATATCTATCTTGCAGGCAAAATTCTTCCTCGGAGGTCCAGATTCTGATATTCTTCGTCTGTGCACGGGTGGAGTAACAATACTACTGCGGTCTGTCTTAAAGGCGTGGTAGCTACACGTGCTAGGGCCCCAAGCCCGTCTATATGGCAACCATCCCTGTTGTGTAAGTATGCCGCCATAATTACCCTATGTTGTGTCCTGGCATTAGTGAACCCGGTTTTTGATTCCTATGGGGCAACAAATACAGACACAGACAAAGATATTAAAGACATACAGCAAATATATTAGCAAACTTCCGTTTCCGACTTTATCTACTCCACTTCGCACGGTCTTCAGCATCCCTGGTAGTGAGCCCGTTGGCACGCATATCACCCTCTACGGCGTCAAGCCAGCACTTTTATGGATCTACCCCACCTGCCGGAGCCCGGCGGAGGCGGCATGGCCAGATATTTGTTCCCCACGTAAGCATCCGGTTGCCGCAAAACGTGGCCGTACCAACGGAGCCGACACTCCCGCATTCGCGGCAGTCTTCATGTCCGTGACATTGCGGATAAATTGCAGAGGTGTCTGCTCCGTTGGTACGGCCACGCTTGACAGCCGTATAAAAGGACAAGCCTAATGATGGGTCTTATAGACCTGTCCCTTCAACTTTGCCGGCATCTTGGAGTCCCACATGACGTCTCTGAACGACGGCATTACTCCGTAATGGCACACGCAGCTGAGACGTAGCCACTCACTATAGGGACTCAAAATCGACCAGTTTAAAGTCGCTCAGCGGGCTACGGACAAAGCGATGCTCCCAGTATCTGAGGCATCGCATTCGTAAGAAGTGGTCTGGCAGAAAACCAAAGTCACCAAGCGGAAGTTTAAACGATTGCGGTCTCGAGCCGAGGATAGGAGGCCTAAATCCAGCAGTGGCCTTCAATAGGCTGATGATGAACGACGGTGATCGCCCTCGTTCCAGCTACCCGTCAACTTCACACAAACTGACCTAATATGTTCCCGAGCGAGGTGTGCGAGTTCCATATTCCGAAGATGAGCCCCTTCTTGGTGTTCCCGAACCACTTGCCCACTATGGCCACGGTGCCGGGCCAGCCCGTGGTCTGCGCCACCCCGGCGCCTGCCTGACGAACATTTATCACTTAAATTCTTCAGTATACGTGTATTCACACCCTTTATCGCCACATCACCTTTTACGCAACACATCCATCTTTTCTTTGGTCTACCTCTGCTTCCATTAAATGGGCAAACGCTCTGCTATATGAACAAACTTTTTCAATTGAAGTTTGAAGGTCCTAAGTATAAGAAAACTGTATATTCTTAATCCTATATCTTTAAACGAGCAATTCTTGTGTAACTTAAACAAAAAGGTGGCGTTTGAGTAGTCCCAATTTAAACTGAAAAATGACTCTTCCTGACATCTATCGGCGAATAATAATACTATTTTTTTAAACTGCTTTAACGACACAACAACACTAAAGCTATTCCAGCAGATGGCGTTGTTAAGTAACACGAAGTCAATGAGTGTTTGCTTTGAGGTTAGACTAAGAAAATCAATTGTTAATTTTCAAAAAAAAAAAATATCCAGCTGGTCTTGCTTTAAATGAACACAATAACACAGAATGTAATAAAAGGTTTACAATACAATCAGTGGCGTAGCGTAGTGGCGTAATATAATAAACTAGCTGTGCCCGCGACTCCGTCCGCGTGGAATAGTGACTTTAGGTAGCATTTTTTGGATATTTGAGATCAATTTAAATTGAAAATTCAACCTACTAAGTCCAGCCTAAGCTGAACCCTATTTCATATGATCGATGATATAAATCTGAGGTCAACTTAAATTAGTATTAAAATTTCCGAAACTTATCATTTTTAACAAAACCTAATTTTTTTACCTAAAATAAAAATAGCCAAGTTACTCCTTGATACATCAGCTATCTGCCAGTGAAAGTCCCGTCAAAATTGGTGCAGCCATTTCAGAGATTAGCCGGAACAAACAGACAGACAGACCGACAGACGAAAATTGTAAAAAATGTTGTTTTGGTATATGTACCGTGTATACGTCCTAATGCACTTAGTAAAAAGCGGTTATTTTAATATTACAAACAGACCCTCCAATTTTATTTATTTGTATGTATAGATGTATAGATTTAAGTTGACCTCAGATTTATATCACCAATCGTATTTATTTATTTATTTTTTTATTTATTTATTTAATTATTTATACATGACATACAAATTTAAAATATAAAAGATACATATCACAGCAGTTCATGTACAACAACTAATTTGACTTAGAGAAAATCACACTGGCCCCTGAACTAGTGAATGCTGTATCTCAGTGGGCCAGTATTTTTAAAATAAGTACTAATATATAATAATTACCATTATATTAATAATTAAATAATATATAGTAGTTAAATGAGATATAGTAGTAAAAATAAATAATAATTTAAAATAAAATATTAATGAAAGAAGAAGGGAAAGAAAAATATAGATACATATATTAACTGAAACAATGATTGTATGTGAACATAATGTATGTAAGTTTATATATAAGTAAAATGTAATATTATATTTAAATAATTGCTTTGATAATCTCTTCTGACTGTTGATAATTCAGCTCATACAAATAATCACTCAAAACTTTCTTACACCTACCAATGGGAAGTTTGTTTAATTTAATTACTTTGCTAATTTCGTTATATAATTTAGGGCCCAGATAATCCGCGAATTTCTGCGCAAATGATGTTTTGCGGCGTGGAATGTTATAAACAAGGTCTTGCCGTCGCTTAAATATAAGATTAGGTGGTTTCACGTGGATATTCAAAATTACTGATTTTATAAACATTTTTCTCACCGACAAGACTTTATTTTCTTTATAGAGCAAAGTAGTAGGATATAAGAAGCCTTTATAGGTCATCACTTTTAGTAAAGATCTTTGAGCTCTTTCGATAACTAACATTGAGGTTTATGAAATAGGGTTTAGCTTAGGCTGGACTTTGTAGGTTCGAACGTACGTATTCCGGAGGCGCATGGCGTAACAGTTGCATTCGATAACACTGACTGTTTGCATATTCCATTTATTTATATTTTAGGGTTTATAGGGTTTGTAATCCAAAATAAACCAAAAGATATATCCAAAAAAATCCTGGCCAAAGTCACTATTCCACGCGGACGGAGTCGCGGGCACAGCTTGTTAATACATAATACACACACAAAATAGAAGTTTTTAATGTATTATCGCAGTAAAAAGTGCTAAGACAAAAACATACCTGGACGAGTAAATAATATGTGATATTGTGTATATTGTATGTCCTCGCGATGCCAAAGAGGTAGCAGAAGGAGGCCGACAGCAGCATCCCCAGCGAGAGGAAGTACCGCAGGTCCACTCTCTCCGCTATCATCCCTGAGAATGATAAACGTATTATGAACACGCAAGGGGCAACAACGCCGGAAACGTGCGCCGGCGCAGCGTCGCCGATTTACGTTGTCTGGGAGTCATCATCGTCATCATCTTAGCGTTAAATCTCCGTTGCAAACCAAAATTTCGCTTCGGTGCACGGGGTCCGCTTTCCGACTTTTTCCGACTGTCACCTTTTACGACGCCAAGTAAGTGCTTCTTGGGTGTACAACTCCTGCCAGAGCCCGGCGGAGGCATGGCTAGACATTTGTTCCCCACGTAAGTAGCTGGTTGCCGTAAGACTGCAGCCATATAACGCGATCCTTCCGCGTTACTTCCCACATCCACCGCAGCATATTCATCTCCGTGACATGCGGTTCCTACTTCACCGGCGCCGTATAAAAGGACAGGCCTAATGATGGTCTTACAGAGCTATCACTTCAACTTAACCGGCATCTTGGGGTCACAAATAGCAGCAGGCACCTCACGCGTCAGCGACGCCTTCCGATGCCTTCGACGCATCTACACAAAACAAAGAGTAGAAGGGTGAGAAGTAAAGGGTGGGGACTCACCTGAAATGAACATGGCCCCCGCGTAGGAAAACAGGAAGGCCGAGTCCAAAGCACCCAGCAGGGTGTTCGCGTCCGTTGTATCTGAAAGTGGCATTTAGTATGAAACCTGGGCAGGCAACAGTCGCCTCTTGGCTAGAGGGACGTTCAAGGAGTACGTAACGCAATTTGGGGGAGGGGGTCTTGTACATTACGATGCGTTACAAGGGCGGGAGGGGGATTTGAACAACGCGTTACGTAACATTGTCTGTTTTTTAATCTAAATAAAGGTGAGAAAGGTATGTTGAGATGGTTTGGCCATGTCGAGAGAATGAATGAAGAACGATTGACGAAAAAAGTGTATAAGGCGAGTGTGAATGGAAGTGGTGGAAGGGGTAGACCTGCCGCCGTAAAAAGCGGCCGCGTGTTGTTCTGCAGCCCCCCTCAACTGTTGATCCAGGAGAGCGCCGGGGGACGAAATCCTGACCCCAGGCGCCAACAATTTAGAAGGGGCCCGCCTTAAGACAAAGGGCGGGCCGGCGCCGGCCCGGGCCACGAGATCGGCAGGCCATATATCCGTGAGCCCGGGCGTAGGCGATAGGAGAACAGCGGGGTTTATAGTGGGTAGTCGGATGGTCGAACATATTTCCCGGAGTCCCACATATCCCTCGGTTCCCCCGGGCCGGAGGAACCCGTCAGGAGAGGTTTTCCCCGAAACCAAAAAAAAAGGCGGACGTTTCGAGACCAGACCAGGGACGTCTTGAAAAAAGGCCAGGTCAAAAGTACCCTAAACCGAAGGGCATGTATGAAGGGAATAATGAAGGTAGACGAAGTGAAACAAGTATGTAAGGATCGTAGCAAGTGGAAAGAAGTGGTCTCTGCCTACCCCTACAGGAAAGAGGCGTGATCATATGTATGTATAAAAAACTAGGGAATAAAAATATCCCAATTTGGCAAGCCAGGCCTTTTCGTTTACGTATTACGGGAAGTCCCACGATTGTATTTTAACGACATTTTTATTCTGCGCAACATAAATGTGACTTTTAGGTATAAATAGTTACTTGGGTGTTATGTAACTTATGTGGGGGAGAAGGGATGCAGAAAAATGATATTGCCCATTACATAGGGGATAGGGGAGGGAGGCTGAATAGCAATAGAACAGGGGCACTCACTGAAAGGCGGCCAGTTGCACCACTGGTCGTCGTCGGGGTCCACGTTTGCAGGCGGCTGCAGGTCCGAGCAGTTCTGGTGCAGGGCGCTCTTCACCACCGAGATGGGCTTCCGCGTCAGGTGGTACGTCATGTACGTGAAGTACGTCAGGATCAGGACGCTCACTTGGTACCTGATGGGAAAAAACACAAGCACTTTGCAGAACTTCCATCAACGTGCGGCCTGTCATTTGTCAGTCAAGGTGACAACGGCTCAGCCGTGCCCCTAGCGTGGCAAACACCCCGTCAGCCTGTCTGCTCTGTCCCGCAGTAATAAAAATATAGTTAAAAAAAAAACAAAAAAAATACGCCTTAATGATAAATCGAACTAAAAAGCGAAAAATGATTCTTAATATAGGAATAAAATGATGAAAGAAAAATATTAGCATTATTGTGAAAAAAGTGGGGGGCGCTTTGTGCCACATCACGAATGATGTGCAGTTTAGGGGACAATTGGAGGGTAAAGCTAAGCTTCGGGCGGCGGCGGGACTCTCCCGTCTGTTGCCGAATATCGGCGGGCCGGGCGCAGTGTGCCGCAGGCTCTTTGAGGGAACCGTGCGGTCGATGGCCCTTTACGGGGCCCCGATCTGGGCGGATCGCCTGACGGCCAAAACGACGGCGCTGCTTCGCAGGTCGCAGCGCGTCCTGGCCGTCAGGGCGATAAGAGGATACCGCACGGTGTCCTTCGAAGCGGCCTCCCTGCTGGCCGGATCCCCACCATGGGACCTCGAGGCCCGGGTCCTGGCGCTGTTGTACCAGTGGCGCCGGGGCGCGGCCGAGCGTGGCTCTCGCCCCACGCCTCGCGAAACTGAGGTGAGGCGCGCGGAGCTGCGCGACGAGGTGCTCATGGTGGAGTGGAAGGAGCGCCTCGCGCACCCCAGCGCGGGCCTCGCCACCATCGAAGCGGTGAGGCCCGTCCTGGCTGAATGGTTGGAAAGGCGCCACGGCGCCCTGACCTTCCGCCTGACGCAGGTCCTCTCGGGGCACGGTTGCTTCGGGAGGTACCTGTGTCGCATAGGGCGGGAGATGACGTCAGGGTGCCACCACTGTGGCGCGGGCGACGAGGAGGACACGGTGAACCACACTGTCGCCGTGTGCCCTGCGTGGCGCGAGGAGCGCCGCACCCTCGTCGCCCAAATCGGCGTGGACCTGTCGCTCCCGGCCCTGGTTCTGTCCATGGTCGGGGGCGATCCTGGATGGACGGCCGTCGCCTCCTTCTGCGAGGCAGTCATGTCCACAAAGGAGGCGGCGGAGCGGGAGCGGGAGTCGACCACCACACTCCCCTCCCGCCAACGCAGGCCACGCCGGCGGCGCCGGAGGGCCAGTAACGACCTCCGGCCGCCGTAAAAAGCGGCCGCGGGCGGCCCCTCGGGGGAGGACCCGCCGCCCGCACTATTGCCGCGAGGGTGAGGGCTGCGTGCTGTTCCGCGGCCCCCTCAACTCCTAGAGTTGTTAGGAGAGCGCCGGGGGGACGAAACCCTGACCCCCTGGCGCCAACACTTTAGAAGGGGCCCGCCTCAAGACAAAGGGCGGGCCGGCGCCGGCCCGGGCCACGAGATCGGCAGGCCATATATCCGTGCGCCCGGGCGTAGGCGATAGGAGAACAGCGGGGTTTTTTAGTGGGTAGTCGGAAAAATCCCGGAGTCCCACATATCCCTCGGTCCCCCCGGGCCGGGGGAACCCGTCAAGAGAGAATTTTTCCCCGAGACCAAAAAAAAAAAAAAAAAAAGGGTAAAGCTAAGCTTGCCTCCAAAAAGCTAGGTGTGCTAAACCGGTCCAAGCAGTACTTCAGTCCAAGGCAACGGCTTGTGCTATATAAAGCACAGGTCAGACCGCATATGGAGTACTGCTCACATTTATGGGCTGGAGCCCATAACACCCGCCTGTCAGCTCAATCCCCTAGACTCGATCCAACGGCGCGCAGTTCGTGTTGTCGACGATCCCATACTCACAGACGGTCTAGACACGCTTGGACTTCGGAGAGACTTTGCGTCTCTTTGCGTATTCTACCGTCTGTACAACGGGGAGTGTTCTGAGGAGCTATTTAGAATGGTGCCCTCGTCGTCTTTCTACCACCGCACTGCCCGCCATCGGCTGGGTGTTCATCCCCATTTCCTGGGGCCTCTTCTTTCCTGTACGAAACGGTTCTCCAGAACGTTCATGTTGCGTACTCTCAGGATCTGGAATGAGCTTCCGGCTGAGGTTTTCTCAGCGCGGTACGATATGGGGTTCTTCAAAAAAGGCGTTATAAAATTTCTTCGAGGCCGGCAGCGCGTTAGTAATGCCTCTGGTGTTGCAGACGTACATAGGCGACGGTGACCACCTGCCAAGGTGAGCTGTTTGCCTGTCTGCTGAACTCTCGCTATAAAAAAAAAAAAAAACATCTTCGTACCATTTTTGGACTAAGCGCACCCATCGACTATTTTTGAGAACCACACGCTTTTTTCTCAATAATGCTAATAATATTTTTGATTCATTATTTTATTCTTATATTAAAAATTATTTTTCATTTTTTAATTCAATTTATCATTAAAGCGTGATTCTTAGTTTTATTAAACTATATTTATTTTTTACTTTTTAGTTCAATTTCTCACTTTAACTTGTTTTTTTAACTATGTTTGTTCTAGTTAAAATTGGTTTAAAGATTTAGGGCGCGTTCCCACTATGTCGTAACGATTAATTTATCGTTGGACGACTGTCGTCTTTAGCTGTTCCCATTATAACGATTGTTTATCGTCAAAATTTTTTATCGTTTAGCGACTATCGTATCTATCTGTTCCCATTGGATCGCGACGACATTTTATTATTTCACAGCACTCGCTTTGTCGTTTACATATCATTAGCAAGTTACAAATCTACAGTCACCTATACGTGTAAACGACGAGACGATATATTTATCGTGGCTACGATAGATTTGCCGTCACGATTTAGTCGTAACGATTTGTTACCGTTTTACGACACTGTCGTCACTGTAAAAAATGTCGTAGACGACAGTAAATCGTGTCGTTCTATATGTGAACACTTCCATTTAAACATATAAGCCACGACACTTAAAACTACACGATTATCTGTCGTCACGACAAAGTGGGAACGCGCCCTTAAGCAGGCGTAATACGTCACCATTTTTTAATCCTGGCGATTCTAATCGCGATAATGAGATACTCTTATCGGATTATTGTATAGCGATACTTGATAAGTCTAGAGCAGAGGTTCCCAGACTTTTTTCACAAAGACGACTTTAAAAATTTTGCTGGTTTTGGTGGATCCCCTGCAGCTACATTTCTACCATATTCCCGAAACTCGACAAAAAATGTGAATATTAGATCTTTTTATGGAAATTTGCGTTGCGTTGAGTTCCAATCACGAATTAATAATCATCATTTCAGCCGGAAGACGCGCACTGCTGGACAAAGGCCTCCCCCAAAGATCTCCACGATGATCGGTCTTGCGCTGCCCTCATCCAATCTATTCCGGCGATCTTGACCAGATCATCGGTCCATCTTGTGGGGGGCCTACCAACATTGCGTCTTCGGGTACGCGGTCGCCATTCGAGGACTTTTCTGCCCCAACGGCCATCTGTCCTTCGCGCTATGTGTCCAGCCCACTGCCACTTCAGTTTTGCAATCATCCGGGCTATGTCGGTGACTTTGGTTCTCCTGCGAATCTCCTCATTTCTGATTCGATCTCGCAGGGAAACTCCAAGCACAGCCCTCTCCATTGCCCTCTGAGCGACCATGAGCTTTCTCATAAGGCCCATAGTTAGCGACCACGTCTGCGTTCCGTATGTCATCACTGGCAACACACATTGGTTAAAAACCTTCGTCTTGAGACACTGCGGTATTTGGGACGAAGAGATTTTACGGAGCTTCCCGAACGCTGCCCATCCGAGTTGGATTCGACGAGTGACCTCTATTAATTGAATTAATAATAGTTTTCTAAAAAAAAGTGAGAATTGATTGGATAATTAATTGTAACAAATGAGTAACGTTTATCCTTGGCATTCGTTTTTATATTGGTGAAGAATCAAACAAGTTCACGCAAGATTGCAAGCACATTTGTAATCGTGCAGAGGTGGAGAAAGAATACTCCTGAAAGAATACCTCTGGGGCCGGGCTCGGCCTGTCGTAAAAGGCGTCAAAACAACCCACCCTAGCTACGTGGTAGGGCCCCAAGCCCGTCTGGATGGCGACCACCTTTGCTCTTAAGTATGCCGTCATAACAACCTTGTGTTGTGTTCCGGCATTAGTGACCCAAGTTCCTGTATCCTTATGGGACAGCAGCATAGGCGACGGTAACTGCTAAATTCTAAGCGGGCCGTCAGCCTGTCTGCCTCAGCCTACAGCGATTAAAAAAAATAAAAGATATCACAGCACCTGGCGCACGAAGAGGCGGGCGGATATTCCGATTGAAAGCTAGTGTGCACGTGCCCTAAGCGAGCGTCACCATGTTTTATCTTATCAGTGCATCGCAATCAACTTGTTTTATTTATTGAATTCCCCTGTTGCTTTGTCATTGACTGATAAGGATCATAATATTTTTAGATTAACACGTTCAAAGCTAGATCAGGGACCGTCATTAGTGTAGTGGGTCGCGGCGGATATTTCAGTGCCCGTACGCCCCCAATCGGTGTATGTACTGGGTAGCTCAGTGGTACACTCGGAGACCAACCTGGAGGTCCCGGGTTCGAATCCCACGGTGGCATACACAGTTTTTTTATAGCTAGAGTTCAGCAGACAGGCAAACGGCCCACCGTAACAGGTGGTCACCGTCGCCTATGGGCGTTTTGCAACGCCAGAGGGATTACACACACGCTGCCGGCCTCGAAGGAACTTTAGGTTTAGGCACATTTTCTAACCTGCCAACGGCAAAGGAAACAATTCGGTGTCGTTGTTTTCGTTGTAATCATTATCTGGTGGTCGTTTTTATAATTACCAACACTTGGTTATAGTGATTGCATTCAAGATAAGGGGTTTGTTTACGAGTCCTTGTAATTCGTACGAATCTGTTGTTGTATTGTATCCATGTGACATTATCTTATATCTTTAAACGAGCAATTCTTGTATATATAGGTATATATGTAAGTAACGTGTTAAGTAACAAGAAGTCAATGAGTGTTTGATTTGAGGTTAGACTAAGAAAATCAATTGTTAATTTCCAAAAAACACAATTTATAAAAAAAAATACCGAGAATTGCTCGGTCATCCGGATATTTATTATAATATATTAAATTTGAAAAAGGTTACGAAACAACCCTAGCTAGATGGTTGCACCCCAAACCCGTCTGAATGGCAAACAAGCCCTGTCTGTAAGTATACCATCATAATACCTTGTGTTGAGTCCCCGACATTAGTATCCCAGGTTCCCTTACCGCTCTGCAGCACCAACAGCAGCGCCTTCGCGGTATCTCCAGCGTCGCGAATATCCATTGGCGACGGTAACTGCTTACAATTAAATAAATCGGCAATCAAAATGTCATAACACAAGCTTTCTGGTTCTTGCTTCGGGGCTAGATGACGCTGTGTGAATTGCCCTAATATTCAGTCAAGGGTCGGATTAAGGATGTTCGATATTCATCGATGTTGAATAAACATCGATGTTATGAGAAAAAAATATCGAATTAGCGAAACGTCGAAAAGATGGTTGGCAAGTACCTCAAGTTTGGGGCTCCGTAATCAAAACTATTGAGTCTCAAGCCTAGCGAACAATAGGTACCAGACCGAGAGACATCGTGAGTGCCTTCTGCGTGAGCCGGAACACACCTTAGTTATTTCCTTCTAATAGTTTTTCCTTTCACTTAATATTTTCATCCCTCTCTTGACATTGTATTAGCTTAGGGATCGTGTAGTGGAAATTCTCTACCAGTCTTTTTCTCCACATCATACAAATATACGGTATGAGGATGGCTATATAATCGACTAGGTCCCCATAGAGTTAATTGTACCCATTAACAAAATAAATTAAAATAGCAATTAAATAAGTTGAGGGTAAGAATGGGCGTTTTCAGATTTTTACGCAAACCGATACAAATTCGATTTCTGATATTTAAATCGATTTCAAAATTCGATTTCAGAAATCGATTTCCGGGGCGGTTGGCGGAGAGGATTTACCTTAGTTTCGATCGATATTTTTACGTTTACTGTTTAAATCAAACTAAATTTGCACTTTTAATTACAGTCTAAACGATACAAATTTTAAAATACCAATAATAGAAAATTAAAAACATTAATCCGTCACCACCAAACATTTTTAAGAAATCATAAAATACCTATCTAATTACAATTACATAGTTCACGAGAATACAAAAATAACATTACGCGCACAATGTGCACACCGCGCGTGTCACCAAGGTCAAGTGTGCATCAACAAAACTCTCCAATAATTCAAAAAATCTGTCCCTTGTAATTTTGTTTCGTTTCAATCTGCCATTCTTAGTTTCTTAGAAACCGCCAAAATCCAAAACTGATGAAAATTCGCTTCATCTCTTTCACTACGCTAAACGATCGCTTAGTTAGAATGAAAGGAGGCGAATTCTAACGAGATTCGCTTTCTCTCATTCTAACTAAGCGATCGATTGGCGGAGTGAAAGAGTTAGTAAGTTTTCAAATATTGGTTTAGTTTGCAAAACTAGCAATAGAAAACGATTGCGCGATGATTAGATTTATATTTGTTTGTGTTTTCGTCGTTTTGTTTTGATATTGATATGTCGTGTTGATTTAGTTTCTACCGAGATACGTTTTCTAAAATCAGTTTGTATAGTGTTGAATATCGATACGATACGATTTCAGACTGAAATCCGATTTCAGATTCGTTTTGATATATCGGACTCATACCTAGTTGAGGGTAGATGTAAATAAATGTAGTGTTTTTATTTACATTTGTAATCTGAGTCATTCCGTGAATATGACTGCTGAAAACCAACCGAAATGTCGGAGTCAAGTCCAATAATTAAACGCCCGCTTATAATCCGAAAAACGTAGTTTTAATTAATAAACACGTATAATAAATAAAATAGACAGTTTTATTTCCTACCACAAACATCGATGTTTTGCTATCGATGTTTATCGTACATCAATACTTTTAGATCGATGTTAACATCGATGTTTTTCTAATCTCGATCATCCCTAGGTCGGATGGCAATAAGGCGTAAACCAAATGCGGTCCGTTGTTTTGCTACATTTAGCCGGCCATCGACCTATTTGGACCCGCAAGGTAAACGTCTTTATCGGTGACATAATGCAAATGAATATAATGCTCTAATCACCAATAAGTAGGGCAAATACACTCTAGATTCACGTGGGGGGCACATGTCCAATCGATTACATTCGGAGCACGCTATCTTAACGTGTTTAGGTATACCAGTGGTCGCCCAGTGTTCTTTCGTCAAGGGCCTCTATAATCCAAGGTCATAGCTACTCAGTTAATTCGCCAACTTTTCTACATCAGTTTGTACAGGATCACTGTAAAACTTCAAAATGTTTTGCATTGTAAATCCATTTCGTAACCTTATTTTTTTTTGGAACGAAGTTCCTTATCGCGCGTTGTGAAAGGGGGCTAGACGGAAAAAAATCTCACGAAAAGTTGTAACGACACTTTTTGCTATAGTAAGCTATGCGGCGTGCGCATGTTTCTCTGTCTGTCTCTCTCTCTCTCTCTCTTATAGAAAGCAAGCCAGATATTTTCATTTCTATTTCGCATTGAACAATGTGGTGTCGCGACGATTATTTTTGTTGAGTGTATACAGGTTTTTTGTACATAATAAATAATAAAAAATAATAATAATGAATCCTGACAGTGTTTCTGCACAAGTTCCGGATATTGCTAATGGAGTTAGGTTAGTTACTGATTAAGTTTATATTACATTATATTTGTTAATAATAAAAAAAATATTATTATAACTTAAAAAAAAAATTTATTACAATTCCTTCACTAATTAATCGAAAGGAACTTCGTTCCATCCGGGTGTCCCTTGACACCTCTCAAGTTTTTTTAAACATCTGACACATTTTTAAATACACTATTCTGACAAATAGGCAATTGGGCGAGGAGAGCGCGGCGCTCCTCGAGCCACTCAGAACACACGGTAGCGTGAGTCGCCGTATCCTGCTCGTCGCCCGCGCCACTACGGTGGCACCCCGACGTCGTCTCCCGCCCTATGTGACACAGGTACCCCCGAAGCAACCGTGCCCCGACAAGACCTGCGTCAGGCGGCAGGGCAGGGCGCCATGGCACCTCTCCAGCCATTCAGCCAGGATGGCCTCACCGCCTTTATTTAATCTATACATCTATACAAATAAATAAACTTGGAGGGTCTGTTTGTAATATTAAAATAACCGCTTTTTACTAAATGCATATGGATGTATACACGGTACATATAATTTTTGTCTGTCTGTCTGTTTGTTCCGGCTAATCTCTGAAATGGCTGCACCGATTTTGACGGGACTTTCACTGGCAGATAGCTGATGTAACTTAGGCTATTTTTATTTTAGAAAAACAAAAAATAGTTTTTGTTAAAAATTATAAGTTTCGGAAATTAAATAAACCAATTTAAGTTGACCTCAGATTTATATCATCAATCATATGAAATAGGGTTCAGCTTAGGCTGGACTTAATAGGTTGAATCTCCAATTTAAGTTGACCTCATATATCCAAAAAATGCTGCCCAAAGACACTATTCCACGCGGACGGAGTCACGGGCACAGCTAGTATGTACATATATAAGGAAAATGGGGTTGATTTGACGCACCATCACAACAAAACTACTGAACATAGCGAGACGGGACTACATACATTCGACGCGGAATAAATCGTAGATTGTTATAGGCTATTTTTGGGATTCTACCGACCGTTTCTCATTTTTTTTAGTTTTAATTTTGCCTCTAATGCGCCTAGCGGAGCGGCTAGTATATAGATAACTAGCTGACCCGGCAAACGTTGTTCTGCCATATAAATAATAAAATGTCAAAAAATTAAAAAAAAAAAAATGTAGGGGTGGACTACCCCTAACATTTAGGGGGATGAAAAATAGATGTTGGCCGATTCTCATAGATACCGGATAAGCACAAAAAATTTCATCAAAATCGGTCAAGCCGTTTCGGAGGAGTATGGCAACGAAAACTGTGACACGAGAATTTTATATATTAGATTTAAACATTTGCTTCGTGTAGTCCCAGACAGCAGTAAGAATGGGCCACGGTAAGTTTAGGGAATATACCCATACGACGTGACCCGTTCAGGGGGGAGACCTTTTTTTTTTTATTGCTGTAGAACAGCAGACAGGCTGACGGCCCGCTTAGAATTTAGCAGTTACCGTCGCCTATGGGTGTTTGCAACGCCAGTGGCATCGCGAACACGCTGCTGTCCCATAAGGGTACAGGAACTTGGGTCACTAATGCCGGAACACAACACAAGGTTATTATGGCGGCATACTTAAAACCGAAGGTAGTCGCCATCCAGACGGGCTTGAGGCCCTACCACGTAGCTAGGATGGGTTGTTTTGTCGGCTTTTACGACAGGCCGACCCCGGCCGCAGAGGTTAGTATTCTTTCTCCGCCCCTGCACGGATAAAAACCTTTGAAATACCATGATCACACGGAAGATCAATATCCTCTAAAGGAAATCTTGCGTTTTTTTTAGCTATACTCAAATACGGCGCGTTTAGTATTTACTCGTAACTATGGGTGCTTAGGCGCCTCATCCTATCATTTTTTGCCTACCTTTAGTTTATGTAACTGTGCATTGTTACTGGGTAAATACACATTTTAAAATATTATGTCCGGTGGTGCATCAGCACAACATGTTCTCTCCTTCCATTCTCCTCTATACGTTGTCAGTGGTCTACCCCTCCTTTCGTAAACTCTTTGCTTCGAAACTACACCCTGTTTGTACCCCAGTCATTTCATGACCCTCTGCACTATGCTAAGTGAAACCGTTTCTCTGCGCAGGGGCCGAAGGATACTGACCTCTGGCCGTCCAGGGTTGGCCTGTTATGAAAAGCGACTAAAGTAACCCGAACTACGTAACCGGCAACCACCATCGGTGGTTGTCTAAATGTGGCGCCTTCCTAGGATACAGCAGCGTGTCCGCGATGTCTAGCGTTACAAACATCCATAGACGACGGTAACTGCTTACTCTTAAATGAGCCTTCAGTGTATCTGCGGTTCCTTAAAAATTAAAAAAACATGAAAATATCATCTTAGCGATGAATCCCGGTTGCAGTTCAAACTCTCGCTTCGGCGCCCGGGGTCCGCTTTCCGACTCTCCACTTCGCACGATCTTTAGCATCTCTGGTGGTTAGTTCATTTGCACGCATATCAACCCCTACGACGTGAAGCCAGCACTTTTTGGTTCTACCCCTCCTGCCGGGGCCAGGCGGTGGCGGCATGGCCAGACATTTGTTCCCCACAAAAGTAGCCGGTTGCCGTAAAACGTAGCAATACCAGCGAAGGCCATTTATCCGCTACATCACGGACATGAAGGCTGCCGCGAATGCGAGAGTGCCTAACGCGGTCCTTCCGCGTTACTCCACACATCCACCGCAGCATATTCATCTCCGTGACTCGCAGTGCCTGCTTGTGTCGCTCCAGCACCGGCCTAATGATGGTCTTATAGACCTGTCCCTTCAATTTAACCGGTATTTTAGGGTCACAGATGACACCGGTCACCTCACGCCATTTGGCCCACGCGGAAGCAATGCGTGCCTTAACGTAGGAGTTAGTGTCACCAGACGCGTGAAATACAGATCCCAGGTATTTCACTCGTTCCGTGCACTTGACTGTGTCGCCGCCTATGCGCACGGATGGGGGATCTGTGGAGTTGTAGGCCAAGTCCTCGATCTTCGCCACGTTGAGTTTCAGACCACCGTTCTCAAGCGATTCCTTCCACGCCTTCATACGTCCCACCAATCTACCCCTGTCCGAATCTGCCAGCGCGATATCATCAGCATACATGAGCAACCACGGGGGCTGCTCGTGTGAGTTTCTGATGCTGTCTGACAATACATCTAATACCACGCTGAACAGAAACGGACTAAGGGCGGATCCCTGGTGTACTCGGACAGTGATGGGATGGGGAAGGATTATGTGTCGCCAACAGCGGTCCCAACCACACAATCGGAATCGTGGTACATAAAAAAATACATATTTATGTATATTTTATGTGGAATGCCTATCCGTGCAGGGGCGGAGAAAGAATACTAACCTCTGTGGCCGGGGTCGGCCTGTCGTAAAAGGCGACAAAACAACCCACCCTAGCTACGTGGTAGGGCCTCAAGCCCGTCTGGATGGCGACCACCTTCGGTCTTAAGTATGCCGCCATAATAACCTTGTGTTGTGTTCCGGCATTAGTGACTGAAGTTCCTGTACCCTTATGGGACAGCAGCGTGTTCGCGATGCCACTGGCGTTGCATACACCTATAGGCGACGGTAACTGCTAAATCCTAAGCGGCCCGTCAGCCTGTCTGCTGTTCTATAGCAATAAAAAAAAATAAAAAAAAAATGCCATCTGCTTAATTTTAAAACAATGGATCACAATCAATGTGAAACATATCAAATAACAATTACGATAGATATTATTTATGTGAGTCATTTGAATTCAGTGTGTGCCATATTTCTTATCTTTCATTTAATTGTGAACAACATCAGGTTTTAACCATAATCGTAAATATTCATCAAACACGAAGTACTAGTAACTATAAATATACTACAAAATAATTATTTACCATAAATTCCTTGAATAAATTTTTTCTGCATTGAAGTTATTTGATTTATCCTTATTAATATTATAAACGGGAAAGTTTGTATTATATGTTTGTTACTCTTTGTCGCGTGAGAGATCACGCGACAACTAGACAACTACTGAATGGATTTTAATGAAACGTTACAATAATATAGCTTATACATCAGAATAACACCTAAGCTATAATTTATAAAGATATTGCGTGATTGTCCAAAATATAACGATAAGTGTCAAGTAGGAAAAAATTCAGTTAAAGTTACAAGTATATAATGTATAATAGAAATATTTATCATAAATAGTACTACAAAAATCCCACGACAGCATACATATTTTATGTATAAGCCATTATCGACAAAATAGTAAACCATAAATACAATAAAAATTGATAATTTATTAAAAAATGCGGCCCAAAGTCACTATTCCACGCGGACGGAGTCGCGGGCACAGCTAGTTTGAAATAAAATCAGTAATTTAAAGACCACTTCCTTTCATTACTTAAGGTGTGATGATACTACTTATAGCTATGAAGAAAAAATCCCCATAAAATCAATCATCAGTTCCATTAATTTAATCAATACATACAAATAAATAAAATTGGAGGGTCTGTTAGTAATATTAAAATAACCGCTTTTTACTAAGTGCATTCGGACGTATACACGATACATATACCAAAACAACATTTTTTACAATTTTTGTCTATCTGTCTGTCTGTTTGTTCCGGCTAATCTCTGAAATGGTTACACCGATTTTGACGGGACTTTCACTGGCAGATAGCTGATGTATCAAGGAGTAACTTAGGCTATTTTTATTTTAGAAAAAAAAAATAGTTTTTGTTAAAAATGATAAGTTTCGGAAATGTTATATCCAATTTAAGTTGACCTCAGATTTATATCATCAATCATATGAAATAGGGTTCAGCTTAGACTGGATATTGTAGGTTCAAGTTTATAGGGTTTATAATCCAAAATAAACCACAAGATATCCAAAAAATGCGGCCCAAGGTCACTATTCCATGCGGACGGAGTCGCGGGCACAGCTGGTTTTATATAAAAATAGCAAGTATGTATTGCAATTAATTCAAATAGTACTAATCTAATGATAAACCACTTGAAAACAAGTTGTTCTTGCATTTAGGTAAGGTGACCAACTATACTCATTTACTGAGTTTTGTATTCTTTTTTCGCAAACCGTACTCATTTCAAATCTTGTATTCTGAAAGTACTCATTTGTATAATTTTATACTCATTTCAGACATTGAACATATCCCACATGAAAATTTTAAAGTTTTAATAGAAATTTCCTTTTGTTGTCCAGGGACTAATTCTGCCGTTGAAAGGGTATTTTCACTAGGGAACGATTATTGGAGCAGTCAGAAGTCGCAACTTTCTGCAAAAACATTATCTGCCGTCTTAACAGTCAAATTTAACACGCAAAATGAAAGTTGTTCCGATGTGGCTACATTATTAGACGAACATGCTCATATAGCAAAAAAAAAACTACTCCGAAAAAAAATGTTTTAAAAGAAAATAAAGTTTTTATCGTTTTTTCTTTTTTTTTCACCTATGAAATACTTACAAAGTGTACTCTTTTTGAACAAAAATAGTTGGTCACCTTAATTTAGGTGAAGGCTGAATGATGTATAAAATACCATTCACATGCAGTCCATAAAATTAAATTAAACATATAATACTATATACATTTTATTTATTGCTACTATGATCTGTGCAGGGGTGGAGAAAGAATATACTAACCTCTGTGGCCGGGGTCGGCCTGTCATAAAAGATGACAAAAAAACCCACCCTAGCTACGTGGTAGGGCCCCAAGCCCGTATGGATGGCGACCACCTTTGATCTTAAGTATGCCACCATAATAACCTTGTGTTCCGGTATTAGTGACCCAAGTTCCTGTACCCTTATGGGACAGCAGCGTGTTCGTGACGCTACTGGCATTGCAAATACCCATAGGCAATGGTAACTGCTAAATTCTAAGCAGGCTGTCAGCCTATCTGCTGGCCTATGGCAATAAAAAGAGCCTATAGATTTTAGCGACGCTAGGAACATTGGGTACATGCTGCTCTCTCATAGGGGTACAAGAACCTAGGCCACTAATACCAGAACTCAACATAAGGTTGTGGCAGCTTACTTATAGAACAGGGGTGGTTGGTGGTGGTGCAGATGGGCTTGAGGCCCTACCACCTAAGGTTGTTTTGTCACCTTTTATGACAGGCGACCCCAGCTATAGGAGTCAGTAAGTATTCCTACTCCAGCCCTGTTTGGAGAAAAAGGAATATAATAACAACAGGTTTGTATCATGGGAATCAGTTCCTCATTCTCTAAAATTACTCAAACAATCTAAATTTGATTTTGAATTATGCTCATGTGTAAAAGAGCAGGTTCCTCTTTGAAAATATGATTGTTCCGACTTCTCCAGACAAAGATGTGCTAGCAAGCTAGTACCTATCACATACTGGGTAAAATATAATAATTTCCTAATATGGGTGATAGTTGGGAGTGGAGGCAGAGAACATGTGCCATGTAGATGAAATAAGAAGAGGAAGAAGTTACTTTTTGACCCTAATTTAATTTCCTAATATTGATGTAAATATTTTTCAATAATCTGCAGGCATTAATCATTGTAGTGGCCGTGTGAAACCCACTAAGTTGATGTACATTTGACAATTAGTTCAAGTGTCTTTATATGATAAGTATTTTTTGAAATCAGTTAGTGGCATCATCACAACACCTATTATCCTTTAACTGCTTAAATAATTGTGTACTATACAAACTAATGAACTTACCATCGCAATCTGTTTATTTGCAGTCGTGGGCAAAATTTATTCGACAGCCGCTGGACAAACTGAACACCTATCGGCGCTTCCCGGCTCACACCACTCATTTTGCACTTCTTCCTGTTAAACGTTCGTGAAAACCTCGAGAAGACGCCCCACATTCAAGCCTTCTGATACAGTTTCAAGGTCCATATCATTGTTTTTGTAAAATAATTCTTTGTTTATTATGTTAACAACCACATTGAATTTTTTGTGTTAAATTATGCTATCTATTTCTAAATCTTCAAGATTAAAACTTATTTATATAATACATAATTATTTATATTTTCAATGAATCCTATAAATATTAAAAGTCAGAGTAAATTTTGTCTAAAAATTAAAAATATAACGCAACGGATGCGTACAAGTAACGAACGAGAGCGACACGTCCCGAGTCCCGACCTAAATCCTAATGATGTTCCAGTACAGTATGTTAAATTGTTAGAAAACAAAACATATTAAAACAGCATTACGTCATCCTTTCTAATTTCCTTAGGTAAATAAAGCGAAACAATACATTATGCTGTAATTGCCAACATGTACAATTTCAGTACTGATTTAATGTTTGACAATGACATTGATATTACGTTTAATTATTGCTTAGCTTATTCCTAATTTGCTTGTGTAATAAAATGCGAATAAAATTAATACAATGTACAAAATAATTAAAATTTTGCGTAAAGGACCATACTTGATGGCAAATAGTAACAGCTACCAATTTTAGCAGCAAACAGCTCACGGCCGGGGCCCAGCCGGACATCGAGAACAAATGAAAATATTGAACTTGTCGCGACCAGTTTACACGATAATCCGCGTCAGTTTGCAAGAGCGCGGCTGCCCTGTGACTTCCAAAAACTGTGCATGAAATATTGAAGAAGGATCTTAAATTTCATCCTTTCAAACTTAATTGTGCAAGCTCCTAAGCCTAACATTACTTTTTGCCTAAAAATTTCTGCGAGACAATGTTGGAACGATTTCGTTTAAAAATACTGTATTTTGGGGAGTTATAGCCCATTTTCATTTAAATGGAAGCGTAAATAAACAAAATTGGTCACATAAAGGACAGAACCCACGTATATAGCATCAAAAGCTACTTCACAGTCCCAAAGTGACGGTTTGGTGTGCATTTTCAAGTAGTGGAATAATGGAACAATATTTTTTTTTAAATCGTCGAAGGCAAGCAATTTCCGTGGATAGTATCTCTTATCGGCGCATGCTGAACGATTATTTTCTGCCAATAATGAGAGAACATCCTTCCTTCAGTACACACACATGGTTTCAGCAGGATGGCACCACGCCGCACACGGCCAGAGACCCATGGGGATTCTGCGGGATTTCTTTCCCAATAAACTAATAAGCCGTTTCGGTGACATACCCTGGCCACCCAGGTCTCCGGATCTTATCTTACCCCAAAAGTAAAGAGTGTGAAACAAACCCAGCGAGGGATGATCGATATTATGAAAACATCGATGTTAACATCGATGTACGATAAACATCGATAGCAAAACATCGATGTTTTTGGTAGGAAATAAAACTATTTTATTCAATAAACGTGTTTATTAATTAAAACTACGTTATACGGATTATAAGCGGGCGCTTAATTATTGGACTTAACTCCGACATTTCGGTTGGTTTTCAGCAGTCATATTCACGGAATGACTCAGATTACAAATGTCAATAAGAACATTACAGTTATTTACATCTACCCTCAACTTACTTAATTGCTATTTTAATTTATTTTGTTTATGATTACAATTAAGTATATGGGGACTTAGTCGATTATATAGCCATCCTCATACCGTATATTTGTATGATGTGGAGAAAAAGACTGGCAGAGAATCACACGGTCCGTAAGCTAATACTTTATATAATGTCAAGAGAGGGATCAAAATATTAAGTGAAAGGAAAAACTATTAAAAGTAAAAAACTAAGGTGTGTTCCGGCTCACGCAGAAGGCACTCACGATGTCTCTCGGTCTGGTACCTATTGTTCGCTAGGCTTGAGACATAATAGTTTTGATTAGGGGGCCCCAAACTTGAGGTACTTACCAACCATCTTTTCGACGTTTCGATATTTTATTCTCATAACATCGATATGTCGATGTTATTGAAACCAAAACATCGATGTTTTCCAGCTAAACATCTATGTTTATCAACATTGATGAATATCGAACATCCCTAACCAGGACACACCTTTACTAATTACTTTACTCTCTACACCCTACAGCAGTATTCAGTAATACATTAACTCGACGTCGAGACTCGCTCAGTGGACGCATTCGAACTCGCACTTGCTTGATTTGGTATTCCGGTGCCGGTACATCGTCGAACTCATAAACGAAGTGAAGTGATCGACGTCACAATATGGCCGACAGCGTGATGTTGCTATGGTGACCCTAGAGCGGCATTGTACGAACCGAAATCACCGGTTTTTTGTTTAGTCCTATTTTTAATTCATAAACCTTAAATAATAACAAAATAACACTACAAAATGTCGTTTCTTTTATTTTAAAGTCAAATTACAGCAATTTTATTTTATAAAACCTTCTATTTAAATAAATTTCTGAAACGGCTGTATAGGTTTCGTGACCATGCCAAATCTTATTGCGCGGTCGGTTTCAAATTTCACAAACCAAGATCATCTGCCAAGCGACAATATTTTTTATACAAATTTGTAGTGTTTTCAAGTGGATTGTTTGTACGATATACTGCTATTTGGCTGCATAGTGAAATAGTGATTGTGTTTGAATCTGCATTTATATTCTACAAGAATGAGGTATGTAACCTTACTGTTTCTTAGTGAAATAAACAAATGTGTAAAGTTTGGTCAAGGTATCAGTGTAGAATAAAGAAATATTTATGTTTTCAGTCAATTAAATCGTAGCGTTGTACCGTCTGAGAGCTCAGTCCATCCATCCTTGGCCCAGGTAGAGGCTTTAGTAGAGTTTTTAGAGGGAAATCCTGCTCTGGCTAAAGGATTCTCAAGGACCCAAAGTGCCAGAGATAGGTCTCGCAGAAGTTGGGAGCAATTGGAGCTGCAGCTTAATAGCATGGGTGGAGGGACCATTAAAACTTCGAAGCAATGGATGAAGGTAAATTTGAAAGGTTTTGATATGTATACACAAGTAACAACTTATTTATGTTGTCCACATACTTAGCTTTTCAATTCTAGTTTTTCCATAAAATACCTATGGAGTATCATAGATACCTGTATTATAATAAGTGTATTTATTCGAATCATATTTTATTATCAATTTAGTATTGGTCTGACAAAAAAAAGTGCTGTCAAGAAGAAGGGGCAGCACGCCAATAGGCGTAGGACTGGTGGTGGAGTAGCAGAAGCGATAGATCTAACCGAGGTGGAGGAAAGGATAACAATGCTAATGGGTGGTGATGGTTTTTCAACAGGCGATTCACATTTAGCCATCCAGCCTTTTGGTGTGACTGATTTGGATTAATCTCAAATGTTTTGTTCATTTAAATACCTTGCAAAGTTGGGCATGTTTCTTTATTTTAGGAACTTTCACCAAATGTACATGACATTGAACTATCTATGAGGTGTGAAGGTTCAGCTGCCTCTGTAGTATGTATTAGTATTGAGATAGTCATGTTTTAATTTTATGTACATTTTTTTTTTTAATTCATAATACTTTTTGATTTTCAGTTATCTCCACAAATAACACCACCAACAGTTATTTGTAGTTCACCTTCCATTTTAACGGTATAAGTAGCTGTTGTTTAAAAGATTTTACTTGGCATTTATTTACAGTATTATGGTGTCTAAACTATCATTTAATTTGTTACAGGAAACCATAGACCCTCTTCCAGAACCAATTGCTGGAACTAATGAGGATGGTGTTGGAGCAGAGTGCGGACACTAACAACAGAATTATAGAGGCTGTCACAAATCTGGGTGATAGGATGCTGGAGCGACTGACCGAAAGAGATAAGATGTTGGCCGAAACGATAAAAGTGATGGGAGAGGGAATTTTAGCTTTAAGTAAATCTTTACAACAAAATAAATAAAACGTTTTTGTAATTAATTATTTGTTTATATTTTAACTATTTTCGCTAATGTTTTCAAATCTACTGCTGCTTCACAAACCCTACTGAGAAGAAGCAGCACGAAACTCAGTGGGTTTTTTTTCTTTTTTAATTCTTACTAGGTATGTATTAACAATATTCACATGACTATCCATAATAAACTGAGTAAACAAGAAGTCTGTTAAAAGATTTCATGCAATTATTTGTAATAACAATATTCATTTCACTATCCATACTATAATATTATAAATGCGAAAGTAACTCTGTCTGTCTGTTCCTCTTTCACGCCTAAACGGCTGAACGGATTTTGATGAAATTTGGTATGGTGATAGATGATAACCTAGAAATGGTTATAGGCTATAAATAATCACGCCATCGTTCTTAGGGGGTAGGCAGTAGGCAGATAACTAAATTGAGTTAGTGATTTTTTGTGCTTATCCGGTATCTATGAGAATCGGCCAACATCTATTTTTCATCCCCCTAAATGTTAGGGGTGACCCACCCCCAAAAATTTTTTTTTAATTTTTTGACATTTTATTATTTATATGGCAGAACAACGTTTGCCGGGTCAGCTAGTCTTTTTATAATTAAACAAGAAGTCTGTTAATATCTTATGCAATTATTTGTAAACAATGATTTTTAGTGCACAGTCTAGTAAACAGTAAGATTCTGTTTTCTATGTACCTACATTTGCAGCATAAACAATCCATCCCAAAAGACTAACGGTTATGCAATCACAGACTCATCTGCTCATAGTGGTGATTAGAGAATCACTCATTTAGGAAACCTATGACCAACAGCAGTTTACTATGGGTTGTTGTATTCAAAGTCAAAGTGAAAATTCATTTTAAAAAAATGATACTCAAGGAAAACTTTTTTAATAAAAAAATACAAACTAAAATGAAGCACGCTGTATATACTCGGGCCGCTGCTCAAAACCGGTTTGCTACCAGCGGCGCGAAGAATATGTACGGCAAGCGCACAACTACCTACTTAGTTCCAAGATTATTAAACGATTTACCAACAAATATAAGAGATAATATAACCCTAGAAAATATTAAAGCCTCACTTAAAAAATACTTTTTAGAGAAATTGTAATCTAAATTTACTCAGTCATTTGAACGTGCGTAGACTTTAGTTTCGATGGCATTGTACAAACCTTAGTGGTTTTTTGTGCTATTATTTTATTAAGCCAATGTAATAACTGTGAATTTGATAAATAAATTAAAAAAAAAAAAGTGCACTTTGCGCTGTTTCAGGCATTCAAACATAATGTGTTCTATTGGTTTGGGAATATGCCGGAGTTTTGTGAAAAAAAAAAATTTATTCAATTTAGGTCCTTAGTCCGGGATCCATGCTATCACTATTTTAGCTACCATATCTGGACGATAATGGAGCACTCGGTGCACCAAACGGCATCTGAAGCGTCCTTTTAATAGACCAATTGTTTGTTCCACTGTATTGCGTGCGGTGGCATGTAGTTTATTGTAGTAGTTTTCTGGGCTACCTTTGTTTGCATTGGCAGTCACCTGAAACCCGAGAGAAATTTATAAAGACTTATTTGCATCTGACTGTAAAACTACAATTATATAGATATGTTAACAAAGATTCATTTTAAGAATTTTTAGTTTAGTAAGTCAATCTTTGATAATATTTTAATAAGTAGATACTAACCCAGTAAGAATAAAACTTCTCCATTGTTATTTAGTTGATGGACATGGTCTCTTATCTCACTGTGGTTGAAGATAAAACAATCGTGTGTTGCACTTCCGTATTCGTTATCTAAAAAAATTACTTAATTAGAAGTTAGAAGAAGAAAATCTCACCAACTATATAGATAAAGTAGTCAATCTTACCAACTGTACATTTCTAGCATGGTAACCTTTGCGACAATAGTACTGTTCTTCGTTTTATTGACAGGCCGCACCATGGGTACAAAAGTCCCATCAATGCAAGCCAATACACCTGGTATTTTAAACTTCTGATAAAACCTGTGAAAGCAATAAATAAGATGTACATAAACATATGTAAGATTTACTGTCATTTTTCTATGCTTCAGCTATCATAATTACCTTGACGTTATAGCTTGTCTTTCAGCTGCATTTTGCGGAAATCTAATATATTTTTTTACAATGATTAGGTTATTTATTGCCTGAACTACTGCATGTATGCACATTGCACCGTGAAGCTGTGGGCTGCGATATAATAAATGTGTTGACATTTCGGCCCACAATTTTTTTGATGGCTGCCAGTAGGCAAAAACGACAATGTACATACATATCTGAAAAACAAGAAGCTACTTAGTATGTATGAAGTTTAATACGAATGACAAATTAAATACTTAGCCTATTAGTTACGTACGTATACATTTCCATTTCTAACTAAGATCAAAACACTTACTTTAATTCTATTTGATAGGCTGCCACGTTGGCTGATAAAAGTGATAAAATAGCAAAATAATCAACTTTACTTACCAGCAGTGTCTCCATATGTAAATTGAGAGTTACCGTGTTGCAAGGGTGAAAATACGGTGTTTTTGAAAAAAAAATGCGGTGGATCAGCTAAAAGTGTACCGTGTAAATTACCGTGTCATTTTTCAACGAATAAAAAACATTATGAACCAAATCAAGTCCAATTTTAATAAATTACTAAGAATATTAAAAAACATACAATATTAAAATTAATGTACTGCTAGCATGTCTTATGAACGCTCTTTTCCGAACTGATACATGAGTTACAAAGTGAAAAAATTGCTCTATACTCATGCTTGGAATTTTTTAAACCGTGTAGAGAAAAATTCTTTCGGTTTACACCATTCAACTTTAAACTTTTGTTTATAATGTTTCCTTTTCATTCCAATTCTAGCGGTTTTGATAAAACAAGTTGGTCTTGTGTCGCTATCAGAACTTTCAGCTTCATTGAACCAATATTAAGCTATTAATAACACAACTCACTCACACACAATAATAAAACAAATATTAAACTTAAAACCGAAAAAACCTATAAGACTTATAATTTAGGATTATTCAAACAACAAAAGCTTGAAACAGTAGATTTCTGTTTGTATATGCGTATTCTAGAAAACACAACGTCATTTATTCATCATTCAACTCACTTAGGATTTTGATAATTACATTTCACTCCTTCCTGTATGCTTGATTATGATCTAAAATAGTTTGCCAAGGTTTGGTAGTTTTTATCTGAGTATGATGAAGTAGATTATATTCGGGGATTCCAAGCAACAAAGAGCAGTGTTGCCATTACAAAAGATGTTAAGTTGACTGAGATTTGTTTTATGCAGTATGTGATGAATTAATATTGATAACTTAATTGTAATGATATTACGGTGACTTATGACATGGTAATCCCATATTACCTTGACGGTAGATTAAGACCAAATTACGGTGCATCTACGGTAATTACCGTGTGGAGACACTGCTTACCAGTTACCGTCGACCAGTGTTGTTATCGTATAAATCTGAGCTGCCGTATGTCAGAGTCTAGTTTGCCGTATTTCAAAGGAAAAAAATACCAAATTGCCGTATTTAATTATTTATTTTAAAAACGTCTATTCTTCATTTGTTTCTTCTCCATAAAGGTTTCGTATCGTTTCTATTACTTTAGATTCATGTTTATCTAGTGCGTACTTGTCCTTGCTTCTCATTTTTCGCACTTTCGCGCGACGTCATTATACATCAGCGTTATATCCCGGTTGCAACCCAAACTTTCGTTTCGGTGCCTGGGGTCCGGAGCTATAGTCGATATTTCCACGTACATACACCATAACCTTTCCACGGTGGCGCTGCTAAGTGGTATGCACAAAAGTTTCTTCACTAATTGACATAATATGAGAAATGTTAGAGACCTGTTTCCATTTTTCAATTCGTGTACATGTTTCCAAAAGGCGATAATATCGGGAATTTAGTTTTGGACAATAGATATTAAGACATTTCTTAACATTTGCCATTCTCTATCCAGTTCAGTTATATATTTAGACAAATATTTCAGAAGAAATAATCTATATCTGCAATGGAAGGGAATTTCTTTTTTATCTCACGATCCAGAATTACTTTGGGGTCTATCATCATCAGATATTTTAATACTTTTGTCTTTAAAAGGAATTTTTAATATCTGTTTTGCAGCTTCCAAATAAAACTCCTTACACTTTATGGGAAAATTTTCAGCTGTTCTTCCTCTAGTTCTCCAATTTCTCTCTTCTTCTGATCAGATTTGGCACCTTTCCGTCGATCTATATTTTTTGCAACGGTAAATGTTTCTGCTCATGCGAGAAGTCAAGATTTAATATTTTAGTTTCTTTGGCATCTAAAATATTTCGTCCTTGAAAAACAGTAAAAATTAGGAATGAAATAGAAAACAGGGGTATCAGTGTGAAAACAGCAAATCTACTGTTAAAACAGTAGGGTTGGTAACACTGTTCATGGTTCCACCTATGTACATTCCGTTTCATTCATTACGCTAGTTTAAAAACGTTTCATTCCACCACCGCCAATTGCCGTATTTTGTGATACGGCAATGGGAGGCCTGCCGTATACCGTATTTTCAGAAAAAAAATCGTGGATTGCCGTATAATACGTCGACCGTCAGTGACGGGTGACGACTCATTACAGTTGTAGTTATGTCAAAAAGTCATGTGTAAAAACTTCCACTCGACGCCACGTTCGCTTGAGCGGCGTTAGTCGCCTGATTCCAAGAGTGTGTACGACGTGACGGTCAACATTTGGACCACTTTTTAAAAATTAAATCCGTACTTGTCTCTATAATGGCTTTTGAAATATACTTATATTAATACTAGCTGTGCCCACGACTACGTAAACGTGGAATAGTGACTGGGCAGCATTTTTGGATAAATATTATGGTTTATTTTGGATTACAAACCCTATAAACCCTAAAATATAAATAAATGAAATATGCAATCAGTCAGTGTTATCGAATGCAACTGTTACGCCATGCGCCTCCGGAATACGTACGTTCAAACCTACAAAACCAGCCTAAGCTAAACCCTATTTCATATGATTGTTGATATAAATCTGAGGTCAACTTAAATTGGTAAATAAATTTTCGAAACTTATTATTTTTAACAAAAACTATTTTTTTTTTTTCTAAAATAAAAATAGCCTAAGTTATTCCTTGATACATTAGCTATCTGCCAGTGAAAGTTCCGTCAAAATCGGTGCAGCTATTTCAGAGATTAGCCGGAACAAACAGTCAGACAGACAAAAATTGTAAAAAAAGTTGTTTTGGTATATGTACCGTGTATACGTCCGAATGCACTTAGTAAAAAGCGGTTATTTTAATATTACAAACAGACCCTCCAATTTTATTTATTTGCATAGATTCTATAGCTTCGTAATCATATCCTTGCAGCCATTCAATAATGTTATTTTTATGTTTATTAAACATATAAAATGAGAGAGAATAATTGAAAATGCTCACTTACGATGGTGTACAAGTACATGACTTTCCATACTTCAACGACAATGGATTTCAATAGTAATTATTTTCGATAGTGAAACACAATTTCATGGTGGTTGTAATTAATGAAAAATACATTTGATTCTTTATCGGTGCAAAGTGTGGCATTCAACTTCTCATAATCCATTCGTATCCATTCTTTAGCACTTCGATGAAATGAAAAGCGACATCAAAAAATTTACTGTAAAATATATTTAAATCAATATATGGCTCCATTTTTGAAGTTAATTCTTCTTTAGCGGCGTTGTGCACTTTTTTGTGATGGGTGAAAAATGTTAAATTCGCATCAGGTCACGTATCCTGACCGAAAATTCGTAAGATTCGTAAGACGGAGTTTTGCTCCAGTAATACCAACTTTATTAATGACTAGCTGTGCCCGCGACTCCGTCCGTGTGGAATAGTGACTTTGGGCAGAATTTTTTGGATATATCTTATGGTTTATTTTGGATTATAAACCCTAAAATATAAATTAAATATGCAAACAGTCAGTGTTATCGAATGCAACTGTTACGCCATGCGCCTCCGGAATACGTACGTTCGAACCTACAAAGTCCAGCCTAAGCTAAACCCTATTTCATATGATTGATGACATAAATCTGACGTTAACTTAAATTGGAAATTCAACCTAATATTTCCAGCCTAATCTGAACCCTATTTCATATAATTGATGATATAAATCTGAGGTCAACTTAAATTGGATAATAAAATTTCCGAAACTTATCATTTTTAACAAAACTATTTTTTTTTTTCTAAAATAAAAATAGCCTAAGTTACTCCTTGATACATCAGCTATCTGCTAGTGGAAGTCGCGTCAAAATCGGTGCAGCCATTTCAGAGATTAGCCGGAACAAACAGACAGACAAAAATTGTAAAAAATGTTGTTTTGGTATATGTACCGTGTATACGTCCGAATGCACTTAGTAAAAAGCGGTTATTTTAATATTACAAACAGACACTCCAATTTTATTTATTTGTATAGATGACGTTTATTTTATAATGTAACTTATATGATAGTACTGCATTACTTATACATATCTATTCGAATTGCGACTTTATTACAATGAAATACAGTTGAGTTTTTGAAGTGAAAACGTCTTTAGGCGCGTTGAGCACTTTTTGGGTGCACAATTTTTGGTTTGTAAAAAAATGTTATAAACCGAAAATAATAATATAATAGCTCGACGATACAATTCACAAGTTATATTTAGTTTTTAGTTTTCACTTTTATCAATAGTCCTATCAGTAGATTTTAGACTACCCCGAAGACTGCCTCGTATGTTTTTTTAATCCTGGCGATCCTTGTCAGTATAATTGGATACTCTTATCGAATTATTGTATTGTCATCGGCCCTTGACTTACTTACAGCGTTTTTTGAATGAAATCTGGTTATTATAGTGGGTTAAAATCGAGTTTAAAGAAGTCGGTTACAAACAAACGTACAAGTGAAACTAATAAAAGCGTGTTATAAAGGGACAAACATATAAATAGAATTTAGCCTGCGAGGGAAGGTGATAGACAAATATACAGTGTTTCATATAATCACCGTCTCTTCTTTGTTCGGATCTTCGTACCTTCTCTTCTTCTGAAGTTTTACTTCAGATGTGAATTGCACATTCACGCCTTTTTTAACTTTACCCTGTTATGTTCGGTTCATAAAGTTACTAATAATAAATAATAAACCTCCGACCGCTTGCTCACTTTGAAACCAGATGGCGCCGTTTCAAATGTTACCGTTATTTATTCGTCGTCATTTATAGTCCGGGTTGCGAAGTAAATGGAATAGACCTTATCCGTGCAGGGGCGGAGAGAGAACACTGACCTCTGCGGCCGGGGTCGGTCTATCGTAAAAGGCTCGTCTGGATGGCGACCACCTTTGGTCTTAAGTATGCCGCCATAATAACCTTGTTGTGGTCCGGCATTAGTGACCCAAGTTCCTGTACCCTTATGGGACAGCAGCATAGGCGACGGTAACTACTTTATTCTAAGTGGGCCGTCAGCCTATTTGCTGTCCTTCAGCAATAAAAAAAACCTAGTGTTGTGTTCCGACATTAGTGACCCAGGTTCCGGTACCCCTAAATGACAACAGCGTGTTTGCATTGCAAGCACGCTATAGGCGATGACTGTTGTTCCTCGGCAATAAAAAAAACTAAATGAAATCTACTTTGAACACACAATTTATAAATTTGCGTTTTCTCATAGGGACAACATATCTATGCAGCGCATCTATTTAACGCATACTACCATCTTTGTAAATTTTTTACTATACTCTGTCCACCTTACCAATAGATAAAATGTAAACAAACAAACCAATGTTTCTCAAACAATGCTAGAAACAACATGGCGTAATAAAAAAACACTCCTTCCAATCGACAATAGTACGTTGAACAGTACACTTAAACCAGTAAGAGATTTGGAAACATTGTCTTTTTAGTTTCTTTATATTGTAAGTTAGTTATTACAATTAATGTTGTAAATATGTAAATTTTATACGCATTATATTTAATTTTATCATTCATAATTGTAAAAATAAAATTACTTTGTTTTTTTCTAAAAGTAATATAAAAAAATAAGAATATAGGAGATATTTCTAATAAATAATTAAAAGTTGCTATGATAATTTTTATATCATGTTGATTATTGTAAAATCGACATCCAAAAAACCCTTTTTACGATTTGTTTACTTTTATTTTTTGATAACATGGATAAGATATAGTTTGATCACTCTGTAGGGTTACTTTAATATTAAAAAAAAACAAGGTATAGTAAGTATATTTTAATAAATACAATTTGTTAAACAAAGACTAACAATTTGAACAGGGTCCTGTTCACACTCCGCAGCAGTCGTTCTTCTCGTGCCTGGAAAAGAGATGTTGTGAGATCATGAAAGACGACCATATATCTTCAATAGTCACTAAAGCATCTAAATCCCTTGGCTTCATATTGCGGTCTTTAGTACTTATGTGCGGTGCTGCTTGGAATATAGATCACCCGTTTGGAACCCCTGGTATAAAGTCTATATCGATCGTATCGAACGCATCCAACGGAAATTTTTACGTTTTCTCACCTTTAAATCGTACTCATATAACAACCAGGACTGCTTTCATCACTCATCACTTTCTATCTTTAAACCAGTGATTCCCAAAGTGGTCTATATCGACCCCAAGGGGTCTATGACAACCTGCAAGGGGTCTACGTCAGCGAAAAAAAATTTGGGGGTCCATGAAATGAAAATGGGGGTCCACGACAGTGGATCTCAACACATACACTAATAGTACCTATTTACTTACATCATACTATCTTATAATATCAAAACATATACATTATTTATAAAAGTACCTATGAGGTAAAAAATTTATTTTATGTTTATTTAATGTTACGTATATTTTACATAACAGATACAAAATTTTATTTTGAGTAGTTTTAATTTAAATTCAATTAATAAATGTATAAATTAACATTGTGTTTTTACTTTAAGTTTTTAACACTAAACTTCACTACAGTTAGAAATTTACAGGAAATCAATATCGGATAAGTAGGGGGTCTACCCAACACGGAAAAACATGGCAAGGGGTCTACGACACAAAAAAGTTTGGGGAACTCTGCTTTAAACGAACGACGACTTATTGCAGACCAAATTACTCTTAAAAAAATTATGACATCTGTCATTGATTGTCCAGATTTACTTTCTAAATTTAACCTTTATATACCTCCTCGAATACACCGCAACAGACCTTTGTTCTCGCTGCAATCCGTGTCCAACAATTACCGTCAAAATAGATTTGTTTGTCGCGCGTCTAATTCCTTTAACGAATTAATTAATGCCAGCAATACCGACTCAGACCTGTTTCGTTCTAGTATTGATACAATGAAAAGGCATTTGATAATGCTAAGTATCTTACTGAATTTACTCATTGGATTGATTCTCAATCATTGAATCGATTAATGACAACAAGTTTGTACTATTTGTATTCTAATCTGTCAATATCAGTGGAGACAGTGGAGTCTCTATAAAACTTAAATCCATACTAATATTATAAATGCGAAAGTAACTCTGTCTGTCTGTCTGTTCCTCTTTCACGCCTAAACGGCTGAACGGATTTTGATGAAATTTGGTATGGTGATAGATGATAACCTAGAAATGGTCATAGGCTATAAATAATCACGCCATCGTTCTTAGGGGGTAGGCAGTAGGCAGATAACTAAATTGAGTTAGTGATTTTTTGTGCTTATCCGGTATCTATGAGAATCGGCCAACATCTATTTTTCATCCCCCTAAATGTTAGGGGTGACCCACCCCCAAAAAATTTTTTTTTAATTTTTTGACATTTTATTTTATGGCAGAACAACGTTTGCCGGGTCAGCTAGTAAATAAATAAAAGGCGAGCGAGGAGTACTCACGCTACAGGAAGTGGGCTCCGACGCCGAACTGCAGGCCGTGCGCCCGCCCGTCGCCCGCCCTGGCCGCCAGCGGGACGCAGTAGTTGAGCTCGGCGCGCGCCACCCGCCCGATGCGCAGCGCCACCCCCGCGCCGCACGAGACGCGCACGTCGCGGAGGGACTCCAGCGCCGCTATGCCCTTCTCCTCTTCACGAACGGAATGAAGACGTTAAGGCGTACGACACAACGCTGATGGGTGTTTGCAACGTCAGAGGCTGGTTGCCATGCAGACGGGCTTGGAGCCCTACCACCTAACTCGGGTTGCTCAATCGCTTTTTACTACGGGTCGACCCCGGTCGCAAATCTTTTTCTTTTCCATTAACTCGGCCAAGATGGATATTAGTCGTGACCACTGGCATAATAGAAGAACTACGGGGCGCAAACGTGCTCCCATCCGTAAGAAGCAGAAGTACGAGTTAGGTCGTCCAGCGGCAAAGGTCTCGTGGTGGCAACGTGGAATACGTGCCATACGTCCTGACACTGGATCCGAATGCCCTACACGAAGACTCGTATCACTGATGTAGTGTACAATACTTCCAACAACGAATCGGTTAGAACCAAAACACTCAAAACATTCAAGCAGTGGTATGAGTCCCACTATTTATTGCCCCTTGGAAGAAAGAAGGGAGCCAAACGGAATGAAGCAGAAGATGCAATCACAAATAGGAAACGCAGCAAGAACGTCTGTCTAAAGTTGAAGCTGCACTTGAGGAACAGTTCCACGCCAGACGTTAGTTGGCGAGCGTGGCTACGTGCTGGAGAAATATCAAATCCAGGCGAGCGAAGTGAGCTGCTATCTTTTTTATTACTGTAGGACAGCAGACAGGCTGACGGCCTGCTTATAATTTAGCAGTTACCGTCGCCTATGGGCGTTAGCAACGCCAGTGGCGTCGCGAACACGCTGCTGTCGCATAATCGGATACAGGAACTTGGGTCACTAATGCCGGAACACAATACAAGGTTATTATAGCGGCATACTTAAGACCAAAGGTGGTCACCATTGAGATTTGTCGCCTTTTGCGACAGGGCGACCCCAGCCGCAGAGGCTAGTATTTCTCCGCCTCTGCATGGATGAAATGATTGCGAACCCTGCCTTCACACGACTACATATCTGTTGGAACCTCCACGTTGTGTGCACTTAAGACGCTGTTGACACGGTCATTTGCCAATTCACTGCGTCTGCCCACTACAACTGTCCATACCATGACCGTGCTAGGACCGTATCAGACACAATAGTCACAGTCACATACTTTTTAATACAAATAATATTTTTAAGCTATTGCATAGCTTTTATCGCGGGCTTTGAGCGCGGCGACCGAATCAAGAAATTCCGTAACGAAAAAAACCTAACACCCCCCACTCGCCTACCATGTAGCTCGGCCGAGCGTTCGCTTAACGTGGATGTATATGGTATTTCAACTATCGATGTTTTTTATTTATTTATTGTTAGAACTGTGTAGATTATAATGTTGGTAAGTACATTTTGTATCAACAGTTTGCCTTTTTTTTATGCTTCAAATTATTACAAAATAATAGTAACATATTCATTTATTTGCAATTATAATTTTATTATATCTAATTTTTTTATTAATTGGAAACACAAAAGTATAGAATTAAAATTTTAACAAATAAGAAAAAAATTATCATATTTAATTATATTACATTATATTTATATTTTATCAAATTAATAAAATAATATGTATCAATTTTTTTATGTCAATTCCATAATAATTTGCCCTTAATTTAGAAACTTTATCGATGTTTTCTATCGATATTTTTTGGACAAGATATATCGATACTCGATAATAAAAACATCGATATCGTAACATCGATAGTTTTAGTTTTTTTATTATCGAGTATAGATATATCTTGTCCAAAAAATATCGATAGAAAACATCGATACTTTAGAAAAAAAAAATTACTGCATAAATAATTAATTATAATTGCATAAGTTGATTAAAATGCTATGCAATAGCTTTATTGCGGCAGACCCCGAGTGCCATTCATAGTTTTTTTGCCTGGCACGTTCCTAGCACGGTCATGGTATGGAACGGTGTGGTGGGCAGAGACCCTAAACTGCAACAACATTGAAATATATACATATGTTTGACCCAAATTCCTGTACCCTTTGGCGGACACCAGCGTGTTCGCAATGCCTCTATCATCACAAACAGTCAGCCTATCTAATATCTTAATGAAATAAAAAAAAATTTAGGACACTGGCGATGAGCATTGGTTTTTTTTTTTGCGACACTACAACTCCTTGTTTGCGGCCATATAGAAAAAGTTGTCTATGGCTGGCTTAGACAACTCTTTTGGTCGCAATTTGTTTTTCTTTTAAAAATGGAGGCTTTTTCTATTACATGGGCGCGAAATTAACATTTGTTATGGGCGTTTTGGTGTGCGCCCTGACGTAAGGCGATAGAACAACCCTTGGAACCAGAGATGTTATGGAGCTCCTTAACCGAAACTATCGGATATCCGAAATAAACTCGTGTTGTGCTCCGGCATCAGCGACACCATGTCCAGCGTCCCTATGGACCATAGGCCAATCTGCTATTCAGGCCAGTCAGCACTAAAAATAAAGAACGGGTGCAGGCGTTGTGTGGCGCGGTACTCACCGGGCAGCGCGAGACAGCCCGCGTTGAGGAACAGGTGCGACCTGAAGAGGGCGCCGAGGCCGGTCTTCGCCTGTTGGAACGGCAGCGGCGTGTACACGTGCACGCCCGACGCCCAGTACATCTGCAACGTACATGTGTGTGTTTGAGATGGGGGGGGGGGGGGTTATTTTATTAAAATAAAAACTAAGTGAAAAAAAATACGATTAAAACAATAACAAAGGTAATTCTTCTTCTTAGGGTGCCTCTCCCAACTAGTGAAGGTTGGCAGTCAGCTCTGCACACTTGTTATTATTATTCTTTGCAAGGCAGGATTTCCGTCTGCGGCCTCGACGTCTTTTTCCGGCAACTTTTCCCATCATAATGAGACACAATAGTTTGTAGCGGTTATGCCTAACAGTGTGACCAACTCAAAATTAATAATCCTGCCTTAGCTAGACTAGAATCCTGCCAAAGTTAATAATGAAAATGCCAAAATAATGCCAGTATGATAATAATATTTTCTTATATTATAAGATAATATCCGGATGACCGAGCTTAGCTCGGTATTTTTTTTTATAAATTGTGTTTATTGGAAATTAACAATTGATTTTCTTAGTCTAACCTCAAAGCAAACACTCATTGAATTCGTGTTACTTAACAAAGCCATCTGCTGGAATAGCTTTAGTGTTGTTGTGTCGTTAAAGCAATTTAAAAAAATAGTATTATTATTCGCCGATAGATGTCAGGAAGAGTCACCTTTTTGTTATTTTTCTTCCAATAAAAAAGGCGAATAAATTGACATTTTCTAGAAATGATTCCTAGCTAGATCGATTTATCGCCCCCGAAACCCCCCGTATACTAAATTTCATGAAAATTGTTGGAGCCGATTCCGAGATTCCAAATATATGTATATATAAGAATTGCTCGTTTAAAGATATACGATTTTTAGTTTGATACGATAAAATTAATTAATTAAAAGATAATTTACTGGTGACTGCCTACCCCCTATAGTGATACCCTTCCATATTTTTCTTGTTTTGTTATATATACAGGCATGTTTTAGGGCAGATAGGTGCGATGGCAATTTACAATTGTATGCCTTACAAAATGCCCTGTCGGGATTGTCTTTAGCGCTAGTAAGTCACGATGACAGTAATGGGTCTTGCCCCCACTTTGCCCTGTTATGTACGCTCTTTCATACTTTCGCTTCATTTTACCAAAACACACTCAAATTATATATGTACAGTACTGGGCAAGAAATAATGCACATCGACCTCTAGAAAGAGACATTCGGCTAATTTCGGCTTTGTAGAGAGCGTTGTCCATTTCGCACACTACATGTGTTACGTTTTGTCAGTCGTTCGACAAATACGGTGGAGTACGTTCGCGTCCAGCTCAGAATATACAGGGTGACTTTGACAAACCCGTCCAAATTCACACAGAAGAATCTTTAGTAAAAGTTATGAGAAACATGTATTTTAGTTTAGTATCGCATAGTACAAAAATGTTGAGTAATCAGCATCACAAAGTCATTCAAAGAACTCGCAATTTACATAATACGGCGCGAGAGTGCAATGACCTCTCCATCTGACCTAGTAAAAGGCCGAGGACGGCGGCATTGAACCGGGCGAGCGAATACGCACTACTCATTTACGCGGGTGTGACAGAGACAGGTAATAATAGGTTAACGACACTGTTTGCACCATATGATTATTCTGTACGATTGAATTAATGATCCTATATAAAATATTTTATGGTGAAAATTCAACATACAATTTTTTTTGCAAAAATGGGTGCCTTAAATGATGTTTAGTGCGTAAAAAAAAATTTGGACGGGTTTGTCAAAGTCAACCTGTATATAGAGCGTTGTTAACACAAACCCCAAATTTTGAATTGTACTATGGCATCTTTAGGAAAAAGAGGGAAGCCTTTACATGGTCAGTCACGCGAAATTGTCTACAAAGTGTATAAATATGTTTTAACTGAAGCCAACAAAGCCGAAAAAGTTTTGCGATCATGCAATTAAATGCGAGAATGAATTTCAAAGATTTCAACACAGTCTAGATAATTACACTGATAGACTGGCAATAAATACGGCTGATGATATTGACTTCATTGAGAGCACTAATTGTGAATCGAAAGGAATCGAGGATTTATAATTGTTTTGTCAGAATGTATCACTTTTCAAAATAAATAAATCAATACGTAAACATACATGTTTTTTTATTTTACTATAATCTAAGGATAACACTTATAGAAAAAAAATGTTTTATAAAAAAATAAATAAAAAGAATAATCAAAATACGCAAATTAAAATACTGAAATTTGGTGCATTGTTTTTATAATTAGGACACGAAATGGAAACACAGTATATTAATTTTGTTTTAATCATTTACTTAATATAATATAAAAAAATTATTAATAATATTTTTATTATTTTTTCAAATTAATTTCTCATAGCAAAATGTTTATCAGTTATCATTAATCAGTTCCATCAAAACATAACCTCTAAAGAATGTTTGCGTCGCGCGATAACGCACTGACTAAGTTGAGTTGCTACAGCAGAGGCTTAGAGCTCTCCGAACGGCGCACAATTCCTGAACAAAGCCAAAGCTTGCCGCGAGAAACGAAAAAGATAAAGTTTCGGCGAAACTGCCGCCGAAACTTGATTTTTGGCCGAAACCGAAAGCGAACTTTCGGCCGGACACTAATTAATATTTACGTAGTTACTACTACTAAATTAATGACGTCCGTTCGGAAACCATTATTATCTGCGACATTTATGTGACGGGTAATTGTCTTGGGGTTTATTTTTTGTGACTAATTATACAGACTGACTTTGACAAACCCGTCCAAATTTTTTTTACGCGCTAAACATCATTTAAGGAACCTGTACGATGCCGGTCACGGACCCAGATGGCACCGTACGGGAACAAGAAGGATTGCTCGAGAGCAGTGGACTGTATGGGAGAGGAAATGGGAAGGAGCGGTGGCAAGAGAGACACGATGTCCTGCAACGGGCAAAGAAATGCGCACTGACCTTGTTTTCACCCCTTCCCGGTTCGGTTCAGGTCGTTGAGGAACTGCTGCACGGCACCAGCTAAATACACAACACTGAACACACACAGATTTAACGGCACGGCCAATTAGAGTAACCAGGGAGGTCGAACGTCGACCGTCCCGTCCAGTTATTTATAATTATCGCACACGGTGCAAAAAGCGGTTATCTCATGCCAAACGTTGACACAAGAAGCCAGTTTTTCCGTCCCACCCTCGCTTACCATTATTACCTCACCGAGAGTGAGGGTAGATTACAAAAATCAGGTGGCGGGATTTCAAATACCCTTATGCAAGGATCGAACAGAACCCATTGTTGCAAAAAAAAATTGTATGTCAAATTTTCACCATAAAATATTTCATATATGATCATTAATTCAATCGTACAGAATAGTGCTATGGTGCAACCTTCGTACGTTAACCTGTTATTATCTGTCTCTGTCTCTCCCGCGTAAATAAGTAGTGCGTATTCGCTCGCCCGGTGCAATGCCGCCGTCCTCGGCCTTTTACTAGGTCAGATGGAGAGGTCATTGACACTCTCGCGCTGTATTAAATAAATTGCGAGTTCTTTGAATGACTTTGTGATGCTGATTACTCAACATTTTTGTACTATGTGATACTAAACTAAAATACATGTTTCTCATAACTTTTACTAAAGATTCTTCTGTGTGAATTTGGACGGGTTTGTCAAAGTCACCTGTATTTAAAAGAGGTGTGCTAATTTAATACTCTAATTTTACAGTTATATAAGTTTTTTTCTCTGTGCAAGGACCGAGGTTGGCCTGTTGTAAAATGCAAGTTAAACCAGCTAGGTGGTAGGACCCCAAGCCCGTCTGGATGGCGACCACCGCTGGTCTCTTAATAAACCGCCATAATAACCTTGTGTTCCGGCATTAGTGAGCATGTTCCAGTACCCCTACGAGTTTTAACGATGCCTCTCATGTGGCAAACGCCCATAGGCAACGGTGACTGCTAAATAAAGCTTAGAGAACTGCGCTTCTTCCGTTGAATTACGTACCGTGCCGCCAGTGGCCTGGCCGTCACTAGTGGGCCCCACGCCCCGCTGCGCGAAGCCCCTCAGCGTGGTGGCGCCCCCCAGGAAGAAGTGGTCGGGGATCTCCGTGCCGAACATGTCGTGTAGCACCCCCAACGAGCCCGTCAGTTGGAGCACCTGAATTAAAGCTTCTTTTAAACCCACCTCCTATATATGTTACTGTAAAAGCCCGAACTACGGTAAATCCTAAGATTTCCCAGTAAATCCTAAGATTTACCAACATCGTTTATTTCGGACTTTTTACCACCATTCCCTTGGTAAATCTTAGGATTTACCTCAAAGACACAGTAAATGTTGAGATAAACATGTCAATACGAGTTCGGTGTATGGCCTTGTACTCGTGGCAGTCCTAAACTTGTTTATAAATCTAAAATATAAAAAAAAATGATTCAGTAAGACTAGCCATAATAAGTAAGTGTTTTATTTGTGTTGTTAAGCTATTGCATAGCTTTTATCGCGGGCTTTGAGCGCGGCGACGGAATCAAGAAATTCCGTAACGAAAAAAACCTAACACCCCCCACTCCGCCTACCATGTAGCTCGGCCGAGCGTTCGCTTAACGTGGATGTATATGGTACGACTGTACGTAGGGATGGGCGATATTGAAAAACATTTTAATCAACTTATGCAATTATAATTATTTATTTATTTTTTATTTATGCAGTAATTATTTCCTTTGATATTAATTCAAGTTACACCTATGTATACATATATACTACATGTATATTTACGGGGCGCACGTGCGGTGAATGTGGTAGGGATGCACGATATCTATCGATATTTTCTTTCGATATTTTTTGGACAAGATATATCGATACTCGATAATAAAAACATTGATATCGTAACATCGTTAGTTTTAGTTTTTTTACTATCGAGTATCGATATATCGTGTCCAAAAAATATCGATAGAAAACATCGACACTAGAAAAAAAAATTACTGCATAAATAAAAAATAAATAAATAAAAATAATTATAATTGCATAAGTTGATTAAAATGCTATGCAATAGCATTACCGCGGCAGTCCCCGAGTGCCATTTTTTTTTTTATTCTACACGTGTTTAAAAATTGTTTATTACTAGTTATTAAAACTTAATCAATAAAAATTCCAAAATATATATAGGTAGTACAAATGATTAATAATTACTCATAGGTATATAAGGACTTGAATAATTATTAATTGAAATAAATGATTGAGAAGTATACATTGTTTTATTTCCAAAACCAGCATTTACCGACCGTCACTGGTAAAACCTAGCATGTACTATAAATTCTAATGGTAAAAGCCCGATAAAATCGTTTCTGTTTTACATATTCTTACATTTACCGATTCGTGTTGGTAAAACCTAAGATTTACCAATATTTGGGCTTTTACAGTAACATAATATATGTTTATTCTGGTGCGCATATGTTGCCAAGTGTTCGCGCTCCAGTTGGCCACTCACCACAGATTCCAAGAGCGAGTGGTTGGTCTCGGCGCGCAACTCCGTCTTGAGGTTGGCGACGCCGCCCCCCAAGCCCGCCAGCTCGCTGCTGAACTGCACCCAGCTGCCTGTGGTGGGGAAGATGGGCTCGTCTCTGTGCTCCACCGTCACTATGTGCCGCAGGATCGACTTCATCTGGGGTCCTGCAAGGGACACACGTCATCAAACCAGGCGCAGCCTCTATTTTGGAGACCTGCTTACACAAATTTTAGCAGTGAACACGCTGTTGTCCCATAAGGATACAGGAACTCGGGTCACTAAAGCCGGAACACAACACAAGGTTATTATGGCGGCATACTTAAGACCAAAGGTGGGTTGTTTTGTCGCCTTTTACGACAGGCCGACCCCGGCCGCGGAGGTCAATACGAGTATTCATTCTCCGCCTCTGCACGGATTAAATTTTCTAAGTTTTATATCACAGACATTTGGCCCCTAACTAAAAAAAAATTATTGGGATACCTTCAATTAATATAAAGTTATTAAAGTTTGAAGAACATGTGTTTTCTTGCCGCGGGGAAGTGGGGCAAGCGGTGTAGCGCGCACGCGTACGCAAACATTGTTAATATATCAAGCAACGCGGATAAAGTCGCGGGTGTCCGCTATACTACGGACGCGGAGCAGGAAGAATTTCGTACAATGACCTCTTTACCTACCGACAGGGGTCATAAACATTTTTGTATTAAGTGCGGTTTACATAAAATGTTTGAAGGAGAAAAAAATTTACTAAATTATTAAATAAATTATTGTTATTATAATAAATTATTTATTTAGATTTTATATTAAAACAGTTATAAAAACCGAGTTACAATTACTACGAGACATGCCTTTTAAGTTTTGTCGTTTGAAGAAAAAAACACAACTATAGTACTTTTTATTGTTTTTCAAAGTATTCACCACGTAGCTTAATACACTTTTCCATTCGCTCAAACCAGTTATTATAACATTCATTCCACTCTAAAGTGGCGGTGTTCAAAATTGCTTTACAATTGTTTACAATCCCCGAGGACGGTCATTGCTCTGTGCGAGCGAGGACTCATTATATTTACGCGGGAGTGACAGAGACAGGTAATAACATTGTACGAAATTCTTCCGTCTCCGCGTCCGTAGTAGAGTTAAATATAAGAATAGTTACTTATAACATTACGAGGTTAAAATGTGTGTGTTTGGCTGGGTGTGTGTGTTCAATATTAATTTCGCAAGTCGTCACACGCTTACCGCTGCTCTCCCTGACCCTGAAGCTCGTGGTCTTGCTCAGCACCGACGTGTCGCGCACCATCCCCTCCCATTGGAGGTTGTGATTTGTCTGGGAACAGACAAAAAGCCATTTACCACCGCCCCCACAGTCAATAATGGCTTATTAAATGTAATTGAACTTTAGAGGTGCAATGGTTCCTGGACTCCAATAGATTTGTGTGAAGACAGAGTCCTTCTTTGGAGTCGAGGTCACAATAACATTCGGATACTTGTCGATTCCATGATTTCCATGGACTAAAATGGTGTGTAAACAGATGCTAACAAAACTATACCTTATCCGTTTTACCAAAAAAATAAAATGTAAACAAATCGTAAAAAGGGTTTTTTGGATGTTGATTTTACAATAATTAACATGATATAAAAATTATCATAGCAACTTTTAATTATTTATTAGAAAAAAAAAAATATAAAATAATTTTATTTTTACAATTATGAATGCTAAATATAATGCATATAAAATATACATATTTACAACATTAATTGTAATAACTAACTTACATTATAAAGAAACTAAAAAGACAATGTTTCCAAATCTCTTACTGGTTTAAGTGTACTGTTCAACGTACTATTGTCGATTGGAAGGAGTGTTTTTTTATTACGCCATGTTGTTTCTAGCATTGTTTGAGAAACATTGGTTTGTTTGTTTACATTTTATTTTCTGGTAAAGTGGATAGAGTATAGATAAATTTGTGCGAACGAGACGGGAGATGTAGAAAAATAAAGAAGAATGCAGCGCTGCTAGAGAACTTACGACTGGGGAACTCTTGAATGCCAGGTCGAGAAGCACACCCCTGTCGAGGAGCCGGTAACCGGACCACGGGTACTCGTGGTTCTGCTGGTACACCGACGCCGACAACCTGATCAACCAACCAGTACAATAACTATTTGAAGCTGTACTGTGGGAATATATCATTGTAGCTTATATGCCAGCGTGAGAAACGGTGTTCGCTGCGTTTATAATAAGAAAGAATTGTCATTTACTTTATTATTAAAAAAAACGTGGGTGTGCTCGATTTCATTCTGTATAGCCACAACTCTTTGTTGAATAATAAATTTAAAAGTTTTTCTAAGACAAAAGTCACTTTTATCAGGAATGTTTACAATGGCCTGTCACTCGCCACCATATGTAATTTAAAATCATATACACACATATATATTTAGGAATATTAGAGACAGCTAACTTAATCATGTCGCATCATAGACCATTCGCATCAATATACATACATGTAAGGGTTAAGGCATACTCACACGGGCACCAAAGGTTTGTGGGGGTAGGGCTTCGTGCCCGTCACGCTGAAATTCGAGGAGCTCCGGTAGCCCATGCTGTACTCCGCCTGCAGTTTCTCGCCACGCCCCAACACGTTTGGCAATTTCACACCTGCAAATACATTCATCCATCTCATAAATATACTGAGACAATTGGCAGCGAGCCATCTGTCATGTAAATAATTGAGTGCTTGGGCTATAGATACTAGACAACCGCATACTGCTTATATAGTTATTAACACGCTTTTGTTAGCTTGGTATGTATCTATGTATGTAATGAAATCTTTGAGCGTGATTTTCACCCCTTTCAAAACGACGGATTGATTTGAAACTTTGCACACGTATCAAGGACGATGACAATACAATAATTTGTTTAGTTTGTGTCATTATCCTTACCAGGATCCTCAGGATTAATGAATTTTCGGTCTGGTTAAGTACTGGAACACCGCGTGACGGTGGCTTTTTGCTCTTTTTTTACACGCTTTATTGACCTGACTTGACCTGTATGTCACGGAATTTATCGATTTTTCGGATTTCTACTCGATTATTACTCACTTTGAATAATTAAAACAATTCAAAATTCTACCAAAAGCCTGCTGGAGTTTAATTAATAACACTGCCAGAAGATGGCGTTAAATTAATAAAAACATTTACCAATTGGGAATCGACAACAAATAAATTAAATTAACATGCTTTAATTTTGAAGTTAGTTAAAAAAGTTAAAATAAATTGTAATTAAAAAAAACTAAAAAACATGCTTTTATAGAAAATCAAATTAAAGGTAAAAAAAAATAATTTTCAATAAATTTAAATTTAGGATAGTGGGATTAACAAAAAAAAAAGGATTCTATTGTAAAAAAGTCTGGGGTGCTTTTTTAAATATTTTCAAAATGATCACTTCTATCAATACCTGTCAGTAAAATATTTATAACAATTGACATTATTGACAACAAGCACCCCACACTGGTAGTAGACACTTTCGACAGTTTACATGCTCCATAAACAGGTAAAGAAGGAAGGAAAACGTTTATTAGGGAGCGTTCAAGTATTACGTAATGCAATTTTTGGAGATTTTAAACATCTGCGGCCAGGGTCGGCCTGTCGTCTTACGTGGTAGAGCCCCGAGCCCTTTTGGATGGCAACCATATACACCGGGGGCTATAACTATGCCGCCATAATAACGTTGTGTTCCGGCATTGGTGACCCAAGTTCTTTACCCCTATGGGACAGCAGCGTGTTTGCGGTGAACCCAAGTGTTGCAAACATCTATAGGCGACGGTAACTGCTTGCTATTAAGTGAGGTGTCAGCCTATCTGATGGTACTCAGCAATAAAAAATACTAAGAATGGTCACCAAAGGAATGAATGGGGGGGTATAAAAATTAAAATATAAGAAGATATTTCGATATCATCAATATTGGTTATTGGAATTACAGTTTGTTGTGACTTAATCAGCAAATACCTCTCTTGGAGATGGTCTCAGTGGATGTACATGTGACTTACCGAGAACAAGATTCCCTTCATTCTCGCTGACAGTGGTGTTGATGCCTCCAACGATACGTGACAGCTCCTTCACATGGAAAGTCACCTGCAAGTGTAATTAGTACTCACAACTTTGCCTTTTTCACTCATATTGGTGACAATTACTTAGTCTGAACATTACTGGCTTTGTTACACGGAAAATTACTGCATTTGTAATTTTTTTTATTGTTGTAGGCTGACGATCCACTTAGAATTTAGCAGTTACCATCGCGTATACTGCTGTCTCATAAGGGTACACAAACTTGGATCGCTAATGCCAGAACAACACAAAGTTATGGCAGTTATGGCAAAAGTGGGCGCCATCCAGATGGGTTTGGGGCCTTACCACGTAGCTAGGGTGGGTTGTTTTACCACCTTTTACGACAGGCTAACTCCACCCTTGTATGCATAAAAATTATAATATATTTTCCAGTAACTCTTTTATTTAAAATCTGATAATTACAAATTCCATTGTCAACCACAGAAGAAAACACATTTCGTCGTAGTCGTAGAATAGTGACGGATCTGACATATATTAAACTTTACAGGACAGCCATTTTAAAATACACAAGCGTCATTTTACTATGAGAATCTATCGTATGAGTCACTTTACCGACTGCTTAATTTGAAATCTAAAATACATGTAATTTTTTTTAATGTAGCAATAATATCTAGACAATGTAGTATCCAAATATGGTAAAAAATTAATTTTGGATTTATTTGAAATCCGACTTATTCAACACGATGATTTGTTTTTCCTTTAATATGAGATGTTACATTGTGTACATTTCGCATGCTTAATCATAAACTGACCTAACTCAAAAATCCGGTTTTTTGGGAAATCGCAAAAAACTTTTTGTCATTTACTACTTATCCCATATATTGACTTATAACTAAATAGCGGTAACTCAGTGTGGGAAAGAGATATCGAAACAAATTTTAGTTTGGCTGATAGAGGGCGTCGATATAATGCTGCCCATTATATTATCTCACTTTAGCCCTAAATCGTAATCGGTCAGTTTATGATTAAGCATGCGATTTGCCCCATTTAACAGAGAAAAAGCTCACCCTAATCACTAGCTTTTCTGATAAAAAAGTAAATATATTATATACGTGCTGCCTCAATGTAGTTGTAGTAATATGTTTACTATAAAGACTTACCTCCAAGCCTTCAGGAGTAGATCCTGGCCCAGAGGATACATCAATGTAGACGCCAATTTCTTTGAAACAGCCCATTGAGTCCAGAGCATGACGGACCTGAAGAATAAAAAAAAAAAAATCAACAAAACATAATTCTCTGAATTCAGGACAGCTGTTCATCCAGATAACACCCCACATGCCAACATAATGGTACATGTCAGATGGATCTGACATGGGCGACATGTTCTGAAAGGGGCGAAAATCACGTTCAGAGATTCCGTTATATACATAGATACATAACAAGCTAACAAAAGCGTGTTAAAAACTATATAAGCAGTGTGCGGTTGTCTAGTATCCATAGCCCAAGCACTCAATTATTTACATGACTGATGGCTCGCTGCCAATTGTCTCAGTATATTTATGAGATGAATGAATGTATTTGCAGGTGTGAAATTGCTAAACGTGTTGGAGCGTGAAATTGGAATTTCTAAAAACAGAATACCTTGTGTGCTCTCATGATGACATCCTCAAAGTCGGAGGCATGGAACAGCTCATCAACGGTGCTTTTGACGATGTCGTCTTTCGTTCTGTTGAGGCCATCGACATGAACACGGTCCACACGAGCCTGCAAAACATAGCTTTCTCAGTACAGGCTCCGAGAGGCAACTTTGATGAAAGAAAAATTTTTTTTTTAAATTAATTAATTTTGCCCTTACCCTCACTCCATTCAGCTTGAGAGATGGCCTTGGAATGGGATCCTCATCCAGATCTATAGGCTCTTCAAACTCAAACAGGCCTCCCGCATTCACTTCTCCAACGTTGTTGGCCTGTTCAGCCTGTAGCACATTTTACATTTAAGCAGTTTGCAACTTAAACTCTCATACGGAAAATCAAATGAAAATTGTCTTACAATTAATAGAGAGAAATAATATCATAATAAAAAGTAACATTTTTTCTTTGGGTTTCTCATAACCAATAAAGTATAGGATAATATTAATAACAGCTCTACTTACCTTTGCGTGGACAGTGCCCATTTCGATTTCACCTTACTTTTATACAAGAAATCTAAATTAAAATTATAATCATCAAAGAAATAATTAATTTAGAATTTTTGTATTTTGAATTACATAAACAAGAGTTGTTATTTTAACATTGACATTGTTGAGAGAGACTGACTGACATATATTTAGGGTTACGTTTTCACAATATTAAATAACTCAAAAACAAATTGTTTTTAAGTCAATGAAGACAGAATTCTCCTTGTCGAGGCCTGAGAACAATTTATTTTAATTAAGTACGTTAACATTGATATTATGGTGCTTTAATTCAAATATAAGAACTGTTAAAACTTGGTATTTTATCAATTTCTAATGAGTTTTCACATAATACTCATAAAGACAACTTGCATTTCCATCATTACCATGGTGCCATGGTACTTGCATGACCAAAATGGCGGCGCCAGGCGAAGGATTTTAATGTCCTAATTGTTAGGAGACTTTTTAGTCATCAATACAAATAAATAAAATTGGAGTTTTTGTTTGTAATATTAAAATAACCGCTTTTTACATATACCAAAACAACATTTTTTACAATTTTTGTCTGGCTGTCTGTCTGTTTATTCCGGCTAATCTCTGAAAAGGCTGCACCGATTTTGACGGGACTTTCATTGGCAGATAGCTGATGAAACAAGGAGTAACTTAAGCAATTTTTTTTATTATTATTTTTATTGTAGATAGGCGTACGTTTGACCGCAATCTCACCTGATGTTAAGCGATGATGCTGTCGACGGTGTAGCACGCTTGCCTATAAGAAACCTGTTCATTCTCTTCTTGAAGAATTGAATTCTGAATTTAAGAAAACAAATAATAATTTTTGTAAAAAATTATGTTTTAGGAAATGTTATTTTCCAATTTAACTTGACCTCAGATTTATATCATCAATCATATGAAATAGGGTTTAGCTTAGGCTGGACTATGTATGTTCGAACGCACGTATTCCGGAGGCGCATGGCGTAGTTGCATTCGATAACACTAACTGTTTGCATATTTCATTTATTAATATTTTAGGGTATTATTAGGGTATTTATATTTTAGCGGGCACAGCTAGTTTATAAATAATATATGACATTTTATAATAATATGTGACAATTATTATAATTTTAAAATGTTGTTATCAATAGATCATCCGTACAGGGGCGGAGATATCTTTATCCGTGCAGAGACGGAGAAAGAATACTGACCTCTGCGGCCGGGGTCAGCCTGTCGTAAAAGGTAACAAAACAACCCTAGCCACGTGGCAGGGCCCCAAGCCCGTCTGGGTGGCGACTACCTTTGTTCTTAAGTATGTCGCCATAATAACCTCGTGTTGTGTTCCGGCATTAGTGACCCAAGTTCCTGTACCCTTATGGAACAGTAGCGTGTTCGTGATGTCACTGGCCTTGCAAACACCCATAGGCGATGGTAATTGCTAAACTCTAAGCGGGCCGTCAGCCTATATATATACTCGTATGAATTAATGAAAACTCTTTATTGCTTAAATAAATGCTGAAAAGTGATTTCAAATATACAAAAATATAATGCTGTATGACAATGAGCGACCTAATCGCTTAAAGCGATTTCTTCTAGGCAACCCGATCAGATATATATATATATATATATATATATATATATATATATATATATATATATATATATATATATATATATATATATATATATATATACAGAACCCTTAACTTTTAAAATCTAAAAAGTAGTCAGCTGACTGTCACAGAACTGCTGCTTATCTCAAATGACATTTAGGGATACCATTGCCATACTATCCGAGATCATTTAGACAAAGTAGGTATGTATTGTATAATTAATAATAATAACATAGACATTGGCAATGCATTGGAGCCATAAGCACTAAGAAGGAAGAAGAAGAATTGATCTTTATTATAGGGATGATCGAAATTAGAAAAACATCGATGTTAACATCGATTTAAAAGTATAGTAGCTGTACGATAAGCATTGGTGTCTAAAAACATCGATGTTTTTGGTAAGAAATAAAACTGTCTATTTTATTTAATAAACGTGTTTATTAATTAAAACTACGTTTTACAGATTGTAAGCGGGCGTTTAATTATTGGACTTGACTCCGACATTTCGGTTGGTTTTCAGCAGTCATATTCACGGAATGACTCAGATTACAAATGTCAATAAGAACATTACAGTTATTTACATCTACCCTCAACTTATTTATTAGCTATTTTAATTTATTTTGTTTTTGGTTACAATTAACTCAAAGGGGACCTAGTCGATTATATAGCCATCCTCATACCGTATATTTATATGATGATAAAGACTGGCAGAGAATTTCCAATACACGGTCCCTAATACTTTATATAATGTCAAGACAGGGATCAAAATATTAAGTGAAAGGAAAAACTTAAAGTGAAAAGGAAAAACTTAGGTTGTTCCGGCTCACGCAGAAGGCATTAACGATGTCTCTCGGTCTGGTACCTATTGTTCGCTAGACTTGAGACTTAATAGTTTCGATTATGGGGCCCCAAACGTGAGGTACTTGCCAACCATCTTCTCTTTTGAATTTGGGTATTTTCTGATTTCAATAGCCTCGCGTAACCTTTTTGTTGTGAAAGGAGGACTCACTAGCTAGAATGTACATCCACCATTAGATGGCCCTAAAAGATATATGGACGTTTCGATGGTTCGATATTTTGTTCTCTAAACATGATGATGATCGATATTATTGAAACCAAAACATTGATTTTTATTCAACATCTATGAATATCGATTATTAAAAAATTATTTTGTTATAATAGGTATAAGTAGACTGCGAAAAGCGCGGGAAACCTTCGAACTTGGCGGACGCGGTTTTTAAATTTTTGCAAATATAATTGTAGATTTATTGTAATTAGTAATCAGAATAGTTATAAGTTGTGTATAAATTTAGATTAGTGTTATTCCTATATATATTATTTGTTTTTTCTGCGTAGGGTAAGTCTTTCAAAATACTTTTATGAACGAGCCGCCAGACCCAGGGGGCACAGTGCCCCCTGCGGGAGCATTTGTTACAATTTCCAACGAATCTGGAATGGATTCCGACTGTTCGTCGGTATCCAAGCGTAAATTAAAACGGAGTTATCTCCATAGGGTATGCAAGCATTGTAACAAGAGGAAAAGAAAACATAATAATGATGCATTAAAAAATACTGATTGTCATTGTAATGATGAGTTTATAGAATCCCCCATGAATAATTTACCTTCTTCTACTCTCGCTAACGTTAATTCTTCTTCCCAAGCTCCCACACAAATAGGCAGGACTAGTTATGATTGCAATGATCATGGCCCTTACATTGTGCATGTCCATAAAATACAGTCTGCGGAAGACGACGGCACCAATCTGCATCCTATTGTGTTCGGTAGGTTTTTAAAAAAAAATGCTTTTAAAAATATTGTAAATGGCAGTTTGAAAAGGATAGGAAGAAACAAAATGTCTCTTTCTTTTAATAATTATTTAGATGCCAACAGCTTTGTCCAGTCAAATTGTTTATCTGAAAATAAGTTGAAAGCATATATACCCACCTTTAATATTACCAGAATGGGATTAGTAAGGGGAGTTCCAACTGAGTGGTCTCCTGAAGATATAAAGGAAAATACTAATGTGCCCATGGGATGTGGTGATATAATTAAAGTCAGACGTTTAAATTATAAGGTAATTGTAAATGGTGAACCAACTTGGAAACCCTCCCAAACAGTTGTTTTGACATTTGATGGCCAAGTATTACCTAAACGTGTTTTTATGTGTTTTAACTCTTTGCCTGTACAACTATATACTTACCCAACTATACAGTGTTATAACTGTTGTCGTTTTGGCCACACAAAAACAAAATGCAGGTCCAAACCAAGATGCTATAAGTGTGGGCAAGGTCACACTGGTGACAGCTGTAATGTTGAGGAAGATCAGGGCTCTTGCTGCTTATGTTCTGGGCTACATTTTGCGTTAAGCAAAAGATGCCCAGAATATTCTAGGCAAAAAGAAATAAAAATTACCATGGCTGAAAACAGCATATCGTACATGGAAGCATCAAAACTACACCCATTAATAACGAAATCATATGCTGATGTCTTAACATCCATACCAAATAAAACGTTTCAAGCAGGCAATACTATTGTACCCGGCTCACCCCCATCACGCATTTTATCATACAAAAAAACAGTTTTTACTAAACCACGAACCCCACCTAAACCTAATAAAGGTTATGACCGTGAAGCTCATGATTCTCTTGTAAAGGATTACAACATACCCACACCCTCTAATGGTTGTGCATTACAAATCTCATCCAATGCTGACAAAGAGAGTGAACAGAACTTAACAGACTTAATTACAACTTTAATTAAATTGCTATCTCAATCAAATTTAACCATACCGACCAACGCTGCTACTTTATTCAACCCTAACATTAATAATAATAGTCATAATGGATAGGATAGTTCAATGGAACTGCAGAAGTATCATAAGCAAAAAACATGAACTTGTACATATTGTAAATACTTTTAACCCTTTTATTCTTTCTTTATCTGAAACTTGGCTTAAGCCGAATTATACATTTAAAATCCCTGGCTATTCCTGTTTAAGGAATGACAGGGCTGATGGGTATGGCGGTGTGTGCCTACTTGTCAGAAACTCTCATCTTATATATCCTCTTCCTCTTCCTTCACGCAGTGATGATTTTTCTATCATTGCTGCTATTGTTGATAATATTTGTTATGTTTCCGTCTATATTCCACATCCTTCTTTACAAATCCTTAGTGAAATTAGAAATATAATTTCACTTCTTCCTCATCCTTTCATGATCTTAGGTGATTTTAACTCTCATCACACAACCTGGAGTAGCTCCTTTTCTAATTGTTATGGACATGAATTGTTGGATATTTTGGACTCATATGATCTGTGTATCTTAAATACGGGCTCCCCTACTCGGCTCACTAGGCCTGATGAAGCAATCAGTGCTATAGACCTGTCTATTTGTACTTCTAATTTAGCGTCTTTATTATCTTGGTCTACTTTGTCTTCCACATTCAATAGTGATCACTATCCCATTGTTATTTCCTTTCCCTATAATAAACAAAATCAAACATTAATATCAAAGCCGCGTTTAAAACATAAAATCATTGATTCTCAATGGGACAAATATACTACATTAGTAGAAGAAACATTTCTTCAAGACACAAATATTTGTGATACTGACTATTTTAAGTCTGTTTTATTACAAGCTGCTGATACTGTTTTTCCTAAGCGAAAGCCACGTAATAATAAGTTATCATCACCACCATGGTGGGATGAAGAATGCACCAATGCTATATCTAGGCGGAAACTTGCTGTGAGGAACTATCGCATTAACATGTCATTGGAGAATTATGACGCGCTGTTGGAGATAATGAAAGAGACACGGAAGTTGTTTAAGAAAAAGAAGTTCGAGGGTTGGAGGAATTTTTGCAGTTCCTTGTCACCCGAAACACATTCGTCAGTTCTTTGGCGAAACATTAAGAGATTTAGAACAGCTATAAATCCTTCCAGTGCGCCTCTCCTTCCTATTGTATTAGCCGATCAATTCCTTGACCGTTTGGCCCCTGCTTCTGTACCACACCAAGATTTAATTATCCGTTCCCTACCCGTTAAAACCAATAGCTCTTCCTCTTTAAATCTTCCTATTACTATGGTCGAGTTAAAAGGAGTGCTAAACCACGTCAAGGACAGTGCTCCTGGGGAAGACGGGATACCATATTCCTTTTTATCACACATTGGTGAAAATGGCTTAAATCGCTTTTTAAATTTAATAAACAAAGTTGTTTTGTCGGGTGACATTCCTTTATCTTGGCGAAAGCAAATAGTGTTGCCCTTTTTAAAACCAAATAAAACACAGTATAATGTTGAATCTTATCGCCCAATAGTTTTATCATCGGTAATTACTAAAGTAGTTGAACATCTAATTAAAAACCGTCTTGAATGGTTCATTGAGAGTAATGAGCATCTCTCTCAGACACAGTTTGGTTTTAGAAAGGGGAAAAGCGTGGCCGATAACTTGGGGATTTTTACTACTGATATTCGTTACGCCTTTTTAGACAAAAAATCCACAGTTGCTGCTTTCTTGGATATTAATTCTGCATACGATAACGTTTTACTTCCCGTTCTTAAACAAAAGCTGAATAATTTAAACGTCCCACACCTTTTAACTAACTTTATTTTTAATCTTCTTTCCGAGAGACAAATTATTCTGGACCTCGGAGACCCGTATACACCTAGAATAGTAGATTGGTCTGGAAGGGGTTGCCGCAAGGTTCCGTACTAAGCCCTTTACTGTACAACACACGACTTAGAAAGGTCTGTTGGTGATAATGTTAGTATTCTACATTATGCGGATGACTTGGTCATATACGCCTCTGATAAATCTGTAGCAATTGCGTGTGAGCACATTTCCTCATCTTTATCTTCTTTAAAAACTTGGATGGATACTAATGGCCTAGATCTATCTCCGTCAAAGAGTAGCTCCGTTGTTTTTACCAAATCTCGAATTTCTCACACACCTACTATTTCTTATGATAATACACCTTTACCAAGCAAAAATCAAGTAAAGTTTTTAGGGGTTGTACTTGATGCTAAACTAACAGGTCTAGCCCATTGTGAGTTTGTAGTTTCAAAATGTGAACGGAATTTGAATATGCTCAGATGTCTACGCGGTGTCTGGTGGGGTGCTCATCCAGCTACTATGAAGTTGGTTTACAACGCCGCTATTAGAAGTATTTTAGATTTTGGTACTTTCTTTTTAGATCCTGGTAATGTGGCAGGTTTTAAGAAATTGGACCTGATTCATTCTAAAGCATTAAGACTGGTTACAGGTGCAATGAAATCCACTCCCGTTAATGCACTTCAAATAGAATGTTGCGAACCCCCTTTAAGCTTTAGGCGCCAGTATCTCTCTGACAGATTTACTTTTCGGCTTTGTTATGACGGAATGCGTATACGTACAAGTCAAACGTCGGCTAGTTGCTAACTGCTTTAATATTACATATATAAGATGGTGGGCGCAGCCACCGCGTCGCTCTTTGGCGTACATACCTAACACTCCTCCCTCTTAAATCACACACGTTTAAAGTATTTCTTATAATCTACAATAGGACGGTCTCTCCGCGAGCGTTGTGGTTCATTTGGTTTGGTCTTATCCAGAGTACAGGGTTGAGGACTAGACGGATCTGTTACTCGGGCTGGTGAAGCAGAAGGTGTGGTTGGACTAGTACTCCGTTCATGACATTCAATCCCTTTTGGCACTCTTTGTGGTGATCTTAATTGACGTGGATCGGGCTCGAACTCCGCCGATTCTACTTGACCCTTTGAAGACGAGTAGTCTTTAAGTAAAACAGGCGTCTGGTTTTCACATACAGCTCTTCCCTCCTTGAAAATATAAAGTTGGTTCCTGTGTCTACTCAATATCTGGTCTTTGTTAAATACATAAACTTCGTACGTCACCTTGCCTGTCCTTCGAACAATCCTCCCTTTCGACCAAAACTGCTTCATTTTATCTACATATTCTTTTAACCACACTAAATCACCGACCGCAAAAGCTTTATTGTTTTTCCCCCCATAGCTGGCCGCCTGTAAGCACTGTTTTCGCAACACCCGTGAGCATAACTGCGATGACGTAGGCGATTTGTGGGGAATAATTAAATTTAACCTTGAACGTAATTTGTGGCCAAAAACTAGTTGAGCCGGTGAAGACTCTGTTGTAGTATTTACAGAATTTCTATAGTCAAAGAGAAATTTACACAGCCTAGTATTTATATCGACCGTCTTGCACCCAGATAGCATAATCGACTTAATACCCCTTTTTACAATTTTTACAAAGGATTCGGCTTGTCCGTTGCTAGATGGGTGATAGACGGGGGAAAACAACTGTTTAATTCCGTTCAATTTACAAAATTCTGAAAATTCTCGAGACGCGAACGAAGTTCCATTGTCACTGACTATGATTTCCGGCGTGCCAAACCGTGACATGAAGTCGCAAAGTTTATCTATAACAGCTTTAGTCGTTAAGTTTAATTTCATATCATAACATTCTACCCATTTCGAATAAGCATCTACGATTATTAAAAATGACTTATTATTAATCGGGCCGAAAAAGTCCAAGTGGATCCTATGGAATGCATACGCGGGATATGGCCAGGGGGCGAGTGCGGTGCGGGGCGGCGCGCGTTTCAGCTGTGCGCACACGTCACACGCTCCGCACAGCCGTTCCAGTTCTGAGTCAATTCCTGGGAACCAGAACTTAGATCGGGCTTCCGCCTTCATTTTCACCACTCCGAAATGAGAACTGTGAAGTTCCTCTAAAATTTTGTTCCGTAAACTAAGTGGAATCAAAACTTTATAACCACGCATAAGAACGCCATTTTCTAATGCTATTTCATTTTTACACAGATGAAACGGCTTAAGGGACTTGTCAGATATTTTACGCGGCCACCCCTTTATTACAAAATTTAAAACTTTCGCCAAAACAGGATCGCGAGCTGTTTCCTGCTGAATGTGCCGCAAGGTTACGGGCAAACAGCCTTCGACGGCGAAATTGACATAGGTGGCTACTTCCTCGCTAATCTCCCTAGTGGCCACGTCCCGCTTCGGCTCACGATCTGGTATTGCCCGCGATAGAAAATCGGCTGTATTTGCCGCACTGCTCACATATTCGATAATGTAATTATAGGCGCTCAAAAAAATCGCGTAACGCTGTAGCCTATTTGCTGTCACTACTGGGATGCCACGGTGTGGCCCAAAAATGGCAGTTAGTGGCTTATGATCTGTTCGTAGTAAGAATGGGTCCGCCCTCCCATACAAGAACTGATGGAATTTCCTGACTCCGAATATAATTGCAGTTGCTTCTTTTTGTATTTGAGCATACCGCTTTTCGGCTAAAGTGAGGGAGCGCGACGCGTACGAGATGGGCCTCTCGGTGCCGTTGTTCTCTACTTGCGACAGAAAGGCCCCTAACCCAACCGGTGAAGCGTCTACTGTTAAAACCAACTTAGCGTTGCTATTAAAGTGTGCTAACACTTGCTCCGATGCCATTAATTTTTTTATTAATTTAAACGCTTTATCCTGTTTATAGTTCCAATTCCACTTAACTCCCTTTTGTAATAGTTCATGTAAGGGACTCAATATAGTCGATGCATTCGCTATAAAATTACGATAATAATTAATAAGCCCTAAGAATGACTGAAGCTCTTGTATATTTTTTGGAACCGCTGCGTCTACTATAGCTTTTACCTTGTCTGGGTTTTTCTTTATGCCCTGCTTATTTATTATATATCCCAAATAAGAAACCTCGTCTTGGAAAAATGCACACTTGTCCCTATGTAACGTGAGCCCGGCCTCTTGTAAGCGATGCAAAACTTCTTTCAGTTTGTCCTCATGAAGACTTCTACTAACATCAGTAAGAATTAAATCGTCTAAAAAACAAAACACTCCGTCCATGTCCCCTACTATTGACTCAATCGCTCTTTGAAAAATCGCCGGCGCGCTTGACAACCCAAACACTAGTCGTGTATAATTAAATAATCCTCGAGGCGTATTTATACACGTCAAATTCTGCGATGATGAATTTAATTTAAATTGGTTATACGCCATAGACAGGTCTAATTTACTGTATTGAGCGCCATTATAAAGCTTAGTAAACAAATCCTGAACCGATGGTAGGGGATATTTTTCTACTAGAAGTTGCTTATTAATTGTTTGCGAGTAGTCGGCACAAATTCGAACACTACCGTCGCTTTTTAAAACTGGTACTATTGGCGACGCGTAATTGGAATGTTTAACCGGTACCAAGATACCTAACGACACCAACCGATCTAATTCATTATTAATTTTTTCTTTCAGCGCGTATGGTACCGGTCGCGATTTCATAAAAACAGGTTTTGCATCTGATTTTAACGGCAAATCTATTTCATATTTATTAAAGCATCCTAATTGATCTGAAAAGAGTTTAGGATAGCACTTTATTAATTCTAATAAAATCTCTTGATTATTCTTATTACTTCTACAGTAAGCAAGCGTTGACGTGAACTCCAACTTAAACTCTCGCATAAAATCTCGGCCTAGTAAGGGAGGCCCCCCATTTTTTATCACGTAAATTTTTAATAAAGCCGAGTGGCCTAAATATCCTATAGTTACGTTAATAATACCGATAACAGACAAATTAACGCCATCGTAAGAAAAAAGCCGTTTTAAGGGTCGTGACAATGGAACATTCGAGAAATATTTTTTGTAGGTTTCCTCGGATATTACGGATACAGGAGACCCACTGTCTATTTCACATTTTAAATGTTGACCATTTAAGCTCACCGACTCAACTAAGGGCTCCCCATTTGGGCAACAGATATTATGCATAAACTTACCATCATCGCCTTCGTCATCGCCGTTACCTTCCTCCAGGTACCTCACACGCGAACTACCCGGACACATTTTCCGTAGATGACCTTTACGATTACACTTTTTGCATTTGTAATTAGAAAACCGGCACTCTTTGGCCGTGTGATTTGTATAGCCGCACACTGAGCACTTTCCATTCACCGGCACTTTTTTATTCGCGGGATGACCCTCACGAGACATTTTAAAAATGCCTTCCTGGCCAACTGAAGAGGACCCCGCGGTTACTGCGGCGCGTGCGCACCGAACTCCTTCCGCCAGATCCACTGCCTTCCCCAGCGTGAGGTCTTCAATCTCGTGTGCAAACAGTTTTTCTTTCTCTGGACCTGGTAGCATCCCCATCACGAATTTGTCCAGTAAGGTGTCTTCTATATTCCTGAAAGCGCAGTGAGCAGCAAGACCGCGCAGCCGGGCGGCCCATTGCATGTGTGACTCACCGCTTACTTGTACAGCTTCGTAGAATTTATGTCTTTCGGCGAACACGCATCTTTTGGGTGTGAAATGACTATCCAACATGTGGGTTATCTCTCCATAATTTATTGTAGTCAGATCCTCTGGTAATGCTAAATTGTTCGTTAGCTGATATGTACTTTCCGAGAAAGCACTGAGTAGCACCGCCTTCCTTTTGACTCCAGCTTTGTCCGTCTGTTCATTTAAATTATTTGCTATGAACCATTGCTCTAATCTACACTTATATGTTTTCCAATCTTGACCGTGATGATCAAAATTGGATAAAACACCTATCGTAAGCGACCCGAACATTTTATTGAGATTTGTGGGTACTCGTCGCCACTGTTATGACGGAATGCGTATACGTACAAGTCAAACGTCGGCTAGTTGCTAACTGCTTTAATATTACATATATAAGATGGTGGGCGCAGCCACCGCGTCGCTCTTTGGCGTACATACCTAACAGGCTTGTTCAATTTTCTAATCATCCTTTAACTTCCAAACTTGAATTATTGTCAGAGAAATTGTCTTCCAGTAATAAGCCTTTTCCATGTCTATTAAAAAGTTTTCAGAAATATAAATCGTTACAAGCTCCTATACATTCCTTTAGAGTCCTTCCTTTATTTAAAATTTCATATGATTCTCTTCTTTTCTCTCCTAGTATTTGTTTTTCTCTCAACATAGATAGGTCCGATTATAATGCAAACACTACTTTTAACCATATTGTAAATACTAAATGGCCAAATTGGCATCACATATATACTGATGCATCCAAACATCCCATAGGGTGTGTTGGAGTAGGTGTGTTTCATAAGCAATATAATATAGTCCAAAAAATAAAATTACCACCAGAAACATCTATATTTACGGGAGAATGCTTCGGTCTTCTGAAAGCAATAGAATATGTTATAAGTTTTAAACTTAACCAATGTGTTATATTTACAGACTCACTCAGTTCTTTACAAAGCTTAGAAAAATTTTCCTTAAAACTGAATCCTTTTTTCCACATAACATTTGAATGTAAGAGAAAGTTGTTGCATTGCCAATTAAATAACTACACAGTCACTTTCTGCTGGATACCTAGCCACTGTGGCATCATAGGAAATGCGAGAGCTGACAGTTTGGCAAACGAGGCAACTGTGAGTGGTGATATATACCCATACACGATTTTCGGACACGACCTGAATGCTTTACCTAGCACATATCTCCGTGATACATGGAATTTGAGCTGGAGAGAGAGCGGTCAGGTCAAGGGTCGCTTCCTCTACGCTATACAGCCTTTAGTCCCAAGAAAACCATGGTTTGCCAAACTATGTTTTAATAAAACTGCCACTTCGTCTTTAATCCGCATGCGTCTTGGACATATTTGCCTTCCGGTACATCTGCATAAACTTGGCATAGTATCTAGTACTGCCTGTGAATGTGGTGAGAGTTATTGCGATATGAATCATGTTTTCTTTTCCTGTCCTTTATATGACCACTCTTCCCTATACGAATCTCTAATATCTCTCTCTATTCCTCTTCCTTCTAATATTTACTTACTTCTTAGAGATAATAGACCCTGTGTATATAGTACATTAAATAAATTTATTGTAAATAATAAGATTAAATTGTAGTTTATATTTATATTTAATACTTGTTTTCTTTTATTATATATTTTCAATGATTTCTCTTTTGCTGATTCTCTTTTTATTTATAAAATATCATTGTATATATTTATATATTTTTGTAGATATGAAATTATTCTGATTTGTTTTGTTTAATTTCCGGTACGGTTTAATTTTCATTCGCGATATTAGTTTCCCTAGCTTTGTTGACAAATTAAAAATACTTGACACTGGCCCAATGCACGAATGGTGCCGAGCCATAATTAAGAAGAAGAAGAAGTAGACTGCACTCTGCTCAATGCTCATATTCTGTGGCTGTAGATTTGTTTACCGGTATAATAAAATTTTTACAACTTCATATAAAAACATGGACCAAAAAGAAATTATAACCTTTTGTAAAGAAATAGGATGTTGCGACGCCTGTTGCCTTCGTTATGTAGGACTTAAAAATCCTGCAGCATATGAGAAATGCCACGAATACGTGCTAAAAGTAAGTTGATATTTTATTTAAATTTCACCTTTCTTGGGAAATTGCGTGCTCGTAATTACGTGTAGGTATTTAGTTCTTTTTTCGTGATTGTACGAGTGCTTCTTCTTTTTGCAATAGACTTCTATTTTCGAGACTTATTTTGATCTAGCCGTAACATAACCTTGCTGGCTCATAAAGTAATTCTGTTCCCTTTTCAGTTGCAAAATAAAAGCCCAGAAGAAATAAAAGAAAATGGAGCAATTCTAGAAAAAGCCGCTGACATTATTCCTTCATGTGAGAATGCAGTTGATAACATTGATATCGAGAAAGAGAGGGAGACAGGTGAACCAGCTATTAAGAAGATGAAATTGAGTACTTGTGTTTCATGTATGGGTCTATTACAAGAGGATTCCTGGCCGAATTACTTGCAGTCTATGGAAACAAGTAAAAAGAGGTATGTGCTATGTCACATATTCAGCTTAGCTTAGGGTTGCCAACCCCAAATTTAAAAAACTAGGATATGATGTTGGAAAAACCAGGACTATTTAGTTTAAAAACAGGACGCAGTAATAGAGTTGCAGTACTTAAGTAGGTTTAGTTAGAATTAGTTTTTTTCACTGCTGCAGAACAGCAGACGGCCCACTTAATAGCAAGCAGTTACTATCGTCTATGTATGTTTGTGACGCTAGGGGCACCGCCAACACGCTGCTATCCCATAGACATACACAAGATTATTATGGCGGCATACTTATAAACCAAGGATAGTAGCCATCTAGAGGGGCTTGTGACCCTACTACGTAGCCCAAGTTCCTGTACCCTTATTAGACATATAAAGGATTCTACTAGTGTATTGAAGTAGATTTTTAATTTATACAAATTAAGCCTTTTTATTCTATCATTCTAGAAGCTATTTTTGTACAGAACTAGCTGACCCGGCAAATGTTGTTCTGCCATATAACCTTCTTCAAGGTTCACACTGTCCTTATACCAAAATTCATCAGAACTGGTTCAGCCAATTTTGCGGACTTTTTTATTGATCTTGTTAAGATATACAATTCTATCTGTTAAGGTTTGGCTAGCGGTTGCGATTTACGCGCACAAAAATACGTTTTTACCATTATATGTATGTATTATACTCACATATAAACCTTCCTCTTGAATCACTCTATCTATTGCTGAAAACTGAACTGCATTAAAATCAATTAAAATTAAAAATTATTTACTTCATCTACATAATTTTTTATCCATACAGGGGTGGAGAAAGAATACTAACCTCTGTGGCCTGTCGTAAAAGGCGACAAAACAACCCAACCTAGCTACGTGGTAGGGCCTCAAGCCCGTCTGGATGGCGACCACCTTTGGTCTTAAGTATGCCGCCATAATAACCTTGTGTTGTGTTCTGGCATTAGTGACCCAAGTTCCTGTGCCCTTATGGGACAGCAGTGTGTTTGCGATGCCACTGGCGTTGCAAACACCTATAGGCGACGGTAACTGCTAAATTCTAAGCGGGCTGTCAGCCTGTCTGCTGTCCTACGCAATAAAAAAAATAATAATAAATAAATTGGCATTCAATACTAGTTTTCACTGTGTGCAGAAGGACCTGCCACTTGCCATGTTGATGAGCAACCTTTCAAATTGTTTTCAGTTACGCCACGGACACATTTGCGTGCGGCCTCTCTGCACCCATAACCACATTACTGAGAGAGAAAGCAGTCACATTATATCTCAGCAAACAATTCAAGGAATATGATCCAAAAATAGTAACCCCCCTCAAGGAGGCCTGGAAATGGACCTTTGGGGTGCAGATGGCAAAGTTCATCGGCAAGAGTTTGGACTCGGGTGCTGTTTCTCCACTACTAATAACCTTAAATATGGAATACCCAGATGAATTGCAGGTATTTTACTTCCCACGGACACAGAACAACTGATAAATATTCTACTGCTGTGCTTGGAATTACAACTAGAGAAATTAAAAGTGTTGCACATCACCACGTACACACTGCTGTCTCATAGGGGTACATGAACCTGGCTCACTAATGCCGGAACACAACACAAGGTTATTATGGCGGCATACTTAAGACATAAGGTGGTCGCCACGTAGCTAGGGTGGGTTGTTTTGTCGCCTTTTACGACAGGCCGACCCCGGCCACAGAGGTTAGTATTCTTTCTCCGCCCCTGCACGGATAAAAATTAGGTTCGACCTCGGTGGCGTAACGGATAACTCACTTCGGTACGCTTGCGGAGGTCACGGGTTCGATTCCCGTCTCGCGTCTGGGTGTTTATGTATAATATGTATTTATTTACAAAAAAAAAGTATATAAGTAGTATATCAGTTGTCTAGTACCCATAATACAAGTGCTATGCTACTTAGTTTGGGACTAGATGGCGCTGTGTGAATTGTCACAAAATATTATTATTAATAATATGCATGTAAGATAATGAAAAATTGCCAAATCAATACATGAGATTGTGGGATTAGAACCCAGAACCTCTATAATTTAGCCATTTAACATGCAGGGAATGCGTTTCAGGAATTGGAAATTCTAAAAACCCTCTCGCCGGCACTGTTTGAATCGCGGAGCAAGCAAAAGAGGCGCTTCACAGTGGAGTTCACTCGACGGTCTGCCGAGGAGGCTCTGAGCGATGTCACTCTGGAAGCGCTGCAACAGATAGCGGGATGGAGGGATGGGTTGCCGTTGGTGGAGAAACACATCAAATGTGTTAGTATTGTTAGTGTGCATGCACCTATGTATCTAGGAGGACGGTAAGAGAACAAAATGTCACTAGCCTAATGATTTTTGCAGCTATCAAAACTTTTTTTTATTGTTGTAGGACAGCAGACAGGCTGACGGCCCGCTTAGAATTTAGCAGTAACCGTAGCCCTGCTGTCCCATAAGGGTACAGGAACTCGGGTCACTAATGCCGGAACACAACACAAGGTTATTATGGCGGCATACTTAACACCAAAGGTGGTCGCCATCCAGACGGGCTTGAGGCTTTACCACGTAGCTAGAGTTGTTCTGTCGCCTTTTATAACAGGCATTTATATTTTATGTAAAAAAAAAAACTATTGTTAAAAAGAAAAACGAAGACGACTAGCTATAAGAAGTTTCGAATACATCAGTGTAAATTGTAGGTATATAAAAGTATGTCGCGAGCTTCCGCAAACCCCCTGGCTGGTGAACGGCAAGAGAATGATGGAGTCGTCAGTGCAGGAGTTGATATTTGAACCGATTGCCAGAGTGAGTGAGATATCACCTGAGGACGTGGACCATAGGCTGAAGTTCATGTCTGCCGGGAGGGAGGATGTGGACGTGCGGTGTCTCGGGGACGGGAGACCTTTTGCAATAGAGGTAACAAACATAGATAAAATACATAGCCACTTGGATACATGGGTAGATAGATAGATACATACATACATATAGAGCAACACTGCCGCCGGTCGCATTATGTAAAACTAGCAGCCCGCCCCAGCTTCGCACGGGTATTTAACAAAAATTTCAAAATGAGAAATTATATACACACACATAAACAAAAACCTTCTATTTGCATCAGGTTACTAAAAAAATAAAATTATGTATAAAGAAAGTTTGAATATTATTATTTCTATGAACTTTTATTTTAATGATTTTTTATTTATTTTTCGTTATTTTTTAATAAGTATTTTTTTTTTCTAATTTTTGTAAAAACCCCAAGTGACGCACGCCTACATTGCATAAGGTGCTGCCTAGCTAGCCGAACAGGGTGAGCGGCTACCACGCAACATTTTTCTAATACTTACATTTTTAAACTCGTGATATCTTTCGAATGGAATATCCGAATTGAATAATTCAAAAAGTTATATAAAGGTATTGAAGCAGTTTTGAATATGAAGTAATTTATTTTGATAAGGATTAATACCAAGATACAAATAAAGAGCCTTTTCTAAGGGCGGCATTTCAATTACATTTTTAAAATAAAAGAACACTTATTGTGGCATAACTATAATAGTTAGACATATGCTATCGCGACACTTTTTGTAAATAATGACGTGTTCTGCAAAATCGTAGTACACAATTTTACTCTATCATCAATAGTTTTCGCAGTGCACGCGATTTAAATAATATTTTAGGTAATTTTTTTACACCTTGGGTTACATTATTGGAGTTTTAGTAAGGATCCCTAATTTTTTTGAAAATATAATATAGCCTATGTCACCCGGGGATAGTGTAGCTTCCCAACAGTGAAAGAATTTTTTAAATCGGGTCAGTAGTTTCTGGAGCCTATTCAATGCAAACAAACAAACAATCAAATCTTTCCTCTTTATAATAGTAGTATAGAAAAGAAGTGCAAAACAAGAAATGTCCGCTCAGTGAGCGAAGCAAAGACTCAAGAAGAAGCATACTCGTTGTGGTTGTGGCCCTTAACGTTTTATTTCAAACAACACATGTTTAGATCACAGATCCAAGGAAACAATTGAGCCACGAGGAGCTCCAAGCTATATGTAGGGACATTTCGGCCACAGGCAAGGTCATCGTCAGAGAGCTGGTGTACGTCTCCAAAGACCAGCTGACGGAGCTGAAGAAGGGCGAGGAGACCAAATGCAAAACGTACGAAGCGCTCTGTATCAAGTTGACGCACAGCGAATTCGACCATGTTGTGAGTACCGCTTCCTACTGAATAATAAATAAATTACTTTATTATTCCTTGCTAAATAAATAAATTAGCATTATACATAATTATATTATACTAGCTGACCCGGCGAACTTCGTACCGCCATATTTTATTTCCCTAATCGCAACTGAGGAAATAAAACCCTTCCGGTAAAATTGAACAGCGCCATCTATTGGGTGTATTTGCAACCTAGATGTCAAACAATATTGAAGAATTTTATCGATGAGTCAACGTACACCGCCATCTATGAGAACTTCATAAAACTAAACAGTAAATAAACACTTGCTTATGAAACAATTAATTGATACATTTTATTCGTTTACATTCACGACATAAGCGAATAATTGAGATGATAACTATCCTATCCAGTAAGTTAGACCAAAATACGGGTACATGTGAAATTTGATTGAAATCGGCTCAGTAGTTTTGGAGTTTATTGGCAACATACATCGTGACACAAGATTTTTTTTATATATATATGGATAGATAGATAGATGTAGGTACTCCAGTGATGACTTACGGAATGCAAACGTGGTCGCTAACTGTGGGCCTTATGAGAAAGCTCATGGTCGCTCAGAGGGCATTGGAGAGGGCTATGCTCGGAGTTTCCCTGCGAGATCGAATCAGAAATGAGGAGATTCGCAAGAGAACCAAAGTCACCGACATAGCCCGGATGATTGCAAAACTGAAGTGGCAGTGGGCTGGGCACATAGCGCGAAGGACAGATGGCCGTTGGGGCAGAAAAGTCCTCGAATGGCGACCGCGTACCGGAAGACGCAATGTTGGTAGCCCCCCCCCCCCCCCCCACAAAATGGATCGATGATCTGGTCAAGATCGCCGGAATAGGATGAGGGCAACGCAGGATCGATCGTCGTGGAGATCTTTGGGGGAGGCCTTTGTCCAGCAGTGGGCGTCTTCCGGCTGAAATGATAACGATGATGATGATATGTAGACAGATTGGCAATCTCTTTAACAGTAAGTCGCTGTCTCGCGTAATGGATGTGTGCGACGATTGGGACATCGCTAACACGCCGTTGTTTTCATAGGGGTGGTTGTTATTCAGACGGGCTTGGAGCCCTACCACGTGGCTAGGGTTGCTTTGTCGCCTTTTACAACAGGCCGACCCCGGCCACGGAGGTTCGTTAATTTTAAAAAAATGCTACAATCAATTTCCTTCGCCATATAAAAAAAAAGTGTGCAGTTCGCACGTGATAGAAGTGAAACCTTGAAAAATGTAAACTTCAATATAACACCGCGTAAAGAAGAGACCACAAATATCGGAAGAAACACTTTATAATGTCTTTTATCTCATTATCTCCACGTTGTATTCTAAAGAGATGTATATAGGTGTTTCTTTTTACTGTGACTTTTCCGTTTCATCCAGTTTATTTCTTTATGCTAAAGAAGTGTTCACTTCAAAAATGATACAATTTTCTAAAAAGTGTTTGTATAGGTAAATGTTAATCATAATTTCAGGATGATCCAGAATCGACGCCAAAAGTGACAGAGAACGACATAGAGAGGGTAAATTCGTACACAAACACGTCCCCGCAGGACGAGGCGAAGATTGTGCTCAAACAGAAGACGCCCATCAGGGTCCTGCACAGGAGGCCCCTGCTCACCAGGCAGAGGCGCATATACCAGCTCGATGCCAGCGCAGTGCCAGGTGAAAAAGAGACAAACATATTCATGGATATAATTATGCCTGCGAGAGAATGAGATAGAATACCAGTGTATATATATAGTGTTTTCTATAGCTTTTACACACTAATATATGTTTGGTTTGTTGTTGAGGCCGACTTCTTCGGAAGACTTCTCAGTCAGTAAAAGTCAGTCCCAGGATTCCAAAATTTATTCCAGAAAAATAGGCTTATTATATTATTATGTACAAAGATGCTATGTTAGTACGATACAATACAAATGTGCGAGTGAGATGGAAGATATGTAGTACCTATCGTGTTGCACGCCGTAAATACAAAAGGGGGCGAGTGCTTTCTGTGCTCGAACGGTAGTAGATTAGATTAGGATAGGTGAAGTCGGTAGTCCTCAATAAAAATGTTTTTGCCATTCGTGGCTGTTTTCGCTTGGCCCCATGCAGCGGTAAGTGCGTATGGTCCAAGAGCTGATGACGAATTTTGAGAAGGTTCTTTAGGCAAGCTGAAATTGCGAAAAATTACAATTTCGTCAATTGGCGAATCCAGTCGTGAAAGTCTTTTAGCGAGTTAGCGGTTATTTCGCTACTGCGCAGCATATAACATTTGCAAAAAAAAAAGAAACATATATTTTAGGCAACTTGAATTTTTATTATCTTTTAATTTATTATTTTTAGAATTAAAAAATTTCCCAAACGTTTTTATCGGTTATTAAGTATTGCCAGACGACTCCAAAATTATTTTTTTTTAAATTACCAAAAAATATTCTTTAGGCGATCTAAAATTTATATCACGTATTTATTAAGTAATTTCAATAATACCTGCACATCGCCAGACGATTTTGCCGGTTATAAACAATTCCCAGTCGTTAATAAAGTTTGTAAATAAGTGCGATGGAAAAGTCTTACGCGTAGCCGTAAGTGCGACAAGGATAGCTAGTCGAGGCATGCCGGCAGCTGCCGGGATCCGAGCTCCTCGCGCTGTGATGTAATTTTTCGCAATTTGAGCTTGCCTAAAGAACCTTCTCAAAATTCGTCATCAGCTCTCCGACTAGTAGTCGCAGTCGCGCGCGTCTCGAAGAGTGCAGACAAAGCGTGGGGCTGCGACATGTGAAATGTAATCTTCACTTTTGCCCTATGTCTATTGCACGCACACGCTTTTTTCTCTATTGGCGATGCAGATGAATGCTTCTGTGAATACCGTATTCAGCCACAACATATGTTCAATGGGCTCCAAAGCGCAAGCTTTGAAAGTAATTGGGTTGATGCACCAAACATTATGGATGCTCTTGTTACAGATCAGCCCCAACTGTTGAAATTGAACGTGAAGACAGAGGCAGGTACATATATCAAGGAGTGGGTGCACGGGGACCTGGGGCGCACGCAGCCCCACCTGGGGGAGGCGATCAAGGCCCGGGTGGACATCCTGGCGCTCGACGTCGCCTCGGTCCATCTGCAATGGCCCCTCAATACACCATGATCATCCTGCTATATGTGTTTCATTTATTTTACACCCCTTAATGATCCAAAGTAATCATAATGAACATAAACATTGAAGTTAAAAACAAAGTCGAGTGCATTTACGAGTATGTTCGCACGTAACAAGTTACATTTTGGCCGAACAGAACAAAAATAGCTGAAGATTTCATCCCGTATGCCACAACGCATTGTTTCTAAAAGTAAAGATAAATTAATAAAATAAAACAATAAATGAAATGAAAGCGTAGGAACTAAGCCTTAAAAAATAATGAAAAAAACTACACGAGGGAAAAAATAAAATTTTGAGAAAAAAAAACTGAATATTTGGGAAAATAAATATATAACTAAACTAGCTGTGCCCGCGACTACGTCCGCGTGGAATAGTGACTGGGCAGCAGTTTTTGGATATATCTTATGGTTTATTTTGGATTATAAACCCTAAAATATAAATAAATGAAATATACAAACTGCGTTCGAACCTACTTGTCCAGCCTAAGCTGAACCCTATTTCATATGATTGATGATATAAATCTGAGGTCAACTTAAATTGGATAAAAAATCCGAAACTGATCACTTTGAACTAAACCCATTTTTTTTTTTCTAAAATTTTTTTTTTTTTTTATTGCTGTGGGATAGCAGACAAGCTGACGGCCCGCTTCGAACTTAGCAGTTACCGTCGCCTATAGGTGTTTGCAACGCTAGTGGCATCACGAACACGCTGCTGTCCCATAACTAACAGAAACTTGGGTCACTAATGCCGGAACACAACACAAGGTTATTATGGCGGCATACTTAAGACCAAAGATAGTCGCCATCCAGACGGGCTTGAGGCCCTACTACGTAGCTAGGGTGGGTTGTTTTGTCGTCTTTTACGACAGGCCGACCCCGCCCGCAGAGGTTATTATTCTTATACCGCCCCTGCGCGGATAAAATTTTAAACTTCAATCGTTATACCATAAGGATAAAATCTCCCACAGCAACACACACGTCCTGACCTTGACCACCCGAATCACTTCAAGTATTCGCGCAGAGCAACAAATAGAACCTTTACATACTTTAATTCGTGTGGCCTTGACCGCCTGACGACTCGAGCTTGGCCACGTCGAAGCGGCATTCCGGCCGCCACCTTGAAAAGTTATTTATAGACGGTTTGTTTCTGAGCTCAGGAACGTACAGACGTGTTTTCGTGTATTGAGGATGTCCTCCCCTTCCACGTTGCGGCTACCATACCTGAATTCACCGTGAACACGCTCAAATTCCCCACATTCATCACCGTTAAGATCACCACCCAAAATGATCCCATGTGACAATGAAATATTATCCCACGAAGCACTTCTCCGAGTAGATTACAAAACGCCAAACCTTATCGGCGTCGTTACAACCGGCCTGCGGCGCGTAGGCGCTTATCAAGTGGGTTACTACTCCACCGACAAGCACCCTCACAACCATAAGAGAATTGCTACAGCGCTTCACCTCCAAAATGTCGTCCTCCGAGAGCACTATGGTGACCCCGTTTTCCCCGCCAGGTGCAAGCGTGTGGATCAGCTTGTACCCATTCCCGATGAACCTGAATCTGCTGGCCTTCTACCGAGTCTCCCGCAGGAATGCCACGGCCACCCTCCGCCTGGAGAGTACATCGGCCAACTCCCTCACGCGTCCGGTTAGTGTACCAATGTTCCATGTTGCAAAGCGGAGTTGGGATTGGGCTAATATCTTTATCCGTGATCGCCCACGGCACGGCAGACCTTGTTACTTCTCAAAGAAGTCGGGCGAAGCTTCTGCGCATCGTTTTGTAGCCACGTTTTCTTTTATTGTTCTAACCATTTTATTGCTTGTCTGGATTTGATTTTACGGGAACGATTGCCGTCCGACCTCCCAACCCCTAGAGGAAAGACCGAGAGGTGCACTTCCTTTGCAGTGCACTTCCTTTGCAGCATGCAAGCTGGCAAAGGAGTAGTCCATCAGTCGCCTTTTACCACTCCCTTGAAATGACCTGTGGTGACCCTATTATTTTTACTGGCTGGGGCCACACGGAGTAAACTAAGCACAAAATTAGCGTACTTCAACAGAGAATAAATATTCTTACTGAATCAAGAGACACTGGTATATAGCCAAAGATGAAGTTCACGAAGAAGTAATAAAAAGTAAAGAAAGAATTGAAAAAAGAACAAAAATGTTTAAAGAAAAAAAGAGACAGTGCCAAGCGAGCCAAAATAAAACTAATAATAATTCGAGCCCAAAGAAAAACTTGAGAAAGCTGAACGTCAGAAAAATAATCCTTCTGCAGTAAAACCTCAATCTGGCCCTGGACAGCCCAATTTGACTGATTCGCAGTAGTAAAAATTTATTAAGAAAAAAAAGAAAAAAAAACGTCACTTGCTTTTAAAAACAAAACATTTAAAATGTTAATAATTAATATTAACGAGATAAAAACAATAACAAAAGTACTTTAACGTCTTTCCGGTACTTTATGCCATATAATTTTGACTTAGATAAAAAATGGTCACTTGGTGGTTATATAACGAAACTGTGCGGCGCGTTACATGATGGAGAGGGGGGGTCAAAAATCTCCAAAAATTGCATTACGTACTAACAATATACTCGAAATTTCCCCTTAATATAATTAAAAATAAATGAAATATAATGTAATAAAATAATTACGTGAAGTTTTAGGTTAGGTTAACCGTAGAGGACGATGGCCGTCAGAGTCGTCCGCGGGTATCGCACGATTTCTAACGAGGCGGCTTGCGTCCTCGGCGGATCCCCGTCATGGGAACTAGATGGCGCGAGGAAGAGCGGGCACGAGGCCGGCTCCGTCAGACCTTGGTGGCGGAATGGCGGCAAAGGCTTCTGCGTCCTACCGCTGGCCGCGCTACAGTCGAGGCGATCCGGCCAGTACTCGACGACTGGCTCGGGAGAAGGCACGGCTCCCTGTCGTTTAGGGTGACGCAAGTGCTGTCGGGGCATGACTGCTTCAGCAAGTACCTGTGCCGCATAGACAGGGAGCCGGACGCTCGGTGCCACCACTGCGTCCATTGCGGGAAGACACGGCACAACACACACTCACAGAGTGTGTAGCTTGGGAGGACCAGCGCCGTGTCCTCACATATGAAGGGGGAGGAGATCTATCGCTGCCGGCCGTTTTAGGTTAGGTTGGGTCTTAGGTTAGGTTCGGTCTTAGGTTAGGTTCGGTCTTAGGTTAGGTTCGGTCTTAGGTTAGGTTCGGTCTTAGGTTAGGTTCGGTCTTAGGTTAGGTTCGGTCTTACGTTAGGTTCGGTCTTACGTTAGGTTCGGTCTTACGTTAGGTTCGTTCTTACGTTAGGTTCGGTCTTACGTTAGGTTCGGTCTTAGGTTAGGTTCGGTCTTAGGTTAGGTTCGGTCTTAGGTTAGGTTCGGTCTTAGGTTAGGTTCGGTCTTAGGTTAGGTTCGGTCTTAGGTTAGGTTCGGTCTTAGGTTAGGTTCGGTCTTAGGTTAGGTTCGGTCTTAGGTTAGGTTCGGTCTTAGGTTAGGTTCGGTCTTAGGTTAGGTTCGGTCTTAGGTTAGGTTCGGTCTTAGGTTAGGTTCGGTCTTAGGTTAGGTTCGGTCTTAGGTTTTTTTTTTTTTTTTTTTTTTTGTTTTTTTTTTTGGCTCTTTGTTTTATTACGACAACCTGACGGTCGTCGACAAATATAGATAAGAAATTAAACAATTTTAAATTATATACAAGTTTATTACTAATATAAAGTACTGAATGAATTAACAATTTAGAGTTCGGTTTATAATTATATAACCGGGACGTGGGTACAAGCACTAAGAGGTTTATATCGGGCGTTAAATCGTAAGGGTGTAGGGTGACTTAGCTTAGGCCTCGTCCTGCGCGTGGAGGGTCATCAACGTCCTTTCCTTTCACGGGGCCTGACGTGCCCTGCCGTTGGAAGTGGTCTGCAGCTCCCGCCCGTACTGAGGGTGGCCGCCTCGACCGCTGCGAAGGATGGCAGCTACGGGTAGTTGTTCTGAAGGACCCGTTCTGGGGCGTCTGCTCTCGGCCCGTACGGTGGACCCTCTCCTCTGAAATGCGTCGAAGATGTTTCTGTAGCGCGAAAGACCCGGCACCCTGACACCCTGGACGACCAGGAGTGGTGTCGGTATCCTTCGCGTTACATTATAAAATGCGAAAGTGGAGTGGTGATAGTTTATGACCGTCTTTATATATTTATATATTTCTATACAAGCAAAATACGGAATGAAAATTAAATAATAAAAAAATATAAAAATGAAAATTGTCTAACCAGGAATCAACTAACTACTATTACTCGGACTATCACCATTCCACCACGCCATAAACACAAAGAAAAGTTTAAATATAAATTTGAACAGAGATAGGTAGTTTCAGCATATCAAAATAAATAAAAAAAAAATTCAATGAAATGACCTTCGATATATGAATCGTCGGCTTCCAAAAGAAAATCCGTTTTAATACGGTATTACAAAATAACTTACGTTTACAGATTACTAGATCTAATTAGCGACATTAATTTTTATACATATTTAAGATTTATGACGATACGTCGGTGGCATCAACATTAAAAGCTTATTACAACTACATTAGGTTTACAGTAAAAAAAACAGATATAACTAAGAATACATACAAGCCACGACGTTAACCATTTCGCGAGTATAATTACATTTTTTATATATTTTTAAAGAATTTAAAACAATAACGCGGCGAGCACGTTCGCCTAACACAAAATAATAAGGTTATGATTTACATTTACACCCACGTGACTAGTCCCGGTAGCTTCTTGTTGATATTAACTTGCAATATTTAAATATAAAAAGAATAATAATAATTTATTTTGGATTAATCTTTAGGCACAAAACTAGGCAATAGCGACCGGCCCTAATGGACTTAATTTTATGAGCTCACCTGAGGGTTATGCACTAAAACTTTATATTACAACTTTTTAATATGTTTACAACACGCGCACGTTAAAAAACTTAACTGTTGAAGGACGGATACTTGCAGGCGTCTTTCGGGTGTGCGAATCTTGGCGTCCATCGCAGCTTCGCCTTTTTATACTGGCCGTCAGGGCACCGCCCACTTTTTCGAAGGTTCCAGATTTGGCTTCTAATGGTTTGGCATGGAAAAGTACTGGGTAGCACCTGTACTTTGGACCCGCTACTCGTTTAGACAATGACAGAGCTATAGGCCAGAGGGGCAAAGAATTATTTGTGACGTAAGCCCTGACGACACTTGGTTCCCGTTCTTCGTTCATTTGTAGTATTTTCGATGACCGGTAACCGATCGAATGATTCGCGTTCATTCATCTTTTTACTCATCGATGGACGCTATTCAACTGAACGATTTCTCGAAGATTCTTCCCAGCCGTCGTTTAATTCTTATCTACCTACTTTTAAGGTGCGCGATCGAAATTATTATCTGGTTCGTTCCGTTTAAATACCCTCAAGATTAATTATTATATATTGTTGAGATTAATTCGAAATTTTTATTAAGTATTTAAGGATTAAATATTATATAAAGAAAATTAATTATCCTACTCTTGTTACAACGTAACAATACCCCCTCTCCCAGAGAAAGGATTTTACGTAGTAAAATCCGCTGCGGTAAGCGCCTAATAGGAATAGAACCGCCCAGTATCTGTCTTACTTACATACATCCACTATCAAATACCTATCATACGTCCTAACACACGACCTGTCATAATTTGTCTGAAGAAATTTCTATATCTACAGACTGCCATACAACCAGAGTACGAATCTATAATAAAGATTGGACTCAAGAACAGCACTGCATAACAAAGAGCGTCTAAGGGATAGAAATACTGTAACGTGAAACTTCTGTACGAATCGGTACTGTGTAATACGTTTGTCTTTGCTGGATTTGTTACAGTCACGACCCGCTGTAACTAGTAGATTAGTGTAGGCTTATTTAAAGAGTCACAACCCGCTCTAAACGCGCTTAACGCAAAACAATAAACAGCAGACGAGCAGACCTATACCAAGAAACTGTCATACTCCGCTTAAAAAAATTGCACAAAGCAATTAACATAACGTGTGTAGACTTATATAGAAGTCTTACAACACAAAACTCCTAAACTAAACATCAAAAATTCGTGTAGGCTTATTTAAATCCAACAAAGGCAACGCAGACAGAGACCGAAACGCAACAACTATTAAAATTAAAATTATTGTAAACGAGAAAGAAAAAAATTAAAAATTTTAAACTAATATTCTGAACATTACTGAACTAACAAGAATCGAACCGGTAACTGTGACAGCGTTGTATATGCTAATGATTGCTTAAACAAAATTAAATAAACTAAATGGCATTGTGAGTATGTTTAGTCTTTAGCGAATTTGTTACAGTCACGACCCGCTGTAACGAGAAAAAACAGCAGACGAGTAGACCTATACCAAGAAACTGTCATACTCCGCTAAAAAAAATTGCACAAAAAGCAATTATAACAAACCATGTGCAGACATATATAAGTCATACAACAGTAATATAAAACTCCCTATCAAAACAACCAAATTCGTGTAGGCTTGTTTTAATTCGCTAAAGGCGACCATAATCAACTACCAAACGAACTAATGTTGTAATCAATATTACCGATACAAAACAAAATAAATGCTAACATATCATACCTCCGGTTAACAATTCGAAGAGAGAAAAAAAAATTAATGGGTCGAACCACCGAAAATTATATGATAAATCCAACGCGTATAATCCGCCCGAATATAAAAACATAAGTAACTTGATATAAGGATCAAAGATACTATTATAGTGTTATAACATAATACTTCTAACCTGCGAATGACTATTACGTATGTGAGCTCAGGTTTAATCAAATTTAAATAATCCATGTTACGGTCCATTTTTAATCCAAAATTAAAAAAAAAATTTGTGCCAAGTTAAATTAAAAAACTAAATTAATTAAATTTATTAAATACCGAAATTAAGTTAATTAAATAACGAGACAGCTATATTGAATTAAATTAAAGAAAAAAAAAATACGCAACGAGATGTGACACGTGGGTAAAAATATAAAATAAAAAAAATTAAGAATGATGTAAATAATTGCACGTAATTGCCATTAAATTTTCAGACCAAAATTAAATTATAAAAATAATGTAAAAACCACTAAATAAATGCAAAATATGCACCAATAATAATATTAATATCTCTGAAATAAATTACAATTACGCACAACACAAACACAATTGAAAAAAAAACATTAATTAAAAATTAACTGCAATTGAGAGAAATTAAAAAAAATGCAAAGTTATTATAAAAAAATTAAATCTACACAAAAATGTTGTAGACAAAAGAAAATTTATTAATTTATCCCACTGTGCAGTTCTCGCGCAAGTGTGGGCAATCTGGGATGTTAGTCGATTACCCTGCGGAGCCAGACGACAAAAATCGGCTATCCGTTCTCTTAAGGAGAAACGGATCGGTGGTACTACCCCGTTCAGCCTCGTCCGCAAAGACTTACCACCTGGATGAAGAATACGGACACCACAAAAGTACAAAAAATATAAACCTCTCTGTGCTATGCTTTAATTGTTGGGCGCCACTTTGTCACGACAACCTGACGGTCGTCGACAAATATAGATAAGAAATTAAACAATTTTAAATTATATACAAGTTTATTACTAATATAAAGTACTGAATGAATTAACAATTTAGAGTTCGGTTTATAATTATATAACCGGGACGTGGGTACAAGCACTAAGAGGTGAGGTGTGGGGGGTATAGGTCGTTAATTGAAACACGTATTGTCTGTACGACGACTTTAATTATACTGACTAAATCGACTTACACACTACACCACCGGGGTACAAGAAAAAAAAATGTAACCTAAACATTTTTTTTTTTTTTTAACAGTTATTATAATAAAATTGGTATTATATTAGTATGTACATAGTGACTTAATACTAGAATTCAATTAATGCTAAGCATATTAAACATTATTTTTAAACAACTTAGTTCTATTTTTATGCACAATTTCTATCTTATTGTTTTTCATAATTTTTACATTAGGTTCTAAATCTTCAATTACAGTATATGGGCCAATATATAATTTATCTAATTTTGTTGCAGGTTCATTTTTTAACAATATTAAATCATTTTTCTTATATAATACCTGTTTTTTATTTTTATCATAAGTACATTTTCTTATTTGTTTATTTTGTAACAAATTATTTCTAGCATCTTTGTGTGCAACTTGCAAACGATACCTTAATTCTAAACTATAATTATCTGGATTATACAAAGGTTCAATGTTTTTACTTATTCTACTCGGGATTTCACAAGGTTTCCCAAAAACTAACTCATATGGAGCGTATTTTGTAGAAGAATGTACAGTGTTATTAAAAGTAAAACACCAGAATGGAAGCCAGTGGCTCCAAGTTTCAGAAAATTGGTCACATTGTATTCTCAGATATGCACCTAAATGTTTGTGTGCATTCTCAAGAGATCCTATTGATTCATGGTGGTATGAAGTTGAATTTAATTTTTCAATTCCCAAAAGAGTACAGACTTCTGTCATTGTAGATGACATGAACTCTGTTCCTTTATCTGTAGCTATCTGTTTCGGTATTCCGAACCTTAAAATAAAATTGTTAACAAATGCTTTAGCTACGGTTACAGCTTCCTTATTTTGAAGTGGATACGCCTCTACGAATTTAGTTAATTCGCATTGTAATGTAAGTATATAACTATTATTATCTATATCTTTGTCCAGTGGACCAACTAAATCTAAGAAAACTTTTTCAAAAGCATACGAAGCTGTGGTTGTTATTACCATAGGCTCCTTAGTATTTCTTGAATACTTTGAAAATTGACATTTATCGCATTTACTTACAAATTCTCTAACATCTTTCTCCATTTCTGGCCAGTAATACTTTCTTTTTATGTTATTAATCATTCTGCGCACACCAGCATGACCACTTGTGGGCAGTAAATGATAGTCATTAATAATAAATCTTTTATCATTGTCGTCATTAATTCTTTCAACACCTCGCAAAATACAAATGCGTGGACCGGTCCACATTTCGTCATTTTTAATTTCGTCTACTAAATCTTTAATAAATAACGCGTTATTATTTCCTTTTATTATACATACTTTATCAACGTTTATGTTTTTACAAAACTGACTTAATTTCTTCACAAAAACGGCTCGCGTGTATTGCGCTTTGAAATTAAGGTTAATGTATAACGTTTTCTTACTTTGCGAAAATGCAAAACACTCGGTTTCTACATTTATATTATTTTGTTTCTTAAGTTTATTTATCTCCTTTCCTTCTATTAAAACCATCTCTACAGCGTCACTCGGTATCCGTAACAATTCCACAACTTTCGGGTGATCAGTCCGATTGTCCGTGTCATTGCTATTGATATGAGTTTCTGTATTATCTTCCACGTTGCTTATTTTTTTCTTTTGTGCTCTAGTCATTACTGTTAATAATATTGAGTTCATACACTTTAATTCGTCCGAGTTTGTTGGTAACCTAGATAATGCGTCAGCTACGCAATTATCTTTTCCTTTAATATAAGTGATATTAAAATCGTATTGTTCTAATGTTAATCTATGTTTTAGTAATCTACTTGACGGATCTTTCATTCCAAACAAATATATTAACGGTTTATGGTCAGTCATAATTGTAAATTTTTTACCTAAAAGATATGGCCTAAAATACTTTACTCCCCACACGATTGCAACTAATTCTTTTTCAATTGTTTGATAATTTCGTTCGGCTTTGTTTAAAGGTCGACTTGCATAAGCAATCGGTCGCATATCTTTATTGCAAAGTACTGCTCCAACGGCAATACCTGAAGCGTCAGTTTGCAAAATGAACTCATTTTTGTTCGAAAAATCTGGGTACTGTAAAACGGGTGGTGATATCAACTTTTTTTTTAAAATTTGAAATGAATTTTCACACTCGTTGGACCAAACAAAAGGTACATTTTTACGACACAAGTTATTTAATGGGATAGTTATCTCAGCAAAATTTTGAATAAACTTTCTATAGTAGTTACAAAATGCAACAAAGCGTTTTACTTCATCTGTATTTTTAGGCTTAGGGTAATTCTCAACTATTTTAATTTTGTTTTTATCAGGCAAGATTCCTTTTGCTGATACTGTATGACCTAAATATAATAATTCTTGTTTTAAAAAATTACATTTATTGGGATTTAATTTTAAATTTACTTTTCTAAGTCTTTCAAAAACATCAGTTAAATTTTTATTGTGACTTTCTAAATTACGTCCAAAAATTACAAGGTCATCAAGGTAGATAAAACATTTCTCATAGTTTAATCCTGACATAGCTATAGTCATAGCTCTTGAAAAAGAACTAGGGCTGGTTTTAAGACCCATTGGCATTCTTTTCATCTGGTACTGTCCCGTATTAGTTGTAAATGCCGTAAGTTTCCTAGACTCTGGATTCAAGGTTACTTGGTAATATGACTGGCTAAGGTCTAAATGACTAAAATAAACTGCACCGGAAAGAGATTCTAAAATATCCGTTATATTAGGCAATGGGAATTTATCGTCTTGAATAATTTCATTTAATTTACGGTAATCAATAACTAATCTCCACTTTTTATTAACATCGTCGGACTTTTTTGGTACAAGTAAAATAGGACTTGACCATTCACTTTGAGTTTCTTCTATAATATCGTCTTTTAGCATTTGCTTAATTTGTTTATCTATTTCTGGTTTTTGACTATTTGGTAGTCTATACGGTTTCGTATAAATAGGATTCGTATTTGGTTTTAAATAAATGTTATGTTCGTATATATTGGTAGTAGTAAGTTTATCTCCTGGGAGATAAAATATATCGCTATACTTGGAACAAATAGCTTCTATAGTCGTCCGTTCCGTAGGGTGTAAATGGTCTATATTCAAGGTTGATAACAAAGTACTAGCTCGTTCTGCATTCGACTTACATGCAGTAAATTGACAGATTTGATATTCATTTAACGAATGTACTTCTGGCTGAAAAGTTGGTATAGTAACTAACTCCTCACCGGTATTCAATATTTTAATCGGTATAACATTGTTAACAGGTTTAACTATTAAGGCTGCTAAATACAAATTTTCATTTAACTGTTTTGGTAAAACAACAATATCATGGTTCAATTTATTATTCTGTAATTGTATATAATGGATTGATTCACTTCTAGCAGGTACAGTCAGACAGCTATAAGAAATAGTTGGTGTCGTATAAAGTGGTATGGTACACTCGTGCACATTACGTAATTTTAATATATTATTTTCTAAGTCAATATGTGAATCATAATTTGATAAAAAGTCTAGCCCAAGTATTCCATCTGATTTACAGGGTAATTTATCAAACAAATAAAATTTATGATTAAAGCAAGTTCCATTTTGATCATATAAAGATAGATAAACAAAACCTTCAGATTGAGTTTTTCCCCCAATACCATTTATTTCGATGTTGTCTCTAAATAGTGGAATTTGTTCCGTTAATGCTTTCTTGGTAACTGCTGAAATTGATGCTCCGGTATCTACTAGCCATGAACATTTGTTATTATTTACATTAAAATGAGCATATCTAACATTTTCATTACAAGTCATAATATTAAAATATTTAACCCCGAAAAAACCGATTTTCATTTTCCAATTTTTCTTTTTGTTTTTCCGTATTGTCACATAATTGAACAGGGAACATCTTATGTTGTGAACTTCTACCACGATTTCCTCTACCACGATAAGATCTTGTCGAAGAATAATTATAATTATTTCCCCTGTTATTACTTGTTCCACGGTAATATCCACCACGGGAATTATTATTGAAATGTTGTTGTTTAAAATTATTATATTTATTAACTGTGTCATAATTAGCATATCCAAATGGTTTTAGGGAATTAAAACCATTCTTATAATAATTATTTCGACCTCCTGTGTTATTATATCTGTTATTTGACCTACCTCTCATGTTGAAAATATTGCTGGATGAAGAAGGTTGAGCCAACTCTTCGTCTTCAGCTGCTCGCACCGCATCTTTGAGGTCCAAATAGTTACGTGCTGAAATAATGGTACTTAATCGCCTATTTCTTAACCCATCAGAAAATCTTTTAATTGCAAGTTTTTCATTTATAGGTCTTAGTATTTCACATGCTTTTTCGTTACCGTCAGCTTGTGCGATAGTCAGGCCTACGAATAATTCTGATAATTTATTTCCATATTCACTGATAGACATATTATTTTGACTCAAGTTATTTATTTGAGAAAGAATAGAATTTGCAGATTTTTTTGTAAGCAAATAAGATTTCATGTCTTTTACGAGACTTTCTATATCATTATATTCACCTTTTAATTTTAACTTAGCAGATTTAGTAAGCCTAGTTTTTAATACGAAAGATATTAGTAACTTTATCTGATCTTTATTTTTTAAACAATCACTATACAATTCTACAGTGTCAATAATTTTTTCTGTTGTTTCCTCAGAACCATCCATTATAGGAATTAATGATGTTGCCGTTCTTATCTCAAAGTTTTCCATTTTGCAAAAATTATTATATTTTAAGCTAGATTCAGTACTATAAGTAAGAATTTTTGAGTAAGCTAATTCAATTTTTTCTCCTAATACTTCAAGTATAAGTTCATCTAATTCTAAAGAAATTTTATGCTCGGGAATAATACTTATAATATTTTCATAAGAAGAATATAGCTTTTTAGCCTTTAATATTTTTTCGTCTACAATAATTTTATATTGTTTTCTTTTAGAGCCCAATTTCCTTAAATATATTTGTATGTCAGTTAACTCACATAAAATTTGTTCTACATTTTCTTCCATAGATTTTTTAATGACGTTAAAATATACTCACTAATTATTAACTAAATTTAAAGTTCAATAGAAAATCAGTAACGGCACCTTGTTCTGGAATAAGTAGCGCACAAAAACACAAACATAGCACTCTTAGTTTTATAGCTCACAGAAAAAGAATTAAAAAAAATAATAAAAGCACTACACATCCTCAACTCCTTCTCCTTCGCCGTAGATCCTTTTGGACAGCCGCATACGCATTCTTCTGACAAACTCAGCATTAATTCTCTTATCTATCCATTTCTTCTGTCTGTCCAGTACTTTTTTAATAAGTACAACCAAAATGAAAAGTATGATTAATCCCAAGGCCGACAGCAGTAGGATGTTGTTTCTTTGGATATGAGTTTCTATAATAGTATTCTCTCCAATAATCACCTCCTTTATTTCTTGTTTATTGTTTCCGTTGCCCATTGTAATTTTTATAATATATAATTTTTCTGTCTTCAAACGACGTTGTCAGTTCAGTGGTTGGCGTCATTATATCATGTTTTTTAATTTTTATAATTCAAAAGTCTTAACTTCGTGCACTGAGGCACACAGGAATTCGCTGATCTCGCTTATTTATCCGTCGCGCCGTCGCGTCGCCCGGCACCTGGGCGAAACCCGATACCTAGGCGATAGCGCAAGGCAGGGTCGCCATGAGGTGTGGGGGGTATAGGTCGTTAATTGAAACACGTATTGTCTGTACGACGACTTTAATTATACTGACTAAATCGACTTACACACTACAGAGGTTTATATCGGGCGTTAAATCGTAAGGGTGTAGGGTGACTTAGCTTAGGCCTCGTCCTGCGCGTGGAGGGTCATCAACGTCCTTTCCTTTCACGGGGCCTGACGTGCCCTGCCGTTGGAAGTGGTCTGCAGCTCCCGCCCGTACTGAGGGTGGCCGCCTCGACCGCTGCGAAGGATGGCAGCTACGGGTAGTTGTTCTGAAGGACCCGTTCTGGGGCGTCTGCTCTCGGCCCGTACGGTGGACCCTCTCCTCTGAAATGCGTCGAAGATGTTTCTGTAGCGCGAAAGACCCGGCACCCTGACACCCTGGACGACCAGGAGTGGTGTCGGTATCCTTCGCGTTACATTATAAAATGCGAAAGTGGAGTGGTGATAGTTTATGACCGTCTTTATATATTTATATATTTCTATACAAGCAAAATACGGAATGAAAATTAAATAATAAAAAAATATAAAAATGAAAATTGTCTAACCAGGAATCAACTAACTACTATTACTCGGACTATCACCATTCCACCACGCCATAAACACAAAGAAAAGTTTAAATATAAATTTGAACAGAGATAGGTAGTTTCAGCATATCAAAATAAATAAAAAAAAATTCAATGAAATGACCTTCGATATATGAATCGTCGGCTTCCAAAAGAAAATCCGTTTTAATACGGTATTACAAAATAACTTACGTTTACAGATTACTAGATCTAATTAGCGACATTAATTTTTATACATATTTAAGATTTATGACGATACGTCGGTGGCATCAACATTAAAAGCTTATTACAACTACATTAGGTTTACAGTAAAAAAAACAGATATAACTAAGAATACATACAAGCCACGACGTTAACCATTTCGCGAGTATAATTACATTTTTTATATATTTTTAAAGAATTTAAAACAATAACGCGGCGAGCACGTTCGCCTAACACAAAATAATAAGGTTATGATTTACATTTACACCCACGTGACTAGTCCCGGTAGCTTCTTGTTGATATTAACTTGCAATATTTAAATATAAAAAGAATAATAATAATTTATTTTGGATTAATCTTTAGGCACAAAACTAGGCAATAGCGACCGGCCCTAATGGACTTAATTTTATGAGCTCACCTGAGGGTTATGCACTAAAACTTTATATTACAACTTTTTAATATGTTTACAACACGCGCACGTTAAAAAACTTAACTGTTGAAGGACGGATACTTGCAGGCGTCTTTCGGGTGTGCGAATCTTGGCGTCCATCGCAGCTTCGCCTTTTTATACTGGCCGTCAGGGCACCGCCCACTTTTTCGAAGGTTCCAGATTTGGCTTCTAATGGTTTGGCATGGAAAAGTACTGGGTAGCACCTGTACTTTGGACCCGCTACTCGTTTAGACAATGACAGAGCTATAGGCCAGAGGGGCAAAGAATTATTTGTGACGTAAGCCCTGACGACACTTGGTTCCCGTTCTTCGTTCATTTGTAGTATTTTCGATGACCGGTAACCGATCGAATGATTCGCGTTCATTCATCTTTTTACTTATCGATGGACGCTATTCAACTGAACGATTTCTCGAAGATTCTTCCCAGCCGTCGTTTAATTCTTATCTACCTACTTTTAAGGTGCGCGATCGAAATTATTATCTGGTTCGTTCCGTTTAAATACCCTCAAGATTAATTATTATATATTGTTGAGATTAATTCGAAATTTTTATTAAGTATTTAAGGATTAAATATTATATAAAGAAAATTAATTATCCTACTCTTGTTACAACGTAACACTAGCGTGGCTAGAAATTTATTTGGTCTTTTTAATTCTTCTTCCGGCTATTTTTTCCGCTTTTGCTTTTTTGTTGCCCGCGGCAGTTGTTTTCCGGGTCATTCTTTCTTTTCTTTTATTTCCTTATCTAATTTACATTTGACTTAATATTTAATATACATCATTTATCGCCTTTTTCCATTTTTTGTACAATTAACTTAAAACTATTTATTTTCTTATTCTTCTTGCTTCTGTTTGTTGTCTTGATTTTGTCCTTCCTTTATTGTTTGTGCTTTAAATTTTTCCTTATGTTTTGTTTTGTTTTTACTTTTTTTTTTTTTTTTTTTTATTAATAATACATCTCTCTTTTTGTATTTATTTTCTTTCATTCTTTTAACTTGTTTTTATTATAAGTATTATTCTCTGTCTTAATTTTGAATTTTTTTTTTTTTTTCTTGTTTTATCTAAGTCTTAGTTCTATTACAATTTTATTTTATAGTTAATTATACATTGTATTTACATAAGCCAGAAGGTGCCCTAATCGATTATCCTTTTATATCTAGTTTACAAATTTTATTTTATATTTATTACGTGCTTACAATTTTACTGTTTTAATGACTTCTGCTCTTATTGCGTTTTTGTAGAATTTTCATTGTTTTCATGCAAAACCGCTCCAGGTGCGGCCTGGTTTTCTTATTCGCCATTAGCTCACTAATTGTCATGTCGGTGAGCTTGGCCCCTGTTGCAATTTCCAGGTCGCACCTGTCGCGGTCATGCACAGAGCATTCAATCAGCACGTGCTTAACAGTCTCATCGGCTTGGCCACACACGCAGGTAGAATTTCCCGTCAGTTTAAATCTATGGAGGTAAGCGGCGAACCCACCGTGTCCGGTGAGCACTTGCGCCCACTCTGTCTTCCATTCTAGACTCCTCAGGACCTTATAAGCCCGCGATGCATCAGGGAAGAACATTTTGGTCACCTCTGCCGTCTGTCCGCTGGTGTACCTACCATTCCACCGCTGGATTACCTCCAGGCGCAATCGCCTGCGCACGTATGACACCGGACACCTGTCGTAGACCGGAGCACTCCTAGTCTGCCTGGCCGCCTGCCTCGCCAACTCGTCGGCGCGCTCATTGCCGGGGATTCCCACATGAGCCCGGACCCAAAAGAGCCTAAGGGTGCTTCCACTCCCCTCTATCTCCGCAATATTCTGACGAATATGGGTAGCGAGGGGATGGCGCGTGTCCGGGTTCCTGACCAAATCCAGTGAGGACCTCGAATCACTGAGCACAGCCGCCTCTTGCAGCTTTGCTCGGATAACCAGGTCCGTGGCCTGGCTGATCGCGAGCAACTCCGCCTGGAAGACTGTGCACAGTGGCTCGAGCCGCATCCGTTTGGTCCTGATCTCGGCCCCACACCGCCAGTAGGTATATGCAGCCCCGACCCCATCATCTGACTTACTCCCGTCGGTGTAAATCAGATGATCGGGTAGCTGTAGTCGAGCCACAGTCTCAGGCTGCATATCTTCCAGACATTCATAGTGAATGTCCGGTTCCTTGGCGGGGTGGGGAGCCTCCCAAAAGGCAACACGCTCCTCCAGCTCTCTTCGGTCCAGCTCAGGAATGGGACGTCCCCTTTTGCACTCATACAGCCGAGCCACCTCCCAGATCCGAAGATCCAGCGGGAGGAGACCCGACAATATCAGTGCCGCGTTGAGCGACACCGTACGGTGGCATTTGGCGATCTTCTGTGCAAACCCCCTCTGCACAACGCTGAGGGCCTTCTGCACAGAGATCTTCTCAGCGGCCTTGGCCCAGGAGCTTGCACCGTACATAATGATGGGCTCTATCACCGCGACGTATATGGTGCGGATGATCTCCGGACACAGCCCCCACTCGACTTTAGCCATCGCCGACAACCGCCTGTAGAGGTTCGTCGCCTTTCGGCAGACGAACCTCACATGACTGTTGAATGTCAGCTTGTTGTCGACGATGACGCCCAGGATCTTAAGTTCGGGCTCCATCGCGATGCTCTGCCCACCCATGTGTACGAGTGGAGTGTCGTACTTGAGCTTGCGAGTGACCAGCATTGCTTTGGTCTTCTCAGCGCTAAAGTTGAGCTTGTTCCGCTCACCCCACTCCCGCACACAGGCTAACGCGGCATTGGCATCGCGCTGGATGTCGGTGGCGCTGTGCCCCGAGAATACCAGCACCACGTCGTCGGCGAACGCCTGCACGTGCACGCCCAACCCCTCCAGAGTGTCCAGCAGAGGGTCCAGCAGCAGATTCCAGTACAGGGGCCCTCCGATGGACCCCTGCACACATCCCTTGGTGGTCCGCTTCCTGCTTTCTTCTCCCGCATAATGCACCACTACGCTACGGTCACTGAGGTAGTCCTCTACCAGTCTGCGCAGGTTGACGGGTACTCCTTTTTCTTGTAAACGGCACTTTATGGCCGGCCACCAGGCGTTGTCAAACGCGCCTTCGATATCGAGGGAAACCACTAGAGCGGTCTCCTTCCTGTGTAGGGTGCTCCTGACGTGCTGCACGAGGTCGTACAGCGCGTCCTCAGTACTGCGCTGCGGCGTGAAGCCATACTGCCGACCATTGGACCTGGGCAAGATGTGCCAGCGTAGTCTGCGCACCAGCATCTTCTCAAATATCTTGCCCATGATGGAAAGAAGCCCAATGGGGCGGTACGACTTAGCGCGACTGTAGTCGGACTTCACCGGCTTCCTCAGCACCACGACAGCAGCCTCCTTCCACGGTGCCGGGAAGCACCCCAGGTCAAGGCACCGGTTCGCGATGCTCAGAAAGAGCTCGTTCCGAGCGACAATGGCAGCCGCACATATGTCACTCGTCAATCCATCGGGACCCGGCGCCTTCTTAGGATTGAAGCTGCCCAGAGTCCTTTGCAGTTCCCCGCTGGTGAAATGGGGGTCGTCAGTGTCGTCCGGTAGTCTCAAACTGGCCAGTTCCGCCCGGGCTCTGATGACTTTATGGACGTCAGTGTCCACTCCGTCATCGTCATCCGGGAAGAACGTCCGGGCCAGGAGATTGACAGACTGCTCGGGACTCTGCGCAACTCCTTCCTCTACGAGGAGCTGGTCCTCGTGTCGGCCTGGGGTCCTCCTCAACACCCGGTAGATACCGTCCCACATGGATTCCCTCTCACGTGTCGAACAGAAAGCCTTCCAACTCTCTGTTTGGGCGCTGACAACCCTCGACTCGTACTCGGACTTGGCCGCGAGGTACTCGTCGACGACGTAGGGCTGACGCCCGGGAGCTGCACACCGAACTCTGCGGCGTTTGGTGTTAACTTCGCGCCGCAGGGTGTCCAGTTCCTCGTTCCACCAAGGAAAGCCTTTCTTCGGTCGGGGTGGTCGGACCGGAGGGATCACGTCGAGGCATGCAGCCTCGACGCTGGCGACGTACCCTCTAACAAAGTCCTCGAGGGCGTCTTTCTCCCATAAGGTACTCACCCGCTCAGATGTTAGCGAGCGCGATGAGTACTGATCCCTGACCTCCTTGGTGAAACGATCCCAGTCGGCGTTCCTGGTGTTGTAGCGTCGCGTAGTCCATCGGGTTCTTCCCCCAGTGGGCCCTGTCAGACTCAGGCCTACACGTATTGCCCTGTGATCCGAACTGGTCACGGAGTCGTCCACCTTCCACTCTTCGACATTACCCAATGCGCCGTAGGTGCAGACTGTCACGTCCACGTGACTCGTGTAACGTCTGCCCCCCCGGATGGTGTCGATGGTCGGGACGACCCCACGGTTCAATATGTGCAGGTCTGAGTCGTCAAAGAATCCCCTCAAGGTCTCCCCCCGAATATCCTCCTCAACGCTACCCCACCAGGGACTCCACGCGTTAAAGTCCCCTCCCACGAGGATCCTGTTGGTCCCTACCCGGTCCAGGAAGCCGCGCAGTTGCAGCAGGTACGGCTCGATGGGCTCCGTGCCCTCCAGGTATACAGAGACCACCGCCAGTGTCCAAGTTTTCGTCTTAATGGTGACGGCCACGATATTTTCAGTGACGAGCTGTGGGTTCGTGAGAACTTCCATCCCGTCACTGAAAACCATGACCGCCGCTTTGACGGGCTTAGTCCTGGCAGTCTCCTTCTGTACAACTCGGACGGCAGGGAGACCAGCGATCCGGCCCTCTGCCCCCACGTATGGCTCCTGCACCAGGGCGAAACCAACACCCTCCCTGTGGGCTGTCATGACGAGCTCCTGTGTCGCCAGTCTTTTCCGCTGTAGGTTCGCCTGGTACATCGCCACAGTGCCGTTCCGGGTCCTTGTGGCAGTAGGGCGGCCCTTAGCAGTACGCTATCGAAGATCGCGCGATTTCATCCCAACGTTGCCGTATAGGACACTCGCCGCTGAAAGCAATGTGCCCCGTCTCCCGATGCCCGGCCCGGTCGCAGTTCCTGCAGACCGGCGACTTGCCTTCCGCAATAGCGGGGCATTTGGCCATTAGGTGGCAATCACCGCAGTGGCCACATAAGTCGCCTGTCTCTTTGCAGGCTCTACGCCCGTGTCCGTACCCCAGACAACGGGTACACTGGATCAGCGGCGACCGATCCTCAACGACGACCCCTTGTATGTCGATATGTACCACGTCGGCTTCGGTCAATCTTTTCCAGACCTGTGGGGAGGTCTCCAGCACGACGTGGCACTGATGGGGATTCCGCGCTTTTCTCCGATAGCATTCCCGGACCCTAAAGTTCCTGGGATCCATATCCAACCACAACTTCTTGTTTTGGATTTTAAGCGATTCTATTATGTCTTGTTCCGTGTTGTAGCTGAATAAGTTCCTTATTAGGACCCTAGGGTCCCGGTTTGCCGCAGGCTCCGTTTTTAACTCTTTATTGGCCAAGATCCTCTCTTCCATCCTGGCCAATTGGTCTTTGTTACCACAGCTTATGACTATTTTTTGGTTTTTTATTTTTCGGACCCAGTCTATTTGGAGTCCGGTCTTCCGCGCCTCGAGGGTCCCTCTTACTTTCTCGATCACCGCGTCACTACTATCCCTTTCTGATGTTGAGGAGACAATCACGGAGTGTTGAGTCCGGGTTTGTGGGGGTGGAGGGCATCTTTTTTGTACCCTTGCCTTCTCGGCGTACGTTGGTGCCAGGGTTTGTTGGGCCTCTGCCTTCCTACCGGCCTCCTGCAACGTTTCCCCGGCTTTTTCTACCTTGTCCCCCATTACCTTGATCTTGTCCACGGCCTTTTTCATCTTCTCCTCCGTTTCCTCCACTTTTTTAATTGTCCCCTCAATTTTTCCCTCGGTAACCTCATTCTTCCTCATTAATTCCTCTACATTCTTTCCCGTTTTTTCAGTCACTTTCTTAATTTCTTCTAGCTCATTCACTAGACCCTCGAGCTTCCTAACATTCCCACAGAGCGCCCTACCCGGTGGGTATTCGTCGAATCTGTTTAATACATCATAAGCAATCATTTTCCTAATAGTCTCTGCGTTTGTTTGTAACTCTTTCAATTGATTCGACATGTCTATTCTTGCTATCCCCCCCACCAATTCCTCTATTTGTTTCCTACATGCTTCTTCTCTTTCTCTCAGTTCCCTTTCTCTCTTAACTCTTTCTTTCTCCAACTGAAGCCTCAGGGATTGAACCTCCTCGTTTTGTTTCAGGACCGTCTCGTAGAGTCCCATAAGGCTCGTCAAGACGGTCTCCTTTATCGAGGTTTTAAGGTTCCCCGATAACTCCAGCTGCGCTTTCGCACTTTGATAATACCCATTGGCGAGGGTGGTGGGACTATCGGTAGGGCAGGGCAAGGGCTGTGCTCTCACTCGGTCGGCTGGCTCGTGTCCCACTGCCTCCTTTGTCGTCTCCTTTTTTCCTCCGTGTGTGACCACAATATGCTTTACGTTTTTGGCCTGACTGGCCATTTTTAAATCTTATAAATTAATATACTCAGCTGCCGATGTAAACTAGATGTAAAACCTAACCAAACGTTTAAAATCTTAACGCCACCAATAGGGGTGGCGGTCAAAATGACAAAATGAAATACCAATTAAAATACTATTTTAAAATAAAACACAGTAAATCAACCTTAAAGTTAGATTAAAATATTAAGATCCCAATAGGGGACTGTCACATACAGGACAACACACTTATAACTAATTTTAAAGTCCCCAATAGGGGGACAATCACAGTTAAAATTAAAATATATAGTTAAGAATGTGTCCCAATAAGGTACACAGTCAGTATTTACAGTTTTGATACTTAAAACTAAATAAAGCTTATAAACTATAAGGTCTCCAATAGGGAGACGGTCTGGTCAATAAACCTTAAAACTAGTTAACCACAAACTTAATACTATGTCCCTTAAACTAGTTTGTTACACTCTAACCATTAACTTTCTATTTTATTTTTATTTTTCAGATCCAGGGGGAGAAAGGAGGGAGGCGCCGGGAGCTAATGAGCAGAACAGGAAGATTCGCCGCGTCGCCCCGAGCTCACCGACACCAAGGATGCCGAAAACAGAAGAAAAACCTAGGAGATACGGGTAGGTAGGATTTAGGGGGGAGGTAGAGGGGAGGAGAGGGTGCAGTTCGGTAGGTCTTGACAAGCCGAGTTGCCCGATACCGAACTCGAACGTCCTACGCGCAGGATTGAGGGAGATACAGGGCCCGAAGTTTTCCGACTTCTAGTCTTCACAAAACTTCGCGACATTCAATTTGATATATCTCCCCCAATATAACTCGCACAGACTCGACACCGGGCTCAAACCTCTCGCCCTGGCAAGCTGTACCGAATGGGATTAAAAACGGGATAAAAATTTTACAAATTTAGAAACACCCAAAAACAGGCCTACTCGGTACCCCTGGGTCTGAGGGCCACTCCAAAAGAAGTCCGAACTTCCTAGGATGGATAATTCCGAAGTTATAGAGACTTTAAAATTTCCAAGATGGCCGCCGTCGAAATTTTGGCCTTGGATATCTCCCAAACCAGTGGTCCAATCTGGCCCGTATCTGGGTTCTTTTAGGAGCCCCTGGCCTGATCTGGGTCCCTGTACACTTATCTAAAGAAAATATTTTTGACCAATTTTATTATATAATCCGGTAGTGTATACCCCAACAACACCCCGTGTCGAAACCCCGACTCGCTGCGCCTGATAATGGCCGAGATATCGCACTTTTAAAATTTTCAAAATGGCGGCCGAAATGTCAGTGTCCGGCGAGTTTTCGCCGTAACTTGGTCTCTAGTCACCCTAGCGAGACCGGATTTCGACCAGGGTACAGTTTTCCACCTTATACAACCGATGGTGGGGGTAACTCGTCACAAAAATTTTTGACGTTTTTTACACTCCAGTCAGCTGCAGTCCGTGATGCCAATACCAGCAGTCCAAATCTCACCGTTCTAAGTTGAGTATTCTCCGAGATATCCAACCTTCAAGAAATCCAAGATGGCGGTCGAAAAAGGGCAATTTGTTGTTTCTCGGTCCCTATTGGACCGAATTTAGCCGTTCTTGGGCTCGGATGATAGGTCTCGGTGAGACTCGTCTGCCGGCGCCCTCTCCGGATTTTTAACTATTATAACTAATTTAATATTTACATAAAATCGTTAAAAATAGAATAATTCCTGAACCTCTACTCTAAAGTCCCCAAAAAATTTCTAATATACTATTTAAACTCTACTTTAATTAATTAACTCAAAAATTAACTATCGCTTAATATTAAAAACTAAAAATGTCTAAAATTTCAAAAAACTTAATTTTTTAATTTTTATCCAAAAATTTTCCCTATGACCTATAATATATTTTAATACCGGCGCGTAGAATGGGTTAGCGCGCACAAGATGGCACTTTCAGATCCCACGCGTCAGCGGCAGTTCAGGAGCTATTCAAGGTCAAAAATATTTTTTATAATTAAAATTAACTTAAAATTACTTAACTTAAAATTCCTCCGACGCCGGTTTCGGGCTGCTCGCAGAGTAGTCTAGTCTTTTTTGCTCTGTGTCCTATCACTTTTCTAATTTCACACGCGGATGCGCCTTGTAATTGCGCACACACTGACACTAAGCACTTGGCTCTAGCTGCCAAAAAACTTATTTTTTAGAATTTTTTGCCGCGGAGCGAGGTAAAAATCGACTGACCGGGACCACGGTTGGAGCGTAACTCCCACGGTCTTAGGTTAGGTTCGGTCTTAGGTTAGGTTCGGTCTTAGGTTAGGTTCGGTCTTAGGTTAGGTTCGGTCTTAGGTTAGGTTCGGTCTTAGGTTAGGTTCGGTCTTAGGTTAGGTTCGGTCTTAGTTTAGGTTCGGTCTTAGGTTAGGTTCGGTCTTAGGTTAGGTTCGGTCTTAGGTTAGGTTCGGTCTTAGGTTAGGTTCGGTCTTAGGTTAGGTTCGGTCTTAGGTTAGGTTCGGTCTTAGGTTAGGTTCGGTCTTAGGTTAGGTTCGGTCTTAGGTTAGGTTCGGTCTTAGGTTAGGTTCGGTCTTAGGTTAGGTTCGGTCTTAGGTTAGGTTCGGTCTTAGGTTAGGTTCGGTCTTAGGTTAGGTTCGGTCTTAGGTTAGGTTCGGTCTTAGGTTAGGTTCGGTCTTAGGTTAGGTTAGGTTAGGTTAGGTTAGGTTAGGTTGTGGCTAGAATCCGGCTACTAGGCCTGGAGGTGGCCTTAAACAAGACGGAGGCCCTTATATTCTACGGGCCCCGCCAGAGGCCGCCACCGGGCCTGAGCATAACGGTGGGAGGCGTCCGCATCGCCGTCGGGCCGTCCATGAATTATCTCGGACTGGTGCTCGACGGGCGATGGGACTTTGCGGCGCACTTCGAGCGCCTGGCGCCGAGGTTAGTTCGGGCGGCGGCGGGACTCTCCCGTCTGCTGCCGAATATCGGCGGGCCGGGCGCAGTGTGCCGCAGGCTCTTTGAGGGAACCGTGCGGTCGATGGCCCTTTACGGGGCCCCGATATGGGCGGATCGCCTGACGGCCAAAACGACGGCGCTGCTTCGCAGGCCGCAGCGCGTCCTGGCCGTCAGGGCGATAAGGGGATACCGCACGGTGTCCTTCGAAGCGGCCTCCCTGCTGGCCGGATCCCCACCATGGGACCTCGAGGCTCGAGTCCTGGCGCTATTGTACCAGTGGCGCCGGGATGCGGCCGAGCGTGGCTCTCGCCCCGCGCCTCGCGAGGTGGAGGTAAAGCGGGCGGAGCTGCGCGATGAGGTACTCATGGTGGAGTGGAAGGAGCGCCTCGCGCACCCTAGCGCGGGCCTCGCCACCATCGAAGCGGTGAGGCCCGTCCTGGCCGAATGGGTGGAACGGCGCCACGGCGCCCTGACCTTCCGCCTGACGCAGGTCCTCTCGGGGCACGGTTGCTTCGGGAGGTACCTGTGTCGCATAGGGTGGGAGATGACGTCAGGGTGCCACCACTGTGGCGCGGGCGACGAGGAGGACACGGTGAACCACACTGTCGCCGTGTGCCCTGCGTGGCGCGAGGAGCGCCGCGCCCTCGTCGCCCAAATCGGCGTGGACCTGTCGCTCCCGGCCCTGGTTCTGTCCATGGTCGGGGGCGATCCTGGATGGACGGCCGTCGCCTCCTTCTGCGAGGCAGTCATGTCCGCAAAGGAGGCGGCGGAGCGGGAGCGGGAGTCGACCACCACACTCCCCTCCCGCCAACGCAGGCCACGCCGGCGGCGCCGGAGGGCCAGTAACGACCTCCGGCCGCCGTAAAAAGCGGCCGCGGGCGGCCCCTCGGGGGAGGACCCGCCGCCCGCACTATTGCCGCGAGGGTGAGGGCTGCGTGCTGTTCCGCGGCCCCCCTCAACTCCTAGAGTTGTTAGGAGAGCGCCGGGGGGACGAAACCCTGACCCCCTGGCGCCAACACTTTAGAAGGGGCCCGCCTCAAGACAAAGGGCGGGCCGGCGCCGGCCCGGGCCACGAGATCGGCAGGCCATATATCCGTGGGCCCGGGCGTAGGCGATAGGAGAACAGCGGGGTTTTTTAGTGGGTAGTCGGATGGCCGAACATCTTTCCCGGAGTCCCACATATCCCTCGGTCCCCCCGGGCTGGGGGAACCCGTCAAGAGAGGTTTTTCCCCGAGACCAAAAAAAAAAAAAAGGTTAGGTTAGGTTAGGTTAGGTTTTTTTTTTTTTTTTTTTTTTTTTTTGTATGAGGGCGCTTTGTTTTTTCTAGCGTGGCTAGATATTTCAATAGACTTTATTTGTACATCCGGCTATTTTTTCCGCTTTTTTCTTTTGCCCGCGGCAGTTCTTTTCCGGGTCAATTTCTCATTCTTTCTTTTACAATTTACATTTTAGCTTAATCGAAACATTTCTTTCTTCCGTATTATTGTATAATTAACTTATTACTGTGTATTTTCTGTTTCTTCTTGCTTCTGCTTGTTCGTTTTGATGTTCTATCTTTGTTTTTTGTTAATGTTAATTTATTACTTTTTTTTTTTTTTTTTTTTTTTTAAATACATCTTTCTTTTTGTATTAGTTTCTTTCGTTCTTTTAGCCTGTTTTTATCTTTCTTTTATTAATATTTTAGCTTTCTTTATTTTCTTTTTAATGTTAATTCTATACATTTTATTTAAATGCTAATTTTACAGATTATTTTATATCAATATGTATTTATATATGTATATATATATATACACACACATATATATACATATATATATATATACATATATATAATATATATATATATATATATATATATATATATATATATATACATACATATATACATATATATATATATATATATATATATATATATATATATATATATATATATATATATATATATATATATATATATATATATATATATATATATATATATATGGTCAATTAAACACTCACACTCATTTATACCTTTTATTTATCACTGTGGAAGAACACTCGGGAGTATCAAAAAATATAAACATCTTATACAAATGACCAAAGCACACCGATAGAATTAAACAGTCATCTTGATTCCAATCACAAATCAAGTGGATGGTACTAAGTAAAATGTGGGTAGTATAATATTAAATCACAAACACTACAACTGTTCAATATAAATTCAGAACTGCTAACGACATCTATCGGAAAATTGTGAACTAAAATTCTTATTTCTATTATTAATTAAACAATATATATATATATATATATATATATATATATATATAAATATATATATATATATATATATATATATATATATATATATATATATATATATATATATATATATATATATATATATATGACGGATGCTCGTTGTGGATGTTGTTTTTAAAATGCGTGGCGCCAGCAGAGCTGACACCACTATCTTCGACTACATCGTTGGTATTCATTGTGATTGAGGCAAAACACTAACTTGATTGCTGGTAGATAGTTTATTCACAATATTTACAAGAGTTAATTCTTAAAGGCGCGCACAGGTGACGATTCGTATCGTGGTTAGTACTTGACTGCCTTGTGTACTGCCAGAGACCTCGTATTTATATGAAATTCTGAGGTAAACAATATGTGCTCGGGATTTTCCAGTCGGTATTCTCAAAGATGGGCTTATTCCCCTAAATAATATTTATGTAAACATGTTTTTGTGTTTGTTAAATAATTATACTATTTGATCTTGGTGCCGCCGTATTTCGCTATTACGCCGACAAAGAGTTGTTTACGTTTCGTGAGACTTTATTTCGATACCGGTGTCCTGTGATAACGCGCCGACATGTCAGCCAACAAAGGGATTTTTAACGTAAACATATTTTTTTGCTAACAGCTGCTTTGTTTTCGTGTTTGGTTTGTTTACATTTCGCGCGTCTCTATTTTGATACCGGCCTCCCTTGGTTTGGCGCCGACACGGCCATACTGACAGGCGGTGCGTGCTCTGCACCAGCCTCGTTGTGTTTGTCTGAAATGAAAGTTATTTGCCCTGAGTTTGGTATATGTAAGCAATAGATATTGCTTGATAATAATTAGAAAATAGACACATCTCACATGTGTGGTTTATTGAGATGTTAACATCTCGCTTGTTGATAAAATTGAAGCTTAACAAAAGCTCAATTATTTTGTAGTAAGAAGTTTTTGATTTTCTCGAAGGATCTCGGAGTATCTCGGAGGTTCTCGAAGGATCTCGGGGATTCTCGAAGGATCTCGGAGTATCTCGGGGATTCTCGAAGGATCTCGGAGTTTCTCGAAGGATTCTCGGAGGTTCTCGAAGGATCTCGGAGATTCTCGGCGAATGATTATTTTGTGTGTTATGTGTTTTTGTTGCGTGATATTTGTTATAAATATGTTTATTAATTAAGATACTCACATTTTAATTAATTGCATTATCATTCGATGGTGTTGGCTCTGTAGATGGTGTAGACGGTTTGGAACAGGATGGTATTGCAGTGATTTCTTGTGGAGTTGGTGAGCAATCTCGCGCCGACTCGGTTTCCTGATCACCGGGTTGTGGGGCACGACGGAGTTGATCGTGAGCAACTTTTCTAGGACGTCCTCTGCCAACGACTCTCTTTACCAAATAGCGGTCATTTTCCAATATTTTTGAAACCTCATAAGGTTCGCTGAACTTCAGATCTAAAGTAGTTTGATTACGTGGATTATTTTTAATTAAAACATAGTCTCCTTTCTCAAAAGGACGTATCTTGGCTTTTCGTAAGTTAAAGCGTAGTCTATCCTGTTCATTAGCTTGAGACATCTTCTGTTGTACATGCTGAGTGAGTGCTTCCATGTTGATACTTTGGCTGTCAACATTTACTAGATTCAGAAGTTCAGGGGGTGCGCAATGTTTTCTCTGAGTGATGAGTGTGAGCGGAGCTATTCCGGTAATGCGATGAGGTGTACAATTCATAGCTAACTGGAGTTCTTCGAGAGTAGTGTACCATGGTTCTGCCTCGTAATTCTTGATCATAGTCAATGCGTTCTTCAGGGTTGCCACCACTCTTTCCACTTGTCCGTTCGCTCGGCTAATTCCTGGTGCTATTGCGTGAATATTTATTCCAGTATATTCACAATAATCCTTAAACTCACCAAGAAATTCTCTTCCTCCGTCAACAATGATTTGTGTTGGAGTCCCAAACAGGTACACTGTGCGTTTTAAAGCGGCAAGTGTGCTGTGTGGATTTTTGTTGGTGGCGAAATAAAATAAAACATATTTTGTGAAGGCGTCAATAGTAACGATGACATATTGTTGATCGTTAAGAGTTCCCAGTTTTCCTGTTATATCCATATGAATCACTTGGAAAGCGGCAGATGGTTTCTGTATTGGATGTAGTTGTGCTTGAACTGCTCCTGACGTTCCTTTTGATGTCCTGCATATCACACAGTTGTCAACAAATCTTCGGACTGTAGAACTCATTTTATTGAACCAGTAGGTATCTTTGATTTTTTGCAGTGTTTTCTCCCAACCAGGGTGTTTCAATGCAGTGTGAAAAGAATTAATGATGCTCCATTGAAAGCTTTTTGGTACCACTGTGCAGAGCTGAAGTCCAGTGATGGGGTCGTTAACTTTTTTCTTTAGGACGTCTTTTTCTAAGGTGTAGCCTTCAACTAGGTTGTTTTCTTTTAAGGTGTCCATTATTGGTCGTAGTTCTTCGTCCCTTCGTTGTTCAACTTTGAGCCAGTTAAAATCCTTTGTCATGACGTTAACGGCTAGCTCACTTGGGTTTCGACTGAAGAAATCAGCATGTTGTAGCCGCTCGCCCTTACGGTATTCTACTTCGAAATCATAGTTTTGTAAGAATGCCCACCAGCGGTGAATCCTTGGTAGTAGATCCTTTTTATGTTTTGATGCCTTAAGTGCGTTACAGTCAGTTATCACGGTGAATTTACGACCATAAAGATATTGACGAAAGTGCTTTATAGCGCGTACTACTGCTAAGGTCTCCAGTTCATATGAATGATAACGGCTTTCCGCTTCAGTGGTCCTCATGCTCATAAATGCCACTGCGTGTTGACGTCCATTAATTAACTGAACTAGCACTGCGCCAAATCCAAGGCTACTTGCGTCAGTATATAGTTGTATAGGTGCAGTTTCTTGAAACAAAGTTAGTACTGGAGTAGATGTTAGACATTCTATGATCATGTTTCGTGCTTTGTCGTGCTTGTCTTCCCATTTCCATTTTACACCTTGCTTTGTTAACTCATATAAAGGCGCCATAATTCTGGAGAAGTCTGGAATGTATTTTCTAAAATATCCAGCCAAACCATTGAACTGTCGTACTTGTTTGACGGTTTTAGGTAATGGTGCCTTGACGAGAGCTTCGACTTTTCGCGGACTTGGTCTTACTTGTCCATCAGATATTACGTTTCCCAAATATTCGATGGATCGTTTAAAAAAACTACATTTCTCAGCATTGATTGAAAAACCAGAATCTTGTAGAGCTATGAGAATTTGCTCAAGATTTGACAATCCTTGGTGAAAATCCTCACATTTGCTTAGTACGTCATCAACATATACCTGCGCCACGGTTCCAAGGAGTGGTGATAGTGCCCGGTTGATGCATCGTTGATAAACAGAGCATGCATTGCTTAAACCAAACGGCATTGTTAAATATTCATATAGACCATCTGGTGTGACGAAAGCAGTCTTCTCTATTGAAGTTTCAGAGATTGGTATTTGATGAAAGCCAGCTGCCATATCTAGGCTTGTGTAGAAACGACCGCCAGCTAGTTGATCAATTTGGTCGGAGATTAGCGGGAGCGGATAATGGTCTCGCAAGGTGTTAGCATTAAGTTCTCGAAAATCTACGCAAAGACGGTCATCACCGTTCTTCTTCTTGACCAAAATGACAGGGCTTGAGTAGGGGGATTTACTTTCACGAATGATGTTATTGTCTAGTAGTTCTTTGATAATATTGCGAACTTTCTCCCTTTCTACGGGGCTAAGTCGGTATGGTCTGCGTTCCACGTATTTGTCGGGATTTTTAAGCCTGATGTCCAGCTTGCCTGTGTTAACTCTCTCTTTTGGGTACCCGTGTATAAATAGGTGTTCATATTTATTCAAGAGTGTACGTAGTTGTGTCATATCGTCATTGTTTGTTAGATCAGTATCTAAATTATTGAACATTGGATTGTTGTTACTCACATGATTTACTGGTTTCTGATGGATAAGTTTTGTTCCACTCGATGTAATAATCATACTGAGGTTTGTTTCATGGATCAAATCCATACCTACTAATACGTCAGTGGACATTTCATTATCTGGCAATATACAAAACTGTAGTTCTACTCGGATAGCGTCGATGATGCAAATAGCTATAAGCTTGGTCAAAGATAATGCAGGAAATTGACCGATTCCCTTCAAGTAGTTAACAGTTTGTACTCTTTTTCCAGGTAAAGCAACTGCAACAGATTCTCGCATAATAGAGCATTCTGCTCCACTGTCGAAAACCGCTTGTATAGTTTTATCGCCTATCATTATGATAAAAGGCGCCAAATTTGTTCCAGCCACGTAGTTTACGTTTGATGTCAACGAGCGTTCCCTTTTGTAGCATACGTCATAAGTATGACCAGGTTTTTTGCAGTACGTGCAAGATTGTTGCCGTGAAGACTCTGATAAGCCAGGTACTTTAGCTTGATTGCTGTTCGATTCAGACCTGGTTACTGATGATTTAAACCTGCAGTTTTCTGCACAGTGATTTGTTCTTTTACAGATAGTACAGTTTGATGTTGATCGCGCATTTTCGAACCACCGTGGATGCTTATTTGGAATTGCTGTGTTCATAGTTGAATGAGGACGCTTTTTCCGGATGGAAGATGCAATTGAAATTAGTTCAGGCACTGAAGTTGCTCTGGCGTTCAGTAGTTCTATGCGTAACCGTTCGTCGTTTACACACCCGATCACTGCTTCGACAGCAAGAGCGTTATCAAGTTTGTCTTTAGTTAACCTTTTCCACAATATCCAAGCATGAGACAGGAATTCAGTGACATCTTTCGATGAGTCGTATACATGTTCACGAAAGCGGACGATATCACGGGAATACCTGTTCTCAGGTTCGAAGGTAGTGACCAGGTTTTCACGCAGTTCTTCCCATGAAGTGGTGGTCACCATCCAGTTATCGACCCACATTTTTGCTCGTCCTTTTAATAAACTACATACCTTCATTCGAACATCGAAGTCGTTAAGGTCATATGCTTTTATTGCTTCGTCTATATGCTTGCACCACTCACGTATTCCAATGTTGGTGTCCGGGTCGAATGATGGAAGGAAAACGTCTTTGATCTTCACCTCGGATTCGATAGTCGGAGTATATAATCGTTCTGACATTTTCTGCATTAATTCCATCATTTGCAACATAAAATGTGGTTGTACCATACTCACAGTTGAATTAGGTACCGGCATGCTAGATTGCATATTGGGAACTGTGTTTGGTTGTGCTGCCGGTCCCGCCGTCGAGGAACTTGATGACGCGTCTAGCGATATTTTTCCAGTCAGTTGTATTTGCTGATCCCCAGAAGGTGGATGAACCGATGAGGCAGTGGTTGGGATTGGGGGTTGTCCCAATCCCACTTCTGATGACGGATGCTCGTTGTGGATGTTGTTTTTAAAATGCGTGGCGCCAGCAGAGCTGACACCACTATCTTCGACTACATCGTTGGTATTCATTGTGATTGAGGCAAAACACTAACTTGATTGCTGGTAGATAGTTTATTCACAATATTTACAAGAGTTAATTCTTAAAGGCGCGCACAGGTGACGATTCGTATCGTGGTTAGTACTTGACTGCCTTGTGTACTGCCAGAGACCTCGTATTTATATGAAATTCTGAGGTAAACAATATGTGCTCGGGATTTTCCAGTCGGTATTCTCAAAGATGGGCTTATTCCCCTAAATAATATTTATGTAAACATGTTTTTGTGTTTGTTAAATAATTATACTATTTGATCTTGGTGCCGCCGTATTTCGCTATTACGCCGACAAAGAGTTGTTTACGTTTCGTGAGACTTTATTTCGATACCGGTGTCCTGTGATAACGCGCCGACATGTCAGCCAACAAAGGGATTTTTAACGTAAACATATTTTTTTGCTAACAGCTGCTTTGTTTTCGTGTTTGGTTTGTTTACATTTCGCGCGTCTCTATTTTGATACCGGCCTCCCTTGGTTTGGCGCCGACATATATATATATATATATATATATATATATATATATATATATATATATATATATATATATATATATATATATATATATATATATATATATATATGTACATACGCCAGATGGGCCCTAATTTATTAATTCTTTTACTATATATTCAATTTATAATTCAAGTTTATATTTTCTACGTAGTTAACGCTTTATTTTATTCTAGTGACTTCAGCTCTTATTTCTTATCATTAACAATTTCATTATTTTCATGCAGTACCGCTCCAGGTGCGGCCTGGTCTTTTTGTTGGCCATCAGCTCGCTAATAGTTAGGTCGGTGAGCTTGGCCCCTGTGACAATTTCCAGGTCGCACCTGTCGCGGTCATGCACCGAGCAGTGTAGCAGTACGTGTTGTACTGTCTCGCTCTCGAGGCCACACAGGCAGGTTGGGTCATCCTTCAGCTTAAATCTGTGGAGATATGCTGCGAAACCGCCGTGCCCCGTCAGCACTTGCGCCCATTCAGTGGTCCTTCCAAGACCCCTCAGGACTTTATAAGCACGCGATGCATCAGGGAAGAACATCCTAGTAACCTCAGCCGTCTGTCCGCTGGTGTACCTACTGTTCCACCGCTGGATTACCTCTAGGCGCAGCTGTCTGCGCACGTATGATACCGGACACCTGTCATAGGCCGGAGCACTCCTAGTCTGCCTGGCCGCCTGCCTCGCCAACTCGTCGGCGCGCTCATTGCCGGGGATTCCCACATGAGCCCGGACCCAAAAGAGCCTAAGGGTGCTTCCACTCCCCTCTATCTCCGCAATATTCTGACGAATATGGGTAGCGAGGGGATGGCGCGTGTCCGGGTTCCTGACCAAATCCAGTGAGGACCTCGAATCGCTGAGCACAGCCGCCTCTTGCAGCTTTGCTCGGATAACCAGGTCCGTGGCCTGGCTGATCGCGAGCAACTCCGCCTGGAAGACTGTGCACAGTGGCTCGAGCCGCATCCGTTTGGTCCTGATCTCGGCCCCACACCGCCAGTAGGTATATGCAGCCCCGACCCCATCATCTGACTTACTCCCGTCGGTGTAAATCAGATGATCGGGTAGCTGTAGTCGAGCTACAGTCTCAGGCCGCATATCTTCCAGACATTCATAGTGAACGTCCGGTTCCTTGGCGGGGTGGGGAGCCTCCCAAAAGGCAACACGCTCCTCCAGCTCTCTTCGGTCCAACTCAGGAATGGGACGTCCCCTTTTGCACTCATACAGCCGAGCAGCCTCCCAGATCCGAAGATCCAGCGGGAGGAGACCCGACAATATCAGTGCCGCGTTGAGCGACACCGTACGGTGGCATTTGGCGATCTTCTGTGCAAACCCCCTCTGCACAACGCTGAGGGCCTTCTGCACAGAGAGGTTAGGTTAGGTTAATTAGGTTAGGTTAGGTTAGGTTAGGTTCGGTCTTAGGTTAGGTTAGGTTTTTTTTTTTTTTTTTTTTTTTTTTTTATCGGCAGGAGTGTGGAAATCCTCTTGGACACCCCAACGACCCCACTAGGTGAGGTAGTTGGGATAGTGCCGGACTCTTACCGGCTAAAACCACACTCCTGCCATACCAACTTGTCCTCTAACGTAGTCAGAGCTCTTACTTTTCCTTTTTTTATATATTTTTACCTTGTATTTATTGTTTTATTTATCTAATTTTTTCAAAAGTGTTTCAATTTTTTAAATACCAATTTTGTATTAAGTTCAAATCCAAAAAGAATTTTTTATTTCTAATATCTATCCTTAATGGGTTCTGGGGTGTTCTAAGTATATACTGGTTATATATTTGACACCCCAGTTTTCTCAAGTCTTGTTTTTATTTATTACTATTCGAGCTACTTTAATAATATATTCTAAAAATTTCTGTTTTAACTTTTTGTTTCTAATTAGGTTTGGTAAAATTTCTTTATTAAGTTCGACGCCCAGCTCCTGTTCCAAGTCATAGCGCTCCCGGGCAAAAATAGGGCACTCCAGCAACACGTGCGGAACCGTTTCCTCTGCATCTGGATCGCAGGTGCACGATGAGCTCTCCTTACACCCGAAACGTTTCAGGTATGCAGAGAAACCACCGTGCCCCGTTAGTATCTGGGTAGTAATGCTGGAGTGCTCCATCCTCCTTACGACCGCATATGCCTCCACCGCGCTTGGGAAAAACAATTTTGTTCCGGAGGCGGTCTCCCCCGTCCTGTATCTCCGATCCCATTCGCCAAGCGTCTCCAATCGAATTTGTCGCCTGACAAATGATATCGGACACAGGTCGTAGTCCGGTTTTCGTTTTGACCGCAGAGCAGCCTCCTTGGCTAGTTGGTCGGCCCTTTCATTCCCCTCCAATCCTGCATGAGCCTTTATCCAGAACAAGGAGACACTCTTGTTCTGGAGCCTGCAGCGTCTGATGGTGTCTCTTGTTTCCACTGCTAAGGGATGGGGGGAAGTGACGTTGGTGATCGTCTGAAGTGCCGACATCGAGTCACTGAAGATGCCGAACGCGGCCCCAGAGTGCTTCAGCGCCTCCCTCGCTGCTCTTTGCAGAGCAAGGAGTTCTGCTTGATAGACGGTGCAGAAGGGAGGGAGCGTGAGCTTAAAGGCTTTGGTTTCGGAGGCGCTATCCCATAACGATAGAGCTGCTCCAACCCTACCCTCAATCCTGCTTCCATCCGTGAAGATTCGCACATCAAAGTTGTTGTGCTGTTGATATTGTTCCTCGTCTATCAGGCTTTCGAACTCCAGGCTACTTTGCTCCGCGGGGTGTGGTGCTTCTATCATCGGGGCCATACGTTCCACCTCCCTGTCTCCTAATACTGGCTGTGGCACACCTCGCTTGGCTCCATAGAGTGAGGCCGCTTCCTGGATGCGGAGGTCGAGCGGGAGTATCCCAGCCAGCACCAGTGCAGAATTTAGCGACACTGTGCGGTAGGCCCTACACAATTTTTGGGCAAAGCCCCTCTGAACCACGCTCAGCTGCTTCCGGACCCCAAGCTTTGTCGTGGCTGGTGCCCATGCGCTCGCCGCGTACACTATGATGGGCTCGACGGCTGCAGTGTATATAGCTCTAATCACCTCCGGGTGCAACCCCCAACTCACACGCGCTGCCCTGGCTAGATGTTTGTATATTGTAATTGCCTTTTTGCATACCTCAGTCACGTGTGTGTTGAAGGTGAGTTTAGCATCCACCGTGAGCCCGAGTATCTTAATTTCTTGGGACAGTCCGACCCCGATCCCCCCCATGCTCAGGCGAGGATTGTCATATTTTAATCTTCGCGTCAACACCATCGCACAAGTTTTATGCGGTGCGAATTTTAGACGATTTTTGACTCCCCACGCCCGAACATGTTCGAGTGCGGCATTGGCCCGTCCCTCGATTTCTAGAGCTGTTTCACCGTCGAAAACCATCACAACATCGTCGGCGAACGCCTGGATGTATTCACCACGGCTTTCCTGCTCTTTAAGGAGCGGGTCGAGCAGCAAGTTCCACAGAATCGGACCCCCTATAGATCCCTGGACGCATCCCTTGTTGGTGGCTCTTCTGCACTCCTCTCCCCCGTATCTCACACTGACCATCCTATCACTCAGGTAGCTGTCCATTACCCGCCTCAAATCCACTGGACACTTTTCCTCAGCCAATCGTACCTTGATAGCCGGCCACCATGCACTGTCAAAAGCTCCCTCGATGTCCAGCGACACCAGAACAACAATCTTTTTCAAGGATAGCTTTGCACGGATGTGCTGTATTAGACTGTAGAGGGAGTCTTCGCTGCTCTTTTGGGGCATAAAGCCGTATTGGCGAGTACTTATCCTGGGTAAGAGGTAGAATTTGAGGCGAGCAACCAGCATCTTTTCGTACACCTTCCCCAGGACGGGCAATAGCCCAATCGGCCTGTAAGACTTAGGGACGGTGTACGAGTTCTTGCCGGGCTTCCTGAGCACCACTACGGTCGCCTCTTTCCAGGCCCTCGGAAAATAGTGGTGTGCCAGGCATTTGTTCAAGAGTGCCAGGAAGAAAGCGGGGTCACAGTTCACTGCGTGAGTGCAGATGTCTGCCGTGAGACCGTCGGCTCCCGGGGCCTTTTTCGGGTTGAACGACCTTGTGGACCGTTCGAGTTCGCTTTGGGTAAACGGTGGTTCATGCCGCTCACCATGACTCCACTCGTTTACAGTTTTTGCCCGTTCTCTAATGTGTCGGTGGTCCACATTGTCTTCCTCCTCTCGGTCCTCGGGGTAAAAGGTCTCGGCCAACAGCCTCACAGAGCCCTCGGCATCCAGGGTAATACCCTCCTTTTGAAGAGGCTGGTCCTCCTCCCGTTTGGCCGTTCTGCCCAACACCCGATATATCCCCTCCCAGACACCTTCCCTATCCTGTTTTCCACAAAACTCCTTCCAGCTAATTGTTTGCGCTTCTTTTACTGCTAGCTCATATTTTTCCTTTTCTTCCAGGTAAAGACCAACAACCATCGCTCTCCGAACCGGCGCTGCGTTCCTGATTCTACGCTTCCTGGTGGCGACCAGCCTCTTCATCCTTGCAAGCTCGTCGGACCACCACGGCATGGTAAGCATTTCTGTATTCTTTTTAAAAGGTATTGTGTGTGTGCATGTATCTGTAATAGCTTGTGTGTATGATTTAACTATTTTGTCTATTTGTTCTATGTTTTGGGCTTTTAATAATTCTTCTGTGGTGAGTTGTGTTTCTTGCATAATTTGAGACAGTTTCTCATGAAACTGCCTCCAATTCGCTTTTTTTGTATTGTAAATTCTTGTAGTTCTGTGTATGTGTATACCTTTTGATTTCCTTAAATTTATTCCAAAAATAATGCCGTTGTGGTCCGAGCTAGTGAGGCCCTCCTCTACGCGCCAGCCGTCCACCAAGTCGAGCACGTCCGCCGAGCACGCCGTTACATCGACATGGCTGCTGTATCTCTTACCTCCTCTTATAGTGTCGAAGGTAGGGATATCCCCAGCGTTGAGGATCTGAAGACCCAGCTCCTCCAGGAAGCCGCACATCTGTTCTCCTCTTTGGTCCTCGTTTGGACTGCCCCACCAAGTGCTTTTAGCATTACAGTCGCCCCCAATAATTAACCTGCTTTGCCCCGTCTCAAGCTCAATGCGTTTTAGGTGCTCCAGGTATGGCCCCATGTTTTGGTCCGGCTCAAAATAATAGGAGACCAGTGTAATATTCCAGGCTCTAGTTCGGACTCCCACCACAACGATGTTGTTCGTGGTGAGTTGCGGGTACTGTATTATGTCTAGCTCCGGTTGGTAAATTACTATTGCCGCTTTTACAGTCCCTTCTCCTACTGCAGAGTTCTGGAAAATCCTGGCCCCACGATAGCTCTTCATCTTCTTCACCGAACCCACATAGGGTTCCTGGAGCAGTGTTCCGAGGACCTTCCGCTTTTGAGCCTCCAGCATTAGCTCGTCGGTAGCAAGTTTGGAGCGCTGCAGGTTGGTCTGGATGATTTCAAGCTTGGAGGTGGTCGCAGGCACAACTTTAGCAATACGCTATGGATGCTCGGGCTAGTGCATCCCACTTCCTGCGCACTGGGCATTCCACACTGAATGCATTATGCTCTGCATTGCTGTTTTTTGTCTCACGACAGTTTCGGCAGTGCGGTGCTGTGCCAGCCAGTGACAAAGGGCAGTCGGCACGAAGGTGTGGATCGCCGCAGTGACTACACAGTGGAACAGTATCTTTGCAGTGTTTTCTGCCATGTCCATACCCCAGGCAGATAGAGCATTGGACCAGTGGCGATTGATCGGATACTCGTATTCGTTGCAGATCGACGTGCACCCGACCCGCCGCCGTCAGTCTCTGCCACACCCCAGGGGACACTTGCAGTATGATATGTCCCATGTGAGGATTCCTAGTCCTGCGGCGATATTTCACTACCAGCCTGGTCTGGTCCGCAACCAAGTCTCCCAGCAGGTGGGAGTTTTGGTTCTTTAGGGCTTGAATAACCTCTTCGTCTGTGTGGCAGGACAGGACATCCTTAAGGATTATCAGAGGGTCCTTATTAGTTATATCCTCGACGGTAAGTGCTTCCCCTGACTTTCGGATCCTGTCCTTAACTTTTGTCAGCTCTTCCTTACTGCCGAACCCAACTATCACCTTTTGGTCCCTCGCTTTCCGCAGTCTCTGCACCCTAGTGCCCTCGTTTTTGGCATCAACTGCCACTCTTAGCTTTTGAATGACCTCCTCACTGGTATGCTTCTCGTCAGCAGACGACACCATTACCGAATGGAGAGGCCCTTGGACGGTGACTTGTTGTCTTGGAGTGGCAGCGATCTCGGCAAAGGATAGCCCATGTCCTGCGACACAGCGAGGGTACTGCTCCAGCTGTTCCGACAGAGCTCGAGTATGCAGTTTGCATTCCTCTAACGCGGCGTGGTGTTGTTTGAGGTCGTCTATTAGCTGTTTCATGAGCTCCGTCGGTGCTTCTGGGCTCGGTGATATGTCACCCTCGTCGCTAGTCTGGGTGGCCATGCTGCAGGTTTCTGCCGGCCTCTTGTTGGTAACTTGGGCTGCCCTCCCACCTTCGGCTTCCTTCACCAGATAGTAAAGCCGTTCGATTGACCTAACAACTTCTTCCTTTATCTCCCGTTTTAAGTTTTTGGAGATCTCGAGCTGCGCTTTACTTTTCATAAGGCAGGCTTTAGCTTCGGCGGTTTTGCTCGGGAATCTCGACGGGATTGTGCTTGGCGGGCTGTCACTGACTCTAGCCGCCTGCCTTCGTAGGTCAGTTCTTACTTCCTGGACGATCAAAGCTTTGGTCTTGGGCCTAGGAGGGAGCGGCTGAGGCACAGCTTTTGGTGGAGATGGTGTTTTTGGCCTTTGTTGCTCTAGTTCGGATGTGGGGGGCCAATCACCAATGCTGCGCCTCACAGATGGGCCTGGCAGTCCCTCGAGTTCAGATTTCTCCTCACTGCCAATTGATTTTTTAACTGGTGTTCTGATGCCGAACATTTTGCGGTGAGGGTCAAAGGTCGGAGGGTTCCTGAGGACAAGTTGGTATTTAAGGATCCCTGTATAGGGGGGATCCAGTCCAGTAAAACTATTTAAATCAAGCCTAGTCAAAAGAAAAACTTAAATTTTGAGGTCAATTTAAAGTAAAAGTTGAGAATAAGCTATATTCTTCAGTCAATAGAATTGCTGCTTGCAAGAAGGCTGTGTTGCCTTTGACAAGGCTAGTCAAGATGGGAAGCTAATTTCATTAACAGTAGTTTGTCAGTTAATTTTGAATTTGGAATTTTTAAAAATTTTTTTTTTTTGCGCGGAAACGGTGTGGTTGCGACCGCTCGCTCCGGCTGTCAGAGCGCGACTGGTTAGGTTAGGTTAGGTTAGGTTAGGTTAGGTTAGGTTAGGTTAGGTTAGGTTAGGTTAGGTTAGGTTAGGTTAGGTTAGGTTAGGTTAGGTTAGGTTAGGTTAGGTTAGGTTTTTTTTTTTTTTTTTTTTTTTATTTGTGGGCTGCTTTTTCTACTGGCGTAACCAGTAACTTTCGCCAAACATTCTTTTGGGGACTGTGCTTTTTTCGGCTTTCTTAATTTTCTTTTTTGCCCTGCCGTACTCTTTTTCCCTTGGCTTCTTTTAATCTTTTATTTTATTTCCTTATTGCTATTACATTTATTTATATTCTAATACATTGTTTCTTATACTAATAATACATTTATTCTCACTTTAATGAATGACATTTTTGTTTTCTTATAATAAATTACAATTATCCTTATATTTATTTGTTTTGTTTCCTTTAATTTATTTATTTTATTTTAAGCGCCAAGTATTCCTTCTTTTAGGGACTTCTCTTTTCCAGCTTCTTTTATTCTTGTTGAATGTTTTCTTTTGACTTCTTTTACTTTTGTTTATGATTATCAATTTCTTTCCTTTTTTTTTTTTTTTTTTTTTTTTTTTTTTTTTTTTTTTTGTATAACATTTCTTATATCTGTTTATTACGTTTTGATTACATTTATTTTCCATTTATTATTTTTCCGCAGCCCTTAACCTATATCATTATTATTATATATTCATTAAATTGATCTTGTTACATTATTTCTTATCTAGTTTTATTTCTTTTTATTGCAGCCCTGACTACCTTGAGGCAGAACCGCTCCAAGTGCGGCCTGGAGTGCTTGTTCGCCATTATCTCAGCTATGTTATTCTCCACGAGTTTTGCGCCTACAGCATTCTCCAGGTCACACCTGTCCCGGTCGTGCCTCATGCATTCTAGGAGCAGGTGCTGCACTGTTTCAGACGCTTGGCCACACACGCAAACAGGATTGTCCTTCAACTTAAACCTATGGAGGTACGCAGAGAACCCCCCGTGTCCGGTCAGAGTCTGCGCCCATTCCGTAGTCTTGTCGATGCTCCTGAGGACCTTGTACGCTCGCGACGCATCCGGGAAGAACATGCGCGTGACCTCCGCTGTGGCTCCACCAGCGTACCGCTGCTGCCATTTTTGGACCGCCTCGGTCCTCAGCCTCCTTTTGACATATGATACCGGACACCTATCGTAGGTCGGAGCACTCCTAGTCTGCCTGGCTGCCTGCCTTGCCAACTCTTCGGCGCGCTCGTTGCCGGGGATTCCCACGTGAGCGCGGACCCAAAAGAGCCTGAGTGTATTGCCACTCCCCTCAATCTCCGCTATATTCTCGCGAATATGGGTAGCGAGGGGATGGCGCGTGTCCGGGTTCCTGACCAAATCCAGTGAGGACCTCGAATCACTGAGCACAGCCGCCCTTTGCAGCCTTGCTCGGATAACCAGATCCGTGGCCTGGCTAATCGCGAGCAACTCCGCCTGGAAGACTGTGCACAGTGGCTCGAGCCGCATCCGTTTGGTCCTGATCTCGGCCCCACACCGCCAGTAGGTATATGCAGCCCCAACCCCATCATCTGACTTACTCCCATCGGTGTAAATCAGATGATCGGGCATCTGTAGTCGAGCCACAGTCTCAGGCTGCATATCTTCCAGACATTCATAGTGAATGTCCGGTTCCTCGGCGGGGTGGGGAGCCTCCCAAAAGGCAACACGCTCCTCCAGCTCTCTTCGGTCCAGCTCAGGAATGGGACGACCCCTTTTGCACTCATACAGCCGAGCGGCCTCCCAGATCCGAAGATCCAACGGGAGGAGACCCGACAATATCAGTGCCGCATTGAGCGACACCGTACGGTGGCATTTGGCGATCTTCTGTGCAAACCCCCTCTGCACAACGCTGAGGGCCTTCTGCACAGAGATCTTTTCAGCAGCCTTGGCCCAGGAGCTTGCACCGTACATGATAATGGGCTCTATCACCGCGACGTATATGGTGCGAATAATCTCCGGACACAACCCCCACTCGACTTTAGCCATCGTCGACAACCGCCTGTAGAGGTTCGTCGCCTTTCGACAGACGAACCTCACATGACTGTTGAATGTCAGCTTGTTGTCGACGATGACGCCCAGGATCTTAAGTTCGGGCTCCATCGCGATGCTCTGCCCGCCCATGTGCACGAGTGGAGTGTCGTACTTGAGCTTGCGAGTGACCAGCATTGCTTTGGTCTTCTCAGCGCTGAAGTTGAGCTTGTTCCGCACACCCCACTCCCGCACACAGGCTAACGCGGCATTGGCATCGCGCTGGATGTCGGTGGCGCTGTGCCCCGAGAATACCAGCACCACGTCGTCGGCGAACGCCTGCACGTGCACGCCCAGCCCCTCCAAGGCGTCCAGTAAAGGGTCCAGGAGGAGGTTCCAAAACAGCGGCCCCCCGATGGAGCCCTGGACGCAGCCTTTGGTCGTCGCCTTCCGCGCAGTTCTCCCGGCATACTGCACTGTCACGGTTCGGTCCCTCAGGTAGTCATCGACCAGGCGCCGCAAGTTCACAGGGCATCCCTTCTCAATCAAACGGCACTTTATAGCTGGCCACCAGGCGTTGTCAAACGCCCCCTCGATGTCGAGAGAGACCAGTAGGGCGGTCTCCTTCCTGTGTAGGATGCCTCTGACGTGCTGCATAAGGTCATACAGCGCGTCCTCCGTGCTACGTTGGGGTGTGAAGCCATACTGCCTACCATTAGACTTGGGCAAGATGTACCAGCGTAGTCTTCGCACCAGCATCTTTTCCAATATCTTGCCCAGGATGGAAAGGAGTCCAATGGGGCGATATGACTTCGCGCGGCTGTAGTCCTCCCTCGAGGGCTTCCTCAGCACCACGACAGATGCCTCCTTCCACGGCGCTGGGAAGCACGCCAGGTCAAGACACCGGTTTGCGATGCTCCGGAAGAGCTCGATTTCAGCGAAAATGGCCGAAGCACATATGTCGCTGGTGAATCCATCGGGCCCCGGTGCCTTTTTGGGGTTAAAGCTACCCAGGGTCCTTCGCAATTCCCCGCTGGTGAAGTGCGGGTCTATGCGGTCTTCCGGGAGCTGCACACTAGCCAGTTCCGCCCGGCTTCTGATGACCGCGTGGATCTCATCATCCTTACTAGCATCATCGTCCGGGAAGAACGTCCGGGCCAGGAGCTCCACCGATTGTTCCGGACCTAGGGTTACTCCCCCCTCCACGATCAGATGGTCTTCGTGGCGGCCTGACGCCCTTCTCAACACTCGGTAGATGCCGTCCCACATGGATTCCCGCTCGTGCATTGAGCAGAAGGCCTTCCAGCTTTCTGTTTGGGCGTTCACAACCCTACGCTCGTACTCAGCTTTAGCGACCAGGTAGTCGTCGACAACATACTGACGCCGTCTGGGCGCTGCGCACCGAATCCTACGACGCTTGGTGTTAACCTCGCGCCGCAGTCCCTCGAGTTCGCCGTTCCACCAGGGAAAGCCCTTGCGCGGCTTGGGAGGTTTCGCCGCAGGGATCACCTTGAGGCTCGCAGCCTCAATACAGGCAAGGTAATCCCTAACTGTCTCTTCCAAGGCGTTTCGATCCCGTAGAGCACCCACCCGCTCAGGTGTTAAATCGCGCGATGAGTACTCTTCCCTGACTACCCTGGTGAAACGATCCCAGTCGACATCTTTGGTGTTGAAGCGCCGAGTCGTCCGCCTGGTGGTCCCTCCAGTGGGCCTTTCCAGACTCAGGCCTACACGTATTGCCCTGTGATCTGAGCTAGTCACGGAGTCGTCCACCTTCCAACTTTGGACACTACTTAATAATCCGGGGGTGCAGACAGTCACATCGACGTGACTGGTAAATCTTCTACCCCCCCGGATTGTGTCGAAGGTCGGAACGACTCCCCTGTTCAACACGTGCAGGTCCGAGTCGTCGAAGAATCCCCTCAGAGTTTCCCCCCGAGCGTCCTCCTCAACACTTCCCCACCACGGGCTCCAAGCGTTAAAATCCCCACCCACGAGGACCCTGTTGGTATCGACCTGGTCCAGCAGCCCCCGCAACTGCATCAGGTACGGTTCAATGGGCTCACTGCCCTCCAGGTACGCCGAAACCACTACCAGTGTCCACCTGCCAGTTTTGAGGGTTACGGCCACAATGTTCTCGGTGACAATTCGAGAGTCCATTAGGACCTCGATCTTTTCGTCGAGAACCATGACCGCGGCCTTAACCGGCTTGGATCTGGCAGTCTCTTTTTGGAATACCCGGACGGCAGGGAGACCAGCGACACGCCCTTCCGCTCCCACGTATGGTTCCTGGACCAGGGCCACACCAACGCCCCTCTCGTGGGCCGTCATGACCAACTCCTGTGTCGCTAACCTTTTCCGTTGGAGGTTTGCCTGGTATACTACAAAGCGCTCCTCACATTCATCACCATCCGTTGTCATCGCCGCGGTGCCCTCAGCAATACGCTACCGAGGCGCGCGCTATCCCTTCCCACCTTTGGCGGATTGGGCACTCCTCACCGAAGGCAGTGTGACCCGTGTCCCGAAGTCCAGCCCGTTCGCAGTTCCTGCAAACAGGCGGTTCTCCGGCGTCCTTGCGCGGGCATTTTGCCCGCACGTGTGGTCCTCCGCAATGGCTACAGAGATCCTCCGCCTCTTTGCACGACCTGCGCCCATGGCCGAACCCTAAGCAGCGGGTACACTGAGTCAATGGCGACTGGTCCTCGGCCACCAAGCCCTGTATATCGATGTAAATGGTCTCCGCCTCGGTGAGCCTTTTCCAAACCTGAGGGGAGACCTGAAGCACCACGTGTGCCTGGTGGGGGTTGCGCGCTTTCCTGCGGTAAACCTCCTTGACCCTAAAGTGCTTCGTCTCCATGCTGGACCATAGGCGTTTATTTTGGGTCTTGAGAGACTCGATGATGTCCGCCTCGGTGTTGTAGGCGAACAGGTTCCTAATGAGCACTCTAGGGTCCCTACCTACTGCGAGCTCTGCCTTCAGGTCCTCCCTATCCCTCAGTCTGTCCTCAATTTTCGCGATTTCGTCCCGGTTTCCGCAGCTAATGACTATCTTTCCGTCCTTCACCTTTCGTATCCTGCTTACCTGGATGCCCGTTCGCTTTGCGTCAAGTGCTCCTCGGACTTTCTCCATGACATTCTCGCTTGTGTCCTTATCGATGGTGGAGGATACTATAAATGCGTGGTTGGGTGCCATTCGGTTCGGAGGAGTCGCCGTCTTCCTTGGGACTTTGGCCGTTTCAGCGTATGATACGCCCGATACTTTGAAGTCCACCATGGCTTTACCGGTCTCCTCGATGGCTTTCTCCGTATCTGCCACCTTTTTTCCTACTTCCCCAACCTTCTCCTCTAATACTTCCATCTTTCCTTTTGTTTCCTCTGTTTTCCTTAGTACTTCTTCCACCCTGTGTCCGCTTTCCTCCATTTTCCTAATTGTCTCCTCCACCATTTTCCCTGTCTTATCCGTAGTTGTCTTTATTTCCTTTACGTCCTCTGTCAGGCTCTCAAGCTTTTTGACGTTTCCGCACAGCGCACGCCCCGGAGGATATTCGTCGAACCGGTCCATAACGTCGTGGGAGATCATCTTACGGATGATTTCCGTATTAGCGATGACCTCCCTAATAAGTAATGTCGTATCATTAGAGGCCAGTCTCTCAGTCAACGTCTCCACTTTCCTCGCCATTTCCTCAGCCTTTTCTTTTAATTCTTTCTCTCTCTGGCCCTGTGTACGTTCCAGCTGAATCTCCAGTTCCTGAAGACGCTCGTGCTGATGGAGCACCGTCTCATATAGCCCCATAAGGCTAGCCAAGACGGTTTCCTTTATCGTGGTCTTCAGGTTCCCGGAGAGTTCCAGCTGGGCCTTCGCAGCCTGATAGAGTTTATTGGCGGATGCTGTGACTGTCAGGTCCTCTCCGGGGGTCACTGTTTGTCTTTGAGTCTGTCCGAGGGGCTCACTTACCTGCGCCTCCTTGGCTTTGTCCTTAATTTCCTTCTTTGTTGCGTGTGTGACCACCACGTTCTTTATATTTTTGGCAATTGTTGCCATGTTGGTCTTCCACTATATATTAAAACCTAACCTAATTTAAAATCTTATCGCCACCAATAAGGGTGGCGGTCAAAATGACAAAATAAAACACTAATACAATTCGAAAAATACAATAAAATCAGCCTTACGATTAGAATAAATTCTTGAGGTCCCAATAGGGGACTGTCACACACAGACAACACAATTATAAAATTGCCCCAATAAGGGACACAGTCAATATTTAAAGATATAGTACTTAAAACTAAGTAAAACTAATACAATTATTACTATTACGTCTCCAATAGGGAGACGGTTGGTCAATAGACCTTAAAACTAATTAACAATAGCAAAACTTAAAACTACTCAACAATATTTTGTAACTTACAGACTAGACAACAATTTAAGGTGCCCAATAGGGGTCCACCGTTAACCTAAATTACACTAATTAGTGCCCCAATAGGGTACACTATGTCTAATACTACTCTAAGTTTAGCCGCTCTCTGTTCCAGGTGCCTGTTCTGAGTCCGAGCCTTACCGCAGACAACTATATGCCTGATCGTCGCTCGGGGGTGGGACCAAAATCGACCTAACTTAATTAACTAAAGGTTGGGGGGCTTTGAGAAAGAATATATTTAAATAATACAAGTAAATAGTTGGTTTTGATAGTTATATAGTTCTGTTTATATCAGACTTTGTTTAAGATTTCAAATTTTTATCCCCGAAAAATCCCAATAAAATTTACGGATATTAAAGACGAAAAAAACATAAATTTTTTACAATTTTTGTGTTCGGGTTTGAATCTCGGTAAATCCTAATCTACCCAGAGCTCTATACCACTCGGCTGGCTGAACTTAATTTTAAGTGTTCAATCTTCCCTACGTATGAAGTGTTGAAGAGCTGTGACGTATTTGTAAATGTAACTTGTTTTTGATTCTGTTAATTCTGTTAATTTCTATTAAATTGGACTTCCTATGTTAAATTTTATGTTAAATTTCTATTTATTTCTGGGTTTAATTTTAGTATTGTGTTTTATGTTAAATTCCCCAGAATTTCTGAGTTAACTTTTAAATTGATTTGTTTTCCTGTATTAAACTTTAAAATTGATTTTTAACTGGATATATTTGGTATCTTCTCCCAACAAGTGTCGGAAACGAATTGGCCACCCCAGAAATGGGGGGAAAAGTTTCCTTAAAGTCAGGAATCGAACCCAGGTACCCCCAATAGGCCGCGACTGAAGCCACTGACTGAACCACTAGGCCAATCGGTACTTACTGTTGGGACCGAATTTCTCAATCTTGTTCGGCTCCTCGGCGACGACTATGACGTCAGTGTCACGTGACCGAAAAGCCGGATGATAAAGTTATATTATTTACCTTTTAATTCAATTATTCAATTTATCCAAACACTTAATTCAATTATTACATGTATCCCCCCAGACCCAGAATTTATTTATTTATTTTATTATTTATTAATTTTCTAACGAGTTCAATTAATTTTTTAAAAATGGATTTTTAACAGGATTTAATGAATGTATTCCCCAAATAAATATCAGGAACTAATCGGCCACCCCAGAAATGGGAGGAAAAGTTTCCTTGAACACAGGAATCGAACCGACCCCCAATGGCCCGTGATCGGCACCACTAACCACTAGACCAATTCGTACTTAGTACAAGGGTCGAATTTTTCAATAATGTTCGGCTCCTCTGTGACTACGATGACGAGGTGTGACGTCAGTATCACGTGACCGAGGGAGCCGAGAGATAGAAGCGGGAAAGGTCAAGGGTCAAATCGAGAGTGGAATTTTTCAAAATAATAAAATAAATAAATATCTACCTACACTGATTTAATAATTTTAAAAATTTTTAAAATTTTACTAGTATTTCCTAACAGGGGCAGAATAATGTCCTTGGCTTTATAGCCAGCCAAGTTTAACCAAGCAATATGGGGGTAAGGGGGCCCAACCCTAGGGCTACCCTACCCTGTTCGGACTTTGATGCCCAGGGAGACACTCCCCGTGAAGCCGATGTCAGGGGTCCAAACCCCGCTCTCGTGCGCCCAGTAACCCCCGAGATACCCCGGTCTCAAAAAGTGCTTTGACAGTCCGCAACTGTCAAATGCAGTTTTCCCAACCCGATATCTCGGCCGCTACCGATCGCAGCGACGCAGGAAAAAGATCCCCAAGATCGGCACCAAGAGATCTCCCCGAATACCGTTCCAAACAGGGATTTCGGGAACACGGGAATTTTCGGGAATTTTCCTAGGGAAATTTTATTTCCCAAAAATGGTCCCAACACCCCGGCGCCTACTCCGAAACCAAAAACAGCTACTATTTTCTTCTTAATTTAAGCTATCCAGCTCCTCCACAGTAGAGGAATAATGGAAATTTCCCCCCCCAATCCAATCCAATATTAAAATTTTCAATTAAAAAAAAATTTTTTAACAGCTTCCTCGGTTTTTATTTAAAGTAGTATACCCGTGTTTGGTATCGTTGCGTAGCTCTTGAAGAGAGAAAGCTAACGATGCCACATGCAAATTTTGAGGATTAATATCCTCTGAAGGATACCCTCCGTAAGGATACCTTTCGGTTTTTCGGGGTATACTGGGAAACTATTAAATTTCCCCTATTGTATATGGGGCTCAAATGAAGCGGAAGCTCAGTCTTTATAAAATGGCTTACCTGGTTTAACAATTTTTCTTAGAAGATTTTCCAGGACCGGCACTTTTACACTTTTTTTTTAATATTTTAACTTTTTCCACTTATTTATTGTAAAATAAAATCAAAGTCTTAGTGTTCCTAGTGGAAGTTGGTGTGCTGATGCCGAATCCGGTATCAAAACCCACGCGTCTTCGGACCGGAAGGAGATATGGGCTGTACCAGGATAATCCTTTTTCGTCCTGCTGTCCTTCCGGGTTTTTGTTTCTCCCCAATATCTTCTCGGTCCAGGAGGTTTTCGGCGACGTTCTATCCGATGGTGGCCTTGTATCCTATGGAATCAAGGAGTTTCCACCAGCTCGTTTTCTGGACGCCTCGATGTCCTGTATCTCCTTAATCCCTGGTCGTAAAATTTTTCTGAGACCAGGGATGCATAGAACTCGTCGAGGCGCAGCTAACACCAATTTAAAAGTATGGGGTCGCCGATCGCTTTCCCGAGATATGGGGGGTCAAAATTATGGGAATTTTTTCCCACGCTTTTTCCTGATCCTGGGGAAAACGTTTCTTATGGTGCGATACCTTTTCGAATGCAACCTTTCACGGCGCGTCTGGTGATGTTTCTATTTACAGGATTCTATGCACTTCTTGGATCTTCAAAATTTTTTCCCGTAGCGTTTTTGCCTGTTTCCTCCGGAAAAACCGCCCCGATGGGAGGCAGACTACGCTCACCGTGTAGAGGGCGATAGGGCGCTTCTGCCAACACCAAAAAAGGGGGAGGTTAGGTTAGGTTAGGTTAGGTTAGGTTAGGTTAGGTTAGGTTAGGTTAGGTTAGGTTAGGTTAGGTTAGGTTAGGTTTTTTTTTTTTTTTTTTTTTTTTTTTTATTTAGGGGCTCTCTGTTTTTCTCTAGCATGGCTAGATATTTATTTGGTCTTTTTTTATTTTCATCTGGCTATTTTTTTTTTCCGCTGTTCTTGTTATTGCCCGCGGCAGTTCTTTTCCGGGTCTTTTTTATTATTATTTTATTTTTTTTTTTTTTTATTTTCTTAACTATTTACATTTTGACTTAATCTTACTATACATTATTTATTCCTTCTTAACATTTTATTGTATAATTAACTTAAAACTTTTTATTTTCTTAATTCTTCTTACTTCTGTTTGTCCTCTTGATCTTGTTCTTTCCTTGTTATTTTATGCTTTGTAAATGTTGCTTTATTATTAGTTATTATTTTTTATTTACTTTTTATTATTATTATTTTTTTTTAATACATCTTTCTTTTTGTATTAATTTTCTTTCATTCTTTTACCTTGTTATTATTATTATTTTTTCTTCTTTTGTCTTAATTTTCGATTATTCTTTATTTTGTCTTTCATCTTAATCCTATTACAGTTTTGTTATTAATTATACATATTCATTAACATCAGCCAGAAAGTGCCCTAATTATCATTTAGTTATATTCTTACAAACACAGTTCCCATTCATTGCGTGCTTTTGAATTTATTGTTTTAATAACTTCTGCTCTTATTTCTCTTCATTAATATTTTTATCGTTTTCATGCAAAACCGCTCCAGGTGCGGCCTGGTTTTCTTATTCGCCATTAGCTCACTAATTGTCATGTCGGTGAGCTTGGCCCCTGTTGCAATTTCCAGGTCGCACCTGTCGCGGTCATGCACAGAGCATTCAATCAGCACGTGCTTGACAGTCTCATCGGCTTGGCCACACACGCAGGCAGGATTATCTGTCAGTTTAAATCTATGGAGGTAAGCGGCGAACCCACCGTGTCCGGTGAGCACTTGCGCCCACTCTGTCTTCCATTCTAGACTCCTCAGGACCTTATAAGCCCGCGATGCATCAGGGAAGAACATTTTGGTCACCTCTGCCGTCTGTCCGCTGGTGTACCTACCATTCCACCGCTGGATTACCTCCAGGCGCAATCGCCTGCGCACGTATGACACCGGACACCTGTCGTAGGCCGGAGCACTCCTAGTCTGCCTGGCCGCCTGCCTCGCCAACTCGTCGGCGCGCTCATTGCCGGGGATTCCCACATGAGCCCGGACCCAAAAGAGCCTAAGGGTGCTTCCACTCCCCTCTATCTCCGCAATATTCTGACGAATATGGGTAGCGAGGGGATGGCGCGTGTCCGGGTTCCTGACCAAATCCAGTGAGGACCTCGAATCACTAAGCACAGCCGCCTCTTGCAGCTTTGCTCGGAAAACCAGGTCCGTGGCCTGGCTGATCGCGAGCAACTCCGCCTGGAAGACTGTGCACAGTGGCTCGAGCCGCATCCGTTTGGTCCTGATCTCGGCCCCACACCGCCAGTAGGTATATGCAGCCCCGACCCCATCATCTGACTTACTCCCGTCGGTGTAAATCAGATGATCGGGTAGCTGTAGTCGAGCCACAGTCTCAGGCTGCATATCTTCCAGACATTCATAGTGAATGTCCGGTTCCTTGGCGGGGTGGGGAGCCTCCCAAAAGGCAACACGCTCCTCCAGCTCTCTTCGGTCCAGCTCAGGAATGGGACGTCCCCTTTTGCACTCATACAGCCGAGCCACCTCCCAGATCCGAAGATCCAGCGGGAGGAGACCCGACAATATCAGTGCCGCGTTGAGCGACACCGTACGGTGGCATTTGGCGATCTTCTGTGCAAACCCCCTCTGTACAACGCTGAGGGCCGTCTGCACAGAGATCTTCTCAGCGGCCTTGGCCCAGGAGCTTGCACCGTACATAATGATGGGCTCTATCACCGCGACGTATATGGTGCGGATGATCTCCGGACACAGCCCCCACTCGACTTTAGCCATCGCCGACAACCGCCTGTAGAGGTTCGTCGCCTTTCGGCAGACGAACCTCACATGACTGTTGAATGTCAGCTTGTTGTCGACGATGACGCCCAGGATCTTGAGTTCGGGCTCCATCGCGATGCTCTGCCCACCCATGTGCACGAGTGGAGTGTCGTACTTGAGCTTGCGAGTGACCAGCATTGCTTTGGTCTTCTCAGCGCTAAAGTTGAGCTTGTTCCGCTCACCCCACTCCCGCACACAGGCTAACGCGGCATTGGCATCGCGCTGGATGTCGGTGGCGCTGTGCCCCGAGAATACCAGCACCACGTCGTCGGCGAACGCCTGCACGTGCACGCCCAGCCCCTCCAGAGTGTCCAGCAGAGGGTCCAGCAGCAGATTCCAGTACAGTGGCCCTCCGATGGACCCCTGCACGCATCCCTTGGTGGTCCGCTTCCTGCTTTCCTCTCCCGCATAATGCACCACTACGCTACGGTCCCTGAGGTAGTCCTCTACCAGTCTGCGCAGGTTGACGGGTACTCCTTTTTCTTGTAAACGGCACTTTATGGCCGGCCACCAGGCGTTGTCAAACGCACCTTCGATATCGAGGGAAACCACTAGAGCGGTCTCCTTCCTGTGTAGGGTGCTCCTGACGTGCTGCACGAGGTCGTACAGCGCGTCCTCAGTACTGCGCTGCGGCGTGAAGCCATACTGCCGACCATTGGACCTGGGCAAGATGTGCCAGCGTAGTCTGCGCACCAGCATCTTCTCAAATATCTTGCCCATGATGGAAAGAAGCCCAATGGGGCGGTACGACTTAGCGCGACTGTAGTCGGACTTCGCCGGCTTCCTCAGCACCACGACAGCAGCCTCCTTCCACGGTGCTGGGAAGCACCCCAGGTCAAGGCACCGGTTCGCGATGCTCAGAAAGAGCTCGTTCCGAGCGACAATGGCAGCCGCACATATGTCACTCGTCAATCCATCGGGACCCGGCGCCTTCTTAGGATTGAAGCTGCCCAGAGTCCTTTGCAGTTCCCCGCTGGTGAAATGGGGGTCGTCAGTGTCGTCCGGTAGTCTCAAACTGGCCAGTTCCGCCCGGGCTCTGATGACTTTATGGACGTCAGTGTCCACTCCGTCATCGTCATCCGGGAAGAACGTCCGGGCCAGGAGATTGACAGACTGCTCGGGACTCTGCGCAACTCCTTCCTCTACGAGGAGCTGGTCCTCGTGTCGGCCTGGGGTCCTCCTCAACACCCGGTAGATACCGTCCCACATGGATTCCCTCTCACGTGTCGAACAGAAGGCCTTCCAGCTCTCTGTTTGGGCGCTGACAACCCTCGACTCGTACTCGGACTTGGCCGCGAGGTACTCGTCGACGACGTAGGGCCTACGCCCGGGAGCTGCACACCGAACTCTGCGGCGTTTGGTGTTAACCTCGCGCCGCAGGGTGTCCAGTTCATCGTTCCACCAGGGAAAGCCTTTCTTCGGTCGGGGTGGTCGGACCGGAGGGATCACGTCGAGGCATGCAGCCTCGACGCTGGCGACGTACCCTCTAACAAAGTCCTCGAGAGCGTCTTTCTCCCTTATGGTACTCACCCGCTCAGATGTTAGCGAGCGCGATGAGTACTGATCCCTGACCTCCTTGGTGAAACGATCCCAGTCGGCGTTCCTGGTGTCGTAGCGTCGCGTAGTCCATCGGGTTCTCCCCCCAGTGGGCCTTGTCAGACTCAGGCCTACACGTATTGCCCTGTGATCCGAACTGGTCACGGAGTCGTCCACCTTCCACTCTTCGACATTACCCAGTGCGCCGGGGGTGCAGACTGTCACGTCCACGTGGCTCGTGTAACGTCTGCCTCCCCGGACGGTGTCGAAGGTCGGGACGACCCCACGGTTCAATACGTGCAGGTCTGAGTCGTCAAAGAATCCCCTCAAGGTCTCCCCCCGAATGTCCTCCTCAACGCTACCCCACCAGGGACTCCACGCGTTAAAGTCCCCTCCCACGAGGATCCTGTTGGTCCCTACCCGGCCCAGGAAGCCGCGCAGTTGCAGCAGGTACGGCTCGATGGGCTCCGTGCCCTCCAGGTATACAGAGACCACCGCCAGTGTCCAAGTTTTCGTCTTAATGGTGACGGCCACGATATTTTCAGTGACGAGCTGTGGGTTCGTGAGAACTTCCATCCCGTCACTGAAAACCATGACCGCCGCTTTGACGGGCTTAGTCCTGGCAGTCTCCTTCTGTACAACTCGGACGGCAGGGAGCCCAGCGATCCGGCCCTCTGCCCCCACGTATGGCTCCTGCACCAGGGCGAAACCAACACCCTCCCTGTGGGCTGTCATGACGAGCTCCTGTGTCGCCAGTCTTTTCCGCTGGAGGTTCGCCTGGTACATCACCACAGTGCCGTTCCGGGTCCTTGTGGCAGTAGGGCGGCCCTTAGCAGTACGCTATCGAAGATCGCGCGATTGCATCCCAGCGTTGCCGTATAGGACATTCGCCGCTGAAGGCAATGTGCCCCGTCTCCCGATGCCCGGCCCGGTCGCAGTTCCTGCAGACCGGCGACTTGCCTTCCGCAATGGCGGGGCATTTGGCCATTAGGTGGCAACCACCACAATGGCCACATAAGTCACCGGACTCTTTGCAGGTCCTGCGCCCGTGTCCGTACCCCAGGCAACGGGTACACTGAACCAGCGGCGACCTGTCCTCGACGACGACACCTTGTATGTCAATGTGTACCACGTCGGCTTCGGTCAATCTTTTCCAGACCTGTGGGGAGGTCTCCAGCACGACGTGGCACTGATGGGGATTCCGCGCTTTTCTCCGATAGCATTCCCGGACCCTAAAGTTCCTGGGATCCATATCCAGCCACAATTTCTTATTTTGGTTCTTTAATGAGTCTATTATATCTTCAGCCGTATTGTAGCTGAATAAGTTCCTTATTAGGACCCTAGGGTCCCGGTTTGCCGCGGGCTCCAGCTTTAGCTCTTTATTGGCCAGGATTCTCTCTTCCATCCTAGCCAATTCATCCTTGTTACCACAGCTTATCACAACTTTCTGGTTTTTTATTTTTCGGACCCGGTCTATTTGGAGTCCTGTCTTCCGCGCCTCGAGGGTCCCTCTTACTTTCTCAATCACCGCATCACTACTATCCCTTTCTGATTTTGAGGAGACAATCACGGAGTGTTGAGTCCGGGTTTGTGGGGGTGGAGGGAATCTTTTTTGTACCTTTGCCTTCTCGGCGTACGTTGGTGCCAGGGTTTGTTGGGCCTCTGCCTTCCTACCGGCCTCCTGCAACGTTTCCCTGGCTTTTTCTACCTTATCCCCCACTACCTTGATCTTATCCACAGCGTTCTTCATCTTTTCCTCCGTTTCTTCCACTTTTTTAATTGTCCCCTCAATTTTTCCCTCGGTAACCTCATTCTTCCTCATTAATTCCTCTACATTCTTCCCCGTTTTTTCAGTCACTTTCTTAATTTCTTCTAACTCATTCATTAGGCCCTCGAGCTTCCTAACATTCCCACAGAGCGCCCTGCCCGGTGGGTATTCATCGAATCTATTTAATACGTCGTATGCAATCATTTTTCTGATAGTCTCCGCGTTTGCTTGTAGATCTTTTAATTGATTCGACATGTCTATTCTTGCTATCCCCCCCGCCAATTCCTCTATTTGTTTTCTACATACTTCCTCTCTTTCTCTCAGTTCCCTTTCTCTCTGAACCCTTTCTTTCTCCAACTGAAGCCTCAGGGATTGAACCTCCTCGTTCTGTTTGAGGACCGTCTCGTAAAGTCCCATAAGGCTCGCCAAGACGGTCTCCTTTATCGAGGTTTTAAGGTTCCCCGATAACTCCAGCTGCGCTTTCGCACTTTGATAATACCCATTGGCGAGGGTGGTGGGACTATCAGTAGGGCAGGGCAAGGGCTGTGCTCTCACTCGGTCGGCTGGCTCGTGTCCCACTGCCTCCTTTGTCGTCTCCTTTTTTCCTCCGTGTGTGACCACAATGTGCTTTACGTTTTTGGCCTGAGTGGCCATTTTAAATCTTATAAATTAATAAACTCAGCTGCCGATATAAACTTAAGATGTAAAACCTAACCTAACGTTTAAAATCTTAACGCCACCAATAGGGGTGGCGGTCAAAATGACAATTAAATACCGATTAAAATACGATTGTAAAATAAAACACAGTGAATCAACCTTAAAGTTAGATTAAAATATCAGGATCCCAATAGGGGACTGTCACATACAGGACAACACACTTATAACTAATTTTAAAGTCCCCAATAGGGGGACAATCACAGTTAAAATTAAAATATATAGTTAGGAATGTGCCCCAATAAGGTACACAGTCAGTATTTACAGTTTTGATACTTAAAACTAAATAAAGCTTATAAACTATAACGTCTCCAATAGGGAGACGGTCTGGTCAATAAACCTTAAAACTAGTTAACCACAAACTTAATACTATATCCCTTAAACTAGATTGTTACACTCTAACCATTAACTTTCTATTTTATTTTTATTTTTCAGATCCAGGGGGGGAAAGGAGGGAGGCGCCGGGAGCTAATGAGCAGGGCAGGAAGATTCGCCGCGTCGCCCCGAGTTCACCGACACCAAGGATGCCAAAAACAGAAGAAAAACCAAGGAGATACAGGTAGGTAGAATTTAAGGGGGAGGTAGAGGGGAGGGGAGGGTGTAGTTCGGTAGGTCTTGACAAGCCGAGCTGCCCGATACCAAACTCGAACGTCCTGCGCGCAAGATTGAGGGAGATACAGGGTCCGAAGTTTTCCGACTTCTAGTCCTAACAGAACTTCGCGACTTTCAATTTGATATATCTCCTCCAATATAGCTCGCACAGACTCGACACCGGGCTCAAACCTCTCGCCCTGGCAAGCTGTACCGAATGGGATTAAAAACGGGATAAAAAATTTACAAATTTAGAAACACCCAAAAACAGGCCGAGTCGGTACCCCTGGGTCTGAGGGCCACTCCAAAAGAAGTCCGAACTTCCTAGGATGGATAATTCCGAAGTTATAAGGACTTTAAAATTTCCAAGATGGCCGCCGTCGAAACTTTGGCCTTGGATATCTCCCAAACCAGTGGTCCAATCCGGCCCGTATCCGGGTTCTTTTAGGAGCCCCTGGCCTGATCTGGGTCCCTGTACACTTATCTAAAGAAAATATTTTTGACCTATTTTATTATATAATCCGATAGTGTATACCCCAACAACACCCCGTGTCGAAACCCCGACTCGCTGCGCCTGATAATGGCCGAGATATCGCACTTTTAAAATTTTCAAAATGGCGGCCGAAATGTCAGTGTCCGGCGAGTTTTCGCCGTAACTTGGGCTCTATTCACCCTAGCGAGACCGGATTTCGACCAGGGTACAGTTTTCCACCTTATACAACCGATGGTGGGGGTAACTCGTCACAAAAATTTTTGACGTTTTTTACACGCCAGTCAGCTGCAGTCCGTAATGCCAATACCAGCAGTCCAAATCTCACCGTTCTAAGTTGAGTATTCTCCGAGATATCCAACCTTCAAGAAATCCAAGATGGCGGTCGAAAAAGGGCAATTTGTTTTTTCTCGGTCCCAATTGGACCGAATTTAGCCGTTCTTGGGCTCGGATGATAGGTCTCGGTGAGACTCGTCTGCCGGCGCCCTCTCCGGATTTTTAACTATTATAGCTAATTTAATATTTACATAAAATCGTTAAAAATAGAATAATTCCTGAACCTCTACTCTCAAGTTCCCAAAAAATTTCTAATATACTATTTAAACTCTACTTTAATTTATTGGCTAAAAAATTAACTATCGCTTAATATTAAAAACTCTAAAAATGTCTAAAATTCCAAAAAATTTAATTTTTTAATTTTTATCCAAAAATTTTCCCTATGACCTATAATATATTTTAATACCGGCGCGTAGAACGGGTTAGCGCGCACAAGATGGCACTTTCAGATCCCACGCGTCAGCGGCAGTTCAGGAGCTATTCGAGGTCAAAAATATTTTTTATAATTAAAATTAACTTAAAATTACTTAACTTAAAATTCCTCCGACGCCGGTTTCGGGCTGCTCGCAGAGTAGTCTTCAAACTATCCTAACCCCGATCTGATTGCTCCAAAATCCAGGGAGCAATTTTGAGGTTAGGAAGTTGTTTTTCTGTTAATTACTCCGTACACTGCAGTCCGATTTGAGATTTTCAGGAGCCGGAAGATACCTCTCACGTAGTCGCTCTTGGTTG